>VYZM01015802.1:146310-188789 GCA_013398915.1 Dromas ardeola | reverse complement strand
GGGCAGGACTGAGGAACCAGGGGCTACCATGGGGTCCTGGGCAGGGCCGGGGGAGGCCCGGGGGTGGGCAGCGGACAGCAGGGCTGTGGGGAGCTGGAGAGCGGCCATGCTGAGGCGTGGCTGGGGCAGGGACTGAGGAACCAGGGGCTGACATGGCCCCGGGGGTGGGCAGGGCTGTGGGTGCCTTCAGGGCCCTGATGTGACTTGGCTGTTCACTGAGCATCCGCTGTCGCTTTAATGCTGTGTTTATTAAATGTGTAAGAATGTCTCTCAAAACCAGTGACTTCCACAGGTGGCCGCCTGCTTTCCCTGTAAGCTGAGACCGCCATCGTAAACACTGGGCTGCCCGCTGGTAAATCGAACCGAGCCTGTGCCCTCCCCGACAGCCCCAGCAAGCGAGAAGGCTGTGGAGAGCACCGCTGGAAAGGCAGGATGGCATCCTTCACCGGGACTGCCGTGAGCAGGAGAGGAAAGCACACTTCAAAGTCGAAGCGTCTCCCACCCCTCCTCACTCATCCCCACTAAGATGTGGCTCCCAACGCCATGCAAGGGGATGCTTTCTCTCTATTTTCTGATATTCCCTACTTTAGGGAATATTCCCTGTTGCCTGTGAGATGTTGTGTCTCACAGCATCAGGTGCAACCTAATTCTCTCCAGCAAGGCTGCATCTTTTTTATGGTATGTCTGGCAGCAATAATAGCTCATCCTTTAATGGAGTATTTGTTATTTGTTTTGTTATTATGGTACAGCAGCAGTTGCTCTATTGTTATAGCAAACGTTTCATTTCTTTCTCTCCACAAGCACTTACCTGGTTCCCTGTTCCCATTGTTTCTGAGCACCTCATACTCTTTTTACCTTCTCTTTTTATTCTTGCAAGGTAATGAATCTCTTTCTCCCTGACCTGTATCCAGAAAAAAACATATTTGACTCAGTGTTGGCATCTGAAGTTGTGGGCTAGCAGTATGGTTTTCTCATTTCCAGATGAGTGATAGACCCTACAAACAGAGGTGGTAAGCAGAATCCTAAAACTTTTAAATAGTTTATAGCAAAAATATTGATATAATTGTAGTTTAATGAGCAAGGCTGACAGCTCAACTGAGCAGGACCATAGTTTCTAAATAAACATTTGAACATATTGACTGTGTAGTTCTTAAAATACCACAGTGTGTTGCTGCAAGCAGATTTTCTTTCATGTTAGAGAAAAAGAAAAGAAAGAAAAAGGCAAGAAATACTCTTTTTTAAGAGGTCAGTCAGAAAAAGTTACCTGCTGTGGGATCCACTTTATCTGACTGTCTAAAAACTCAACATCCAGCCTACAACCAATACGGAGTGATGGTCACCTTCCAAGGGCAACTTATTATAAGATAAATGCCTAAGACATCTTTAATGCATCAACTTGGAGATACCCATTTCTCTCCACTGAGGCCAAGAAACTAGATTAGACACCTGACTTCAAGATGTCAACAATTAGGTGGTATGAGTGCATCCCAATGCCTAAGAAGCCATTACACCGAGTGAATACCATTAGCAGGGAATTCACACAAAGATTCATGCTTCTCCCCGATGAAGGACATGGAGAAGCCAACCTTTCTCCTAAGAGCTGGAAAATCAATAGAGGGAGCTCCCTACACGCTCTCCATCCTAGGCAAGACACTGCTACTGCTTACCTACCTAAGCTAGCGGGCCTCCTCAGACCTGCTTCTGTAAACTGTTTCATATGCACAGAGGACTGGTAGAATAAAGAGCTTTAAGAGAAAACAAACCACCCCTTCACTTTTCCTGTGAGCCAAGGAAAGGACATGGAAAGAATACGCAATGAATTCTGGAACTGGGCTTGGTCATCTCCATTACAAACCTCAGGTCACCAAAGCTCTTCTAGGCTCTACAGCAGAGTACAGTGTGCTGACTAGCCCTCAGCTGCCTTCAGGACCTCACAGAACTGGGAAGCTCATTGGAGTCCACCTGCAGTGAGATATATATGTCTTTGGGACATTTAGGCAATCAGCTCACTTTTGGCAGGCTATGGCAAGTTTTCACACTGCCAGTGGTACTTAGTGTTTCTTGTCTGATACACCTTAAAAGATTGTGATGGAAACATGTAAGACCTGTGCACGATCTAGAGAGGGGGCTTGAGAGGTATCTTCATTCATAGCTTGTGAACAGAAGGAAATGATTTTCACGAAGATCTGCTAAATCTTGCTTGGCTGCCAGAATAGGGAATTATACAAAAGACAGTCCTGAAACACTTCTTGACAGGCTGAAGTTTGTCTTCTGAAAGACGGGAAGGGATTTCTTACATTGAAGACAACACCTGCAAGGGCTGCTTGGAATAGGTTACTATATCCCTTGATTCCTAACACTGAGATCAGGAGGACTAAGATAGATAGGTGTGTAGAAAAAAAAAAAAAAAAGAAGAAAGTATTTCTGAGTGTTCAGAAGGCAGTGGGATGGGATACGAACACCTGCAGTCTTCCAGGGCTCTCAAAGAAAGGAGCTCAGAGTGTGAGGACTGAGATTTGTTAGGTCAAAAGGTAGTGTTGGAGACACCAGTCATGCTTTTGGAGATGTAAATCCTCAGGACTCATCTACAAAATAACACTGGGGGATTAAGACGAGCAGAAGACTTAATGGACTCCTCATTCAGCAAAGCGCTGGCGGAGGGTCTCACTCTCCACAAGCCGTTTCAGCACTAACGAAATGCTTTGCCATTCTTAACAAAAGCCTATTTGAGAGGAAATTATCATTAAGGCAAAATTCAGTAAATTAGACTCACTTTATCGCCTAAGACCTCTGGTGTTTTGCAAAGAACATCTAGACCCCTAAACTGCAAAATGCAGTTTGCCCTGCTGCACCAGGATGTCCTGCACTGCATGGCACAGGAGACCCAACAGAGTCAGCATGAAGCTATTTTGTTCCCATCTTGTGAGAGTGGGGACACGCTGGTTTCACACAGACCCTGCTGAAGACATAGATATGAGAACCCTGAGAACAATCAGTCTGTCCTGTTAACCTCCCTGTTGTACGGAGTTTCGTTTTTCAAGTAATTGCAGAGCAGAAGCATTCTCCGGGATCACGGTTGGTCTGTGTTAGAGCTTCCTTCACCACCACAATATACAAATTTTATGGAGAGAGATTACAGCTTCCTCTCTGTGGGAGAACAACGAGGTCTGAGAACCTTAACAGCATGTCCTACAATTTTAACTCATGACCTCTATTGCTTGTTTGTTTTTTATTCCAAATTGAAAGTACTTGACAGCTATTCTGATCTCAGGCTACTGATAATGTGCCTGCAGCTGAAATGTCACCCATTTTAAGGGGGGTTGGGTGTAGATATCAAAAGCAAAACAATCACTTCTCTCTTTGACTTGATCTCTGGGGCACCCGACTCAGATTTAGCATTATCTGAAGTATTCGTCGAGTGCTTCCACAGATGTGCAGCTCCTTTTGAAGAACTGTCTCAAGCATCGTTTTAAGCCTTGGGTATAAAATAAACTTCAAATCTGTTACAGCTTGAACAAAAAGCAAAGCTGGCAGCCATTCTTTCCTTTAAAGACCTCTGTTTACTGTAGAGAGTTTTAGCCTTGTTTTAATTTCAGAATTTTTTTAAATATGTATTTTCTGAGAAATAAACATAGATGACTTAACTGTAAATTAAACCTGAGTCCCCTGGCTGCTAGCCCAGGCATCTACCAAGACTTGCAAGTTCAGCTGCATCTCCCTGGCTGCCCTATAGCCAGGGCAAGCTGTGTTTATGTTCCTCTCAAAATCCATGTATTCGCTGGCACAGGGATCAGCAAACCAGAGCTTACTCTGTTCGACTTTCTGCTCCCAAGGAGTCTCATACGGCTGCTGGCCTGTGTGGTTAGGTGCAGTATAGAAAAACACTTCCATTGGTCTAGAAAAACCCCATGGACCAGTACTGAGCGTCAGTACTGAGGCTGGTAGTTAGATACCTCAGAGTTGCTTATGTCCTGGAAAGGCAAAAGAAGAATGTGAAATTAAATCAGCTAGTAAAGGTGCGACAGTGGCTGGAGAGGGAGCAGCGTGGGTGAGCTGGGTGGCAGCAGAGGGAGCAGCACAAACACTGGGGGTAAGGTAGGAGGTTAAAGAGAAAACAGGAGCCAGCCCTCCATAAATTTGGCGATGACACCCACTGGCTCGCTGCAGGCAGGGCCATGCATTGCGCAGGCTGGTCCTTCCTGGGGGTACACTCCTCAACTCCGTACTCCTAGTTTCTAGTCTCCACACAGACAAATCAGTGATGCAGGTATCTCTGATGACTCCGAATCCACCTAACATATCCCTGGAGAGCCTCTGGGAGTCTGTGGTGCCTTTTACTGCCAGGACTACAGTCTGAAAACTCTGCAATCGCTATTAGCAGCAATAAGCTTTTAAAGAAACACTGTGTACAAGCACCCCAGTGGATCTGCAGGCAGATCTGCATCCTAGGCACTGCTCCTTGCCAGTGACAAACACAAGAGCACGCCCTTCACGGAATCACGGAATCACGGAATTTCAGAGTTGGAAGGGACCTTTCGCGCCTAAAGTAAATGTGGTAGGTGAACACTCTGAATTTCAGCAGCATGGAAAATAGCCAGGTTAGTCAACAAAAGCCGTGCTGCTTCTTTAAAACAGCAGATCTTTACATATCAGTCAGAGCATGGCAAACGGAATGGATTTGAGTATATTCCCACTTGATCCAGATCTGGCAGGAGCTTTTAAACATCACTGATGAGCCTCAGTCGGCCATAATAAGCATGCAAGAGATAACCCAGAGTACACTAAGCCAGCAATGATGATGTTTATAATACTGATTAATGGAGAATTACAGGAACACAAACACACATTCACAAGCTTTGTGAATTGCTAACTGGCAAGGGAAAAGATGCAGCCCCTCATGAATCCACATGGCACAGTGCAAATGACCTGGCTGTCCCAGTGAAGAAAACTCAGTGCAAACTGCTACAGAAAAATGGGGCATTTGGCTAAATTTCAGCACAAATCTCTGCTCCGCAACAGGTATCGAAAGTTACTGGGCCAAGAGGAACTGCTTTGAGTAAGCATAGACGCAGTAGGAAACACTTCATGTGGTGCAGTACGCAGTATCGCGGATGCTTCTTTTACATGAGGAGGACAGTCACGGGCTACAGAAAAAAAGCTGGACAGTTGTCTGCAGGGTCTGTACTATCCCAGTGATTTTATTTGCAATGTCTGGAGCCACCTGCAGAACGAAGTTCCTGAGCTGCCTGCAGAACCAAATTCCTGTGCTTGTCTACCTACACATAAATATGATTTTTTGTTCAGCTTTCATACCTGACAAATTTATACTCCATATACTGATACCCTATCCAGTGCAAAGACCAGCTTCAGGTATTAACACAAGCAAATAATTGACAAGCACACAAATCCAATGTCACCGAAGGGTATCTCCCTTACGAGGAAAGGCTGAGAGAGCTGGGACTCTTTAGCCTGAAGAAGAGAAGGCTGAGGGAAGACCTTATTAATGTTTACAAGTATCTAAAGGGTGGGTTTAAGGAGGATGGAGCCAGGCTCTTTTCAGTGGTTCCCAGTAACAGGACGAGGGGGAACGGGCACAAGCTGGAACATAGGAAGTTCCGATAAAATACATGGAAAAACTTCTTTACGGTGAGGGTGGCAGAGCACTGGAACAGGCTGCCCAGGGAGGTTGTGGAGTCCCCTTCTCTGGAGACTTTCAAGACCTGTCTGGATGCCATCCTGAGTACTGTGCTCTAGGCAATCCTGCTTTGGCAGGGGAGTTGGACTAGATGATCTCTAGAGGTCCCTTCCAACTCTGAAGATTCCGTGATTCTGTGATTCCGTATTACAACACTCTTACAAGAAACCATGCCAATAAAACTTTGCTATAGAAAAGACCTTGTGCAGAGACTAACTATTTGACCAATATGACAGAAAGACAACAGAAATTATGTTTGCCACTGTGGTGACAAACACCTGTAGCACAAGAGCTTAAGAAAACGAACCTGGAACAATGGTACTGAAGTAACTGGATACAGTTTAGAAATGGGTTTCACCAATAATCACAGGAAAGAGCAAGGCTTTTCATACTGTTTTCATACAATTTCATACTCATCTCTGCATGACCTTAAGTAGGCCAGGTGAAGCCATGGTGACAGACATACCCAATAACTATGTCACCATCGAGCAAGTATTTATTCTGATGGACAAAGGTGTTTTATACATTTGCTGTACTGAGTGTATCTCACCAAGTAATCCTCCTGGCAGGCAGCAGAGACCTCACAGCACATATTATGTATAATAATTACCATTTTAAGTGTTTGCCCTAAAGCATTCGTATCAGCTGCCACATATTTTTTCTGAAAATGATGCCCATGACTTTCAATAACCAGCCTAGCTGTCCATTATGGTCTGGATGATGTTTCTATACTCTAAAAGACTTCCAAAGTACATGAAAAAGACTCCTCTGCTGCATCAACACAACAGGATTGAATTTGAACTTTGGCAAATACCCCTTTCTGTGCACAGAATTGACTTTTATTGGGCAAGAAATTCCTCCCATTTGAATGAAATTTGTCTCTGTCTTTGCAAAAGCCACATCCCTGAAAATATTGCAAACATGATCTTTGTTCTTTAGAAATAAATGACGGTATGCAAAGCTTATCCCTATCTTTGCTTCAGCTGTGAAACTATTAAAATACTACTTTGAGGAACTTCAAAGTTGTCCCAGATGGATGCTGCAAAAATGTTTGAAATGATGAGGATCATGGATAGCCCAGTACTTAGGCTGTTTGATGGTGGATTATCTACAACTTATCGATGTCTTAGATGATGGACGAGAACTGGATGTGCTCAACTTCATCAGGACAGCATGGAAAAAGACACTGTATTTGCTCAAGAATTTTCAAAGGAGAAAAGAGTGAGCAGTCTCTTGTAGAAAAAGCTTATCCTTAGTCTGATGTCAGCAAGACGTGGAGCTGAGGACTCCTGCTGCACACAGGCCACAGCCCTTAGACCACGCTGTGAACAATGAACAGGTTCCATTGAGTGCAGATCTGAATGGTCCAGTGGTCAATGACACTCTACATGTTTATATATGAGACGGACCCAGAAGAGATGTGAAAGCTGGCTGCTTGTCTGCCCTGCTCCTGTTCTTTGCCACCTTCGCTGATGGATGATGACAGTGCTGTTATTGCACAAGCGTACGGACTGACTGCAGCTGCAGGAAAGCAATGTAACGAGCTTTGCTTAGCATGCCTGATTCAATAAAAACAATGTGGTTTTCTGACACCAACATGGCTTAACAGTTCCAAGCCTTGAGCCAGCTCCACTGTCACACTTCTGTAGATTCCAGAGTACATAGTCTCTGCAGGTCAGATGTGTTATACAAGCTATTTATCAACTTCTTATTCAGGGGAGTCTATTGGAAGGCATGCCCACATGGCTCATGATGACTTCAAGAAGTTATCAGTACAAGAAAGTGTTTATCTTATCTGTGCTGATGTCCAGGACTGGATTCGCAGCTAAAAGCTCCTTTGAAAGCTCATGTTGCTTGCCAGTCTCATGACGAGACAGTAGCTGTTTATGTATCTTCTCAATCTGTTCCTCTACTCAAACAGTGGGAAAAAAAACCACTATTATCTTCACAACCCTGTGAGATCATGTACTGTTTAATTGTCACTGTGCTACCTCTATTATTTCATGCAATAGATAGAACTATTTCTATATACAAGTTTACATATATTTGTATAGGTGTGTATATATACATATGTATGTATACATATATGGATGATGTTTATATTTTCATCAGAAAAAAAAAAAAGCAACCACAAAGCAATCATATCAGCCAACAGGTTAAATTCCCTCTCATTAGAATTTGACATTTTTTGAGGAAGAAAAGCATCATGTACAAAGATCATCTAAATATTGCCTGTAGTCCAATGGAAAAGGCAAACATTACAAAGGGACTTTGAAAAAGTGTTTGCAGACCGTTCCCTTGGAAGAGATGGTTTGAAGAGTCCTTGTTACATGTACTCTACAAACATACCAAGCCACGCACTGTGTAACAGATTAATTCATTAATTTCTGCATGGTGGGGCAGGTGCATCATAAGCTACATGTTGCTGATGCAGAGGCTTAAGCCCAAAGCAACATCACATTCAGATAATGGTCAAATAGGAGCAACAAAAATCAAAACATACCCACTAATGTGTTAAGGAGTTACAATTTGAATACAGTTCACTTGCAGTAATCTAATGAGAAGTAGAAAAAAATCTTCCCGTTTCCTGTCATTTTGTTCCTCCTGTTTCTCATTTTGTACCTTGCCAGAGACAGCATCAAAATGTTTGGTCCTGTACTTAGCGTAGATCCCTTTTTATTTTACTTCAACCTCTCCAATACTAGATGCATGCAGGAATTCAAACCAGCTCAGCTGGTTCCTATGAAATCCCTGCAATCACGTGCGTGGATGGGAAACTAAGAAAGTTCTGGAAAGAGATGAGGTTTCAATTATTTTTGCCCCCAGCACAGTTTGTCTTTTGGTTCCTAGGTTATTGGCAGCCTCATCAGGGATGATCAAGCTGCTGAATGCTGCAATAACAGAAATCCCTTGCATTAGGAACCAGATTTTCTTCCAAGGAAAGGAGGGAGCGCTGTTGCCTGACTGGTGGTGCCAAAGAGCAGAAAGTGTCTGTCAGCTGCTCCCAAAGACAAGTTTGCTGTGTTGATTGTCCTCTCCTTATGTGTCCTTTGCAAGCCTCAGTCTGATGTGGGCACTGCTAGACTGTCTCCGTCTTTGGATCCTGTCATGATGGTCAGTTAACTTCTCACTAGAGAGCCCTCTCAGAACCATTTGCATTGCAGGATGCACAAAAGTCCTGAAGATGACCTCATTTCAAACAGAGACAACACTGCTTCTGATGAAGCAGCACTTTGTTTTTACCTAAGTGACTGAATCCTAACCACCTCATTCCATAAAATAAAACGTCACATGGAAACCTGACACCCTGCAGGTCACCTATTCCTGGACAGTCACATTAAAAAAAAAAAAAAAAGGTCCTAAAGAAAAAATATAGAGAAAGCTATCAACATATCCTACACAAAGCATTGAATATTTACATAACTGATTGATAAGAAAGACAATACACAATGAACTCCAAGAGGTCACTGAAGACCTGAACTCTCAGTGCTGATGAGAAGGAGCCAGAAAGATATTGAGATGGCTCCAATCTTTATATCCCTGGCTGGGAGCAGAAGAACATCCTGAGAACGTGCCCCAACAGGTACAGCAGTGCAGGAGTTGCTAGAGCACAGGAACCATGTGTGGGTTTGTCACTAATCAGGTGAAAAACAACTTTCAACCAGAAGAAAAAAATAAATTTTGATTTTCTTTTTAGCAACAGCAATTTTTCAAGCCAGATGACTAGGCAGAGGCTTTTACCTTCAGTGCAGTCACGTAGACGAGGGTCTGGTGTTCAGCAGGTCTGTGTGCCCGGCATCTTGTTCCTGGCAGCAGGAAACAGCAGGTGCCTTGGACTTGTGGGTAGTTGCAACCTGCAGTGATGGGACTGGTGATACCTTTAGGTGTGCAAGATGTAGGTGAGAGAAACTGAGGTTGTGGTTAATGCTGTGGGATCAAAGAGACACGTTCAGCTCTCAGCATCGCCACTGACCATGGTTTGATCTCTGCCTCGCGTGTTGCAGCCTTTTTCCTATTCACCCACCGCACCTATTTAGTCTATGGCAGGAATTGCCGTTGCTAGTCCCGTGCCCAGTGCTATTCCACTGTTGCCTAGGGCCTCTAATAACAGAAAATAACAATCATAATCTTAGAAACCAGAGTTTAAAAAAAAATAATGGATTTTCAGAGATGCTTTGGTCAGCTTTTTATTTGCTCTATGCATGCAGCTTGCCTCAGTGCTGGCACCAATTTCACATTTGCTCCTGTTGGTAGGAGACAGAACTTTGTGTATTAAAAAAATGAGGTTTTCGCCTAAGTCTCTGTTTTTGTATAAGTGAAGTTTAAAAGACTTTAAAAACCATCAGAGGGGAAAAAAGAAAGAAGGAGAAGAACTTAGTCACCAGGATATGAAAAACTGCTTTTTCGAGACATCCTGGTTGACTTCCAAGCTGCGTCTGACAGCTAGAGAAGCACAGTCCATCATGGCTCTTTTTCCATTTCCAATCCTTTCCCTGAAGCCCTTCATTTCTGCAAAACATTCCCTCTCGGTGTCCCCCACACTTCATCCCACTCATGACTGGCTTAAGTGATGCATCTGAAAGATCTGAGCTGCGTGAAACACAGCTTTGTACAAGTCCGACACCAGGGACAGACGGAGGGACTCAAACAAGCCTTTTTTTTCTGCAGGTGTGGTAATTTGGGAAACTCACAGATGCTGAATCTGTTACCCCAGATCCATTAGTCTCTGCAAAGAGTACCAAGTATGCTTGTGTGTGCACGTGGTCATATAGAAACATATGCACATACAGGAGAAAAATCAGGAAAAATTGTAGACTTTCCTTTCCATTAACCTGATCTTTCAGCTATACCTTACCAGCCTGAGAGAAGTGGATACCCTACGGCTTATAGAAAGACCAGCTTTGAGCGAAGGATTTATTTTGCTCTTAAAAACAACATATGTATTTTTTATTAATTCATCTGGTATGTTCTAGCTTTAGCAATAGCCTGTACTGTGTCAGGCTTCACTGAAGACCTGCCAT
The DNA here is from genome assembly GCA_013398915.1 of Dromas ardeola. Lineage (NCBI taxonomy): Eukaryota > Metazoa > Chordata > Aves > Charadriiformes > Dromadidae > Dromas > Dromas ardeola. The sequence goes on along the minus strand of VYZM01015802.1, from coordinate 178,073 downwards.
TGGTGTAAGAATTGCTGTCCTCCATCAAGCCACAATCTGCTTAGTCTAATATCTTGTCTTCAAGAGTTGCCAAGATGTTTCAGAGGAAATTCCTGAAAATTTGAGTGGTACTCAAATTACGGAATAATCTATTTTGAAGATGCCACCTTCTTAGCAGTTGGCTTATGTTCTTATTCTTTCTGCTCTCCATTTTCAATATTTATGTCAGTAAACAAGGTCAGGTCCTCATTATCTAAAGAGAGCATTGCTCCACCAATTCCAGTTGACATGCACCAGTTCATACCAGATGAAGATGTGTTTCCCTGTCCTTATTGTGCCCATCATTGCTGTGGTATCGAAGCATTCTCTTTTGAAACAGTAGGATTTTTTGTTTGGTTGGGTTTTGGCAACTGCTAATTTAGTAAAAGACTTCATAGCTCTGTCTGCTGGGCTCTAATTCATGAATTATCAAAGTTCATTTTAAATGCACCATAAGCCCTGTAAGTGGTTCAGGTGCCCCTTCCCAAGAGCTGCTATGCATGGTGGCTGGTAGAGACCTCCCCTCACTGTTCACCTCTTTCTGCAGCATCCTCAGTGATGATATTCTACAGCATGGGTTGCACCTGTTCTCTTTCAGCCTGTCTAAAATCAGTCATTTTTCCTTTTTCTTCTCTTTCTGTCTCTTGGCCCAGTTCTAATCCATGACAGCACTTTTCTTGTCCCATGACTGCTTAGTTTCTTTAATACCTTCTTGTGAGGGATTTTGTAAGAGACTTTTTGGAAGCTTTGGTGATCTTCTCCTGAACAGAGGAGAATGACATCATTTCAGAGTCCAACCATTACCTCCCCCTGTCTCTCTGCAAAATCTGCCAAGGAGAGGAGGGTGGAGGGGACTGAAGAACCATTGTGTGCATGCTGGCTGGCACAGCCTCCTCCACCTGATGGTGCCTTCCATGGAAATTGTGCCTGCATTCACTTTGGCTGAGTTTTGAGGGCTATTTTTGGAAGGTTTAAGAACCTCCAGGGAGTGACTTTTATTCATGTAAAGGGTCTTGACTTTAATTTATTAAAGAAATAAAAACGTGCCCCCTCTGCTTAACTTTAGTTGGCTTTCACAGATTATAAAGAAGGGTGATGGCTGGAGCAGAAGCCAGGTGGGTATGGATCCCTGGTTTGCTGTGTGGCTTTTCTGAACCAGGGCAGGATCAAACAGCCTGAGAGGAGATGAGCCGGGGAGAGAGGAGCTGATGCTACCTGTGACCAAAGGATTGTCAACCAATGATGACTGGTCTTTTGGATCTTCCACAAGACTTGCCTCCAGGTGAGGGAACAGGTCAGGAGAAGAGAAGAAGGGTTGGAAAAGAGGTGTACAGAGGACCAAAGAGAAGAGTTGTGGAGTGTTTCCATGCACACAAATGTTTGATCTGTAAGCACAGTCACTGCAGTGAAGGCAAGTCTCGGGGACCTTTAGACAGAAGAATGACTGATCTGTCAATACTCTGTATTACAGAACGTAGACAGACTCTGCTGCTGCTACTGTGTAACTCAGGGTGGATGAGTTGTCCAGTTTTTTTAGTCTCCCCTACTCAAGTATACTAGGCTATGTGGACACATGAACAGAGAGAGAATCTAAGGTATAATTTTGGAGGAAATCAAGCCTTGTTGGCTTTTTAAAAGTGAGCAACCTGTACATTCAAAAAGCAGGCACTTGAGAACATGCCAAATTTTGTTTTGATTCGCAGAGGGGTAAATTTGCCATTGTTTGGGTTGGAAGAAATTGATTCTAGGGGTTGCATAAGTTGGAAGCCTTTTAAATTTGGGCTGGGCTTCCCAAAAATTAACAAATGGCCTTAGAATCTCCAAAATTGTTGTATTTAAATAACCATTAGTAAGTAGCATCCAAAACCATCTCCAAACCATCCTTTCTCTCTCTTTATAACTTGGAATTCTTGGAATTACTTGAAGGTATCTTCTATGGTGATCCACGGACTTTCATCTGCTGCCCTAGCTTCTTGCAGCAGAAGCCTTCGGTCACAGATAATGCCATATCTTTTTCAATAAGCTCAAGTGTTGGCATGTAGGAACTGATGCTGCCTTAGGGGGCTTGGGAAACTTTTGAGGACTTAGAATTAAACTTCCTTTGGCCACAGGTGAGAAGGCACTGTGCAGTAATCGTCTAGCCAGACAAAGTGGGATTGCTTGGGTGTTATCCAGAAGGTGCATGTCTCAGTATACTGTACTAATGAGAGAGTCAAGAAACGCTACTGCCACTGTTTTCCAAGTTAACAGAAGCGAGTGGAGAGGAAAACCTCAGAAAAAACAGGATCAATGGGAGTGAGGGATTCAACTGCTATTTTAATGCTGTAGATGGCCTTTCTGTAGTAAATCTAAGCCTCGTTGGCAGTCAGGTTGTTTTTCACCTGCTCTCCAAACAGCAGATTTCTATCTCCAGCACTGTAAATCTGGTACTTCTCATGAATCATAAAATCTTTTTTTAAAACTGTGCAAGAAAAAGAAATGGTCACTCGAGGAACAACTAATCTGATATCATCCCATGAAACAGATAGGCATCTCCTGTAATAAACCTTGATTGAGAACATGTTAACAAAATAGATGTGGTAAGTCATACTCGATACAAAAAGATGTGTTCTCCTTTCTATCTAAATAGCCTTGTTCTGTGTTGTGGTATTTCCTGACTGCACCGTTTGGCTCATTGCGAGAGTAACGATTCAGCATAGCTCCAAGAGCTTGGAGGCAGGCTCTCTCCTCTGTCAACAGGCAACTAGAAGGGTTTGCCAGATCAATAAGCTACAGACCGTACTTTTGCCTCAGGATACCAGTACACATGCCAGACCGGGTAACAGCAAACTCCAGGATTAAGCAAGCAAATAAACTGTAATGTAAATAGATGGAGGTTTTGAATGAAATTAGTAACACGTTTGTTGAAGCAACCTTTCTTTTTTTTCTTGACCATTGATAATTTATCCCACCCTGAACTAATTTGTTCCCCTTTCAGATTTCCCATTTCCCTCCTTCTCTTTCCTCTTGCCATCTAGAAAGCATTGTTATCCCCAAAATTTCCAACACCACCATTATGGCAGTAACTCCCACCATAGAGGTGCACACCTCACCCCTACCGGGTAACACAGACCTGAGACGTATTGGTGCTGGTAAGGCAGGCAGAGAGTATAGGTATACTAGTAATTTAGGCATGCCTAGGTCTAAATGCCTAGGTCGATGAATCAACTGGAATAGCACTCCATGGCTCATGACACCTCCTGATCAAGTCCAGGAGCTGTATAAGTGATCATAGTCATTGTCCAGAAGTGTCCCCACCCTTTGATTTTCTAGTACAGACTTAGCCTGGATGTCCGTTGTACTCCATAGCAAATACCCAAAGCAAAGACTGGTGTGCCAGTCAGGGTGCTCAGTACTGAAGGTGTTGGCATTGTCTACTCTAATACTGCCAGCGTGATCCCAGGCATACTTTTACTCTTGATGCTTTGGGGACACCCATACAAAGTCTGGTGGCCAGAGCTCAGGTGGGCTGCAGAGGAAGTTAGCAGCTCTTCCCCAAGGCAGGACTGCAGATGAGCTCTCTGAACTAGCACCACAGAAAAGAGGTCAGATCCTTTCCTCCACCTATGGGAATGGTCCCTCTTTTCCCATTGTGAAAGCTGTTACCAGATAATCAGGGAGGTTATCTGACAACATCCACAGTAGAACAGTAGTTATAGAATCATAGAATCATAGAATCATAGAATCATAGGGTTGGAAGGGACCTCTGGAGATCATCCAGTCCAACCCCCCTGCCAGAGCAGGGTCACCTTAGAGCAGGTTGCACAGGAACGTGTCCAGGCGGGTTTTGAATGTCTCCAGAGATGGAGACTCCACCACCTCTCTGGGCAGCCTGTTCCAGTGCTCTGCCACCTTCAAAGGAAAGAAGTTCCTCCTCATGCTGAGATGGAACTTCCTATACTCAAGTTTGTGCCCATTACCTCTTGTTCTGTCACTGGTCACCACTGAAAAGAGCCTGGCCCCATCCTCCTGACACCCACCCTTTAAGTATTTATAAGCATTAATAAGATCACTCCTCAGCCGTCTTTTTTCCAGACTAAATAGACCCAATTCCCTCAGTCTTTCTTCATAAGAGAGGTGTTCCAATCCCCTAATCATCTTGGTAGCCCTATGCTGCACCCTCTCCAGCAGTTCCCTGTCCTTCTTGAGCTGGGGAGCCCAGAACTGGACACAGTACTCGAGGTGTGGCCTCACCAAGGCAGAGTAGAGGGGGAGGATGACCTCCCTCGACCTGCTGGCCACACTCTTCTTGATGCACCCCAGGATGCCATTGGCCTTCTTGGCCACAAGGGCACATTGCTGGCTCACAGTCATCCTGTTGTCCACCAGGACTCCCAGGTCTCTTTCCACCGAGTTGTGCATAACTGTGCCATGTTTTTATGGGACTGAGGAAAGATGTGTGGATTTTTCCAGCAAAAAATGCATTCAGCTGTGCTGACCCAGTGTTTTGTGGTGGTTTTGGGAATGACACCAGCTGAGCACCGTTGCAGGGCAGTGCCATTTCCTTCAACACGGGCAGCACCAGGTGCAGACAAGGCCAGCGCACACCAAAGCAAGGCAGGGCTGCCAGGGGATCAATAGGGAGGAAAAAAAGGCAGATAAAAAATGTATAAATATTACTTCATGTTTAGAGATAGTAAAGGCTGTGGAGCGGGCAAGATGATTAAAAGATAACACTAATGCAAGAATGAATTGGTATATGAATACACAAATGAGGGTAATTAAAAGGCTGTAATTGTCAGATGGCAGTGAGGTTCTGGCAGGCATTTCTGAAGAGCACAAACTGCATTAAAATGGGGCTGATTCAGTTTGAGAAAGTGATTACCTGACGTGACTGTGAGAGCAGGAGAGCTGCTGCATTGCTTCAAGGCAGCAGGCCCAGGAATGGCCCTGTTTAAATGCCAGGATGTATGCAGTGATATACCTGAGCAAGACTCAAGTCTCTCAGCCAAAGAAGCTGAGAGTCACCTGCTCTGCAGAGACATCCTTTTCGTACAGGCCAGTTCGGGCTGGCTCAGGAGATGAGCAAACATCATTCATCCGACTCACCTTCTAATGGACTTAAGTTATCATACGTTATTCCCTACATCTGTGTATAAGATCAATAAATCTTTGCTTAAGTCCAATTAAAAAAAAAAGTATCTGGTCAATTAATGTATGAAAGCACCATTGCAATTTTATTTGATCAGTTCTTAAGCTAAAGACAACTGACTGCCGTGCTCTATTGGCACACGGATGCTATTCCCACGTGTGCAACCATGACCAGCCCGGAGCCAGCCAGCTTCATTAAGCCACTCCTTAGTAACTCTAATCCTGGTGTTATATATTCCCTCTGGGACCAGCAGGCAGAACCTCTCCTTTTCCCAGAAGGCCAGTATTTTCTCTCAACTGTTTTCATTTCCATTTTTTAAAGCCCACATGGGGAAAGGTGAGATTAATGTGGCCTAATTCTGTGGTGCTTAACCATAAGCAGCCTTTGCTAAAGCTAATGGGGATTGCTTGGGGCTGCAAATGCAGCACTGCATGAGCAAACCTGAATCTGGGCTGAAAAACAAGTATCCTGCACGTGCTTGAGCACAGAAGGTCCCTCTGGACTTAAGGTGTTGCCTAAGATCAGAATTGCTCACAACAAGTCTGTAGAAGTAAATTTTTAAAATATCTAAAAACTTGCATTAGTGCAATTCTGCCGTTAATGTAATTGATATTCTTTCCACTTCTTAGGCATCCGTTTTACCCCCTCTGTGCCGTACTGCAGGTCTATGTGTGTAATGGGGATGTACGACTGGGAAAAATGCATTCTGGAGCTTCTGGAGGCCCTTGGTCTCCTGAGACAACGGAGGACCAAGAGACCTTTGGTATAACTCATCATTTGCATTCAGCATGCACCAATATTCCACCCCACATGCTCAGGACTCATCCCACCCTTTCAGGAATTGTAGCTGGATCACCTGTTGTCTGGATCCTAGGAAGACATGCTGCCTTAGTGAAATCACCGTTACTCTTCCAGAAACTAATCACAACACACAAACAGTAACATTTTTTTAATGAACCTTACAAAAAGACCTGGTGAGTTGGTATAACACACTCTGAAGTGAAGGAAGGTTGTGCTTTGCAATCTGCAATAGGCTGCAAACCAATTAAGAAAATTCAAATTCAGGGATGCAATTTGTTAATCTCTTTTCAGATGATTGTCTTGAACACATTCAAATGAGACCTCACTTGACCTAGATTTAGGTCAACAGAGAGATAATTGCTTCAAAAACTACAGTTTTGCTAATCTTGTGAGCACAACAGTATTTATGAGCAGGCTGTCAGCAACTAGAGAGCCCTTACTAGAAAGCCAAGCCTGAGTGTGCGCTGTGGGCAACAGTGCTGCAGTAAAAACCTGGAGCATCTTCTTGTGGGTGTAGGGAATAGTGTAAACTCACGGCATGTCGAAACCCCAAATTAGACTTTGCAGTGTCTGCAAAAACTGACTGTGTGTATAGGTGTTGCAGAGGAAACCTGGACAGGAGGAAGCCCTGCACGAACAGGCAGTGGGAGCATGGATGCCTCACCAGCACCTTTCCAGGCTGGTCCAAAACTCATCCCTCGGGTGTAGTGCTCTCTTATGGCATCCTCCACCCGGCCATGGGAAGGACGTGAGCAGGTCCCAGAAAAATAGTGCGCAGGCCCGGCCTCCCAGATGACCAAACAAAATTTGGAAAGGGGAGGGAGGAATTGCAGTGTCCTGTATATTTTTCCTTCAAAACATTGTAAAGTTAATACAAGTCCACATGACATACGTGTCTCGGTATGTGTTTGTTTAACAACATGCTCCAGATAGCTGTAGTGCTCCACTGGGTCTTTGGGGTGGAAAACCAGGGTAGATCAGCGGCAGACGTACCCTTTGCTCTCTCCGTGGCAATGCTGTACTGTACCCCCGTCTCTGAGCCAGTTTCAACTGGCCCATGTTTCTTTGGCACAATATGCCATTACTAAGGCAAGAGTGAGCGCATTGTTAATCTTTTCTGACTGGAAGTTATTCTATGGTTTGTGAGAACACAGTGGAGTTTATCTTCTTAAATAAATTCATCTTTCAGCAGAGATTCCTGGGAAGGAGGCTTCCTACAGGTGCCTTGTTTGCTGCAAATGCCACGCAACGTTTCATTTCCTCTGAATTTTCTGCAGTGTTTTTTGTCACTGTAATAAAATTCTCCATAGCAGATGGGTGAGGGTCTCTTTCTTTCTCTCTGGTTTTAACCAGCAATTTCATTCTGGTTCAAACTAGTTTGAGCAGCCGAGCAGAAACCTGGATTTCAGCAGATTGGTATTTGCGTGCAAAACCCAAGCTTGTTGTCTGACCTGCTCTGTGTCACCCACTGAGGACCTGGCCCATCTTTTGTGCAGGAAATGTTGAACTTGGATTAGGAGAGACTAAACCATTTCACACAAGGGCCAGGATCACACACCCCATTTCACAGACAAGGAAACGGAGCACAAAAAAGAAAAAAATACGTTATTTTTTCCTTCTGAACCTGCAGACAGACTCAGAAGGAAATTTCAAAAACATTATTTTGTTTGTCTTTCACAAGGGATTGTTTTATCAGCTTGACCTTCAGATAGTAATGGCAGCAAGGAAGCCATGGTTTCAGGAGGATGGAAGATGGAGGATGAAGGTGAAAACTTTGAGCACTTATGTCCTCCAAAAACACAAAGATGAACGTCCCCTAACTATTAAAGGCTGCCTATGATTCCCTTTACTTGCATCTGACTGTGGTTGCTCATATATCCCCTGATAAAATGTCAGAATTTTTGCAGAGAAATACACAATATTTTCAAGAGATTTCAATGAGCCTCCTCATGTCAAGTTGAGATAATTGTAACATGTAATGATTATTTTTTTTTCTCATAAATTTCTGATTTGCCAGAAGTAACACATTATACAGGAAGCGTTGCATTAAAACAGATTTTTCAAGATTTTCAAGAGCATTTTATGATGTTTTGAAATTATCAAAATAAAAAGTCTCAGAAGTTTTGGTGTTCAAAATTCTGGTTCTCCCAGCACTACTTTGTTTCAAAATATAACCAAATTAATTTCAAAGCCTTTACTTAGGGTGGAAAAAATGCTTCCACATCTGATAACCTGTTCCACACAATTTTCATGAGCATCAATTACACCATAAAGCAAAGAAAAGTCAGAGCCCGTAAGCAAAATCCATCACTTCTCTGTGTCTTGGGTAGTCAGTTTAAATGGTGCAAAGTGGGTCTAGGTTGTGCACATTATTATTTGTTTATTAGTACCACTGCTCAGCAGAGCGCCATTATTTAAGTAGAAATATGTTATAAGGAACAGCCGTAGAGAGCTGTTTTTCTGCCATCTGGAAAAAATAAAGGACCCCGATTCTAAGACATGTTTGTGACATTTGTAATGTAGATGTGATGCTGTACGCATGCAGAAAACGTGCAGGTAATGATTTTTCCTTGTGAGCGTATGAGGCATTTTTTGGTGATTTATTGAATTGCTTTTCTGCAAAGGTAAGGAAAAAAAAATTTATGAGGGTCTAAGAAGGGGAGTAAATCTCCCAGAGGTGCTCTCTGCCTCTCAGTGCAGCCCAGCCTCAGTGTCCCACTGAGGTGGCTTTTAGCTTCTGAGCACAGTCGGAGGCTGCTAATCCCCTGCTCGTGGTGGTCCAAATGGGCGCCAGGGAAGAGCTGTGCTGGCTGCCCTCCTCCACGCTGAGCAGGATGGGGCCGAGGCCGCAGGAAGGGGATGCAAGGAAACCAGACCCCCCTGTTTTCTGGCCATGCTGCTGTCAGTCTGAGTGGACAATGGTTGAAAAGAAAAAATAAGCAGCAACGCCGAGGGGTATGTAGGGTCACAGTGAGTGACAAGCTGGGGTAAGACCTGGGCAACTCTGGGAAGAACCCGATTTTTTCCTGAATGACCCCAAAATCATCTCATCCTCCCTGCTGGTATCTTTGCCTGCTGGGCAGCTTTAGCAGGCATTTACTGATTCTGCCCTGGAGGCTCCTGACTAAAGTGGTGCTCCCGCTCTCCCTTCTTTCCCCATCCTCATCTCACCCTGGTTTCTGCAACAAAATGCCTGGCTGCAAGAAGAGGCACTCGGGGTGTGCATGTGTGGATGTGTGAACATGAGTGCTTGCTTTCCAGCAGACGCAGCTCACCACGGTGGGTTCCTGGCACCTCCACCCCGTGCAATCAAAGCCACAGGACCAGGCAGCCTGATGTGTCCAAAACTGACTAAAACTTGATTTCCTCTGGCTCCACTCAGGGAATATTGTGCAGCCTCAAGGGTAACATCACTGGTGGGGTCAAAGCCCGGAGAAACCTCTTTCCTCATCCCTCCTGCAGACCAAGCCTGAACCAGAGCGGAGGAGAGGGAAACCCACGTGCTGTGCTCTCCAGAGCCAGCGTGCACCTAAAGACGAGGCAGGAGTGGTTGGAACAGGGCTTGCTGTGACTTTTGCCATCACTTCTGCCCACCCACCTCCCCGCCTGCAGCACCTGCCTGACCTCTGCCAGGCTGCAGGAGCTCACAGCCTCCCTACAACACCACACTGGGCATCTTGGTACCCAGCCCCCAGGATAGGTGCTTGTGGTTGTAGGCACCCTTGGCCAAATGCACTACCTGACATGTTCAGCACATTTAGTGTTAAAAGCCCATTTCTGTCCCTCATCAGCAGCAAATTTTGCCAACAGCATGCTCAGGTCAAGGGTCTGTCCCCAGCTCTGGGCACTGAGCGTGGGCTTCATCATGCCTATACATCTGTCAGTGTGTTTTCAAGCGCTTACACACTTACGTGCAATACAGCATCATAAAATGAAAGGAAAACACTCACGCGTTCCGTGAGAGTAGACAGACATGGGCATTATCAAATAATCTGGTTGCAGTTACAAATATATAATAATATTTAAGTTTACAAATCTGACTGCTTATATCTAAAAGCCATTATTTACTTTGTACATAAAAGCGCTTTACGTCATACACACATAATAAAGAAATGGAAAGTCTGAATTGCTCTACAAATGTGGGACCTCATCACCTTCTAAGATTTAAGAAAGAAAAAGTTCACTTGGAAAATTTAAACTTGGGCTACCAGGGTGGATTCGAGAGATCTAGTGGTACATATCAGAAAACTGAACTCCTTTTTTTTTTAACAGTACTCTTTGTATAATGTGTTTTATTTCATCAGAATTAAATTATACTTATCACTGTATTCTTTCAAGAGCAATTCAGAAGTACCTTGTGATAGTTATTCTTAGTGTGAAAAACACTCCTCTAGTTTACTGCAAGCTTCATGCTTCAGAGGTAGAATATATAAATGACACAAGACAAAATATGATGCACCTAATCCATTTCTATACATACTGATTAATACACTTGGGCTTCAAGCATCATCAGTTTTTTTTTAAATCAATTATTTATAATTTTTAGCATTTGCCTTAATGCTTGCCTCATCTCCAAAGTTACTTGATTAAAGTAAATTCTGTAAACGAGCAGCTATTAACAGGAAAGTATCAGGATACACTTACGTAACAGTAAACCAGCTTACTGACACCATGAAGGAAAGAAAAGCCAGAGAAAGTATTTCTGTACAAACTGAATGCATTGGCACTTTGGTCTCATGTGGATTTCTTCCTCTTGGCCACCTCTGCTTGTGAAACGTACAGGGACATCACGTGCTTGAAACCTTCATCTCTGTCAGATTTGGTTGCTCTACATTCACGAGGGCTTACAGATAAAGGACTATATTCCCCTCCGCGCCTAAAGATACTGGATTAAAACTGGGGTGAATGGGGAAAAGAAAACAAGCAAATCCTGCTTTAGAGCTCTAGTCCATTACTATTTAAGCACATTACTTCTCCTGTGTTTAATAATGACCTCTCCGTCTCTCCGGGGAGAAGGGTGGTTAAAGTACATGACCAGCAAACTGGGACATTCAGATTCTGGTCTGAGCTTTGGTACGTTTGATCCTTGGCTTTGGGAAAATTACATCATTCCTGCCTACCATGATTTTCACAAATGTCAAACAGGTTAATAACTTGGGAGGGAGTGTGAGTATTCGCCCCCCCTCCCTGGGTGGGCAGCCCAGCTCCTCTTCAGCCCGTCAATGGGAGGGACGCTCCGTCCTCCTTATAAGCAATCTGGGAGCAGAAGTCCATCTTCGGAGCCACTAATTGCCCTCACCTCTCTCCCCCCCATGGGCACAGCTGGCTTTAGATGCCCAAGGAGAACAGCCTGCCCATCCTCCCATGTCCACGGGCAGAGCAACATGTTTTCACATGTAACTGGGGAGACATTTATGCCTTGAGATTAATCATAGACACTCGTTTTGACATTTTTCAGATAAATATGCAAAGTACTCTTAATATTCTAGCAATCAATTGTAAACACTCATAATAACCATTTTTCCCTTGTCAGTGAATCAGTTTTACACATTTATGGGCCTTGGTGCAAAGATGTGAAGAATTGAAGTGCACATTGAAGCAGTTATGTAAGAAAAGGTTTTGATTTCTATACTACACATTTTTGCATACACTGATGTCCGTTAGTTTGCAATTTGGATGCAATTTTGTACTTGGGTGTATACGTTAGAGTGCCCAATCCCTTTACAGAGCCTTCACTCAGCACTTAGAAAAACCACTGAAGCCTTGGGTTTTTTACTTCTGAAAGCTGACCTTAAACTTATCCCTTGCTTAGAAAGTCCTGTATGTCTCAGCAGCACCCAGTCTTTTTGTATCTCAAATGTGAAGTGAAAGATCCACGGTGTGGCACACGGTTAACCACGGGAAGAGGAATGAGATATCAGCCCTTTGGACACAATAAGGAATACTAATCTAGTTATTTTCCTTTTGCAAGCTTGCATGCTCCTTGGTTGCTGGTGGATTGAGCTGGTCTTCAACAAAGTGTACGTATAATTTTGAAATAGGTGAAAAGAGTAAGACATGAAAAATTGGGGGAACAAGTGAGATAGTATGGATTTCAACTTGTAATTGCTTTGTTTAACCTTTCACAGTCCTGCAACTTGTCCCCCATATTCAAAAACATGATGTATTTCCTCCTATTTATTATTTGCACTGGGCTACTGAAGAAAAAAAAACCAGTGAAATATGCCTCTGAGTCAAAACGGTCTCTGCCAGGAATAACAGCAAAGCTCTTGCACCAGTGCCTCATTAGTTTACGGAAAACAGGTCCCTAAGGAAATGGTGGGGTGTAAATAAATTTGAAACAGTTTAGCCTTGCAAGTAAAGGGGATGCCAGATTTTTAAAACAGTGGTGGCTCAATGATGCCTTAACACTGTGTTGCATGTATCATAAATTTCAGCTAGGTTCTCCGGGATGTTTATAAGCACCATAGACTGATAATATTACAGATGCATATTTTTAACCTGTAAAGTGTGTATGTGCTCTATGTCATCTCTAAGTGGTATTTTTACAAGTGGCAACAATCCCTGTTAGATATATTTGATAGAGGCGCAAAAGGATCTCTCTGCCCCTTGACACACCACCCCCACTCTGTTCTGCCAAGCAAACTGACTTGCTTCGTGTTCATGCGACATCCGCAAACAACACAGGGTCAGTGCAGAGTGTCCTGAATAAACATCTCTCTGCATGAGCAACGAAGTTCATACTTCTGGACAAAATCCTACTGCTGGGAGAGACTCACGTGTAGATAGTTCATCCAGGTTCCTGAAGATCCCATACCTGGAGCCAGCCTGAGAACAACACCTAGTTCCTCCATGCCAGCTTCATGGATCTTGACTGCTGGTCTAGCTCGTGATGGGTTTTCCCATATGGAAAGCTCCCAGGCTTGGACGTCCTTCTTGGAAAGGCTATCAAGATGTCCTCCATTGTCTTAGAAAGACAGGTGCCGACTCCAGCCTAGGCAGTGAAACTTATTCTCATGTATCCAGGGGTCCTTACACAATTTGAGCATGTAGTCATCTTTCAGCCAACAGACATCTGAACATAGATATAAAGGATTCGTTAGTCAGTCTTTAACTGGGAGCTACATAAAATGGTATCTAAAATCTGGTCAAGATCATATGAGATGTTTACATTTGTTTAGGAAAGTAATTAACAAAAGATAAGCAAAATTAGTGCCTAGGAATTTAGTCGAGAAAATGTCCAAAAGCACAAAAAGACTAAATATATCGCCAACACCAGATCCTTCAATACTTTTACGTCTAGTGGCAAATAAATGTGCTCTGTGCAAACCCCAGCCAGGTCAGAGTCAATAAGGGAGAATACACCTTCATTATGTTTCAGATCACTGGAAAAAGGCATCATACAGCATCCCTTAAATGAGCTACCTAAGGTCAAAACAAGTCTGCGATATGCAAACCTCACAGGCCACCGCTGCAGCAACTACTCTCGTGTATTCTGGTGAAGCAATAACCCTGTCCTGTGTTATACAATATAGGCAGGAGGCAGTACCTTATTCAAAGGTGACACTCAGGCACATTTTAAATTCTAATTCTCAGAATACCTGGCAAGTGTATTTCTGTGTCCATTAATAAGACATCCCTTATTGCTCAAGGCTTCGGTGTTGCGGTCTGACAGCAATAGGCCCTGTTTCTACTTAACACATAGGAGCAAGATTAAATCCATCCTGAGCTGCCAAAAATTTATGAAGCAAAAATTCTCCAGGGAAAGCCATAGCTTTAAATAACATTACTGGATATTTACATTTACAGTGGGACGTGGGACTTCTCCATTAGCAGATATGTGAGAGAAAATATGCAAATGCAGCCATCCTCCTCATGCCTGTACATTTGGGAAAGCTACTGCGTATCTGTTATTTCATCTGAAGGCTGCAATAGCTGTTTTTACTGGCTCTGGTCTTCATCTAAGCCAATATCAGCATTGAAAATTTGATTTTACAATAAACTTCCCTGTTTTGAAGATGGGAATGGGGTTAATCCCCACCAACTCCACCAGGAATAAACTCAATAATAAAGATGTGAATATCTGCAGTAAACAACCATTCAGAGAACCACTCAGACCTCCCATCTTTCTTTTTTGACACCCAAAGATGCCCAGCACCAAGAATTCTCAAAATGCATGTGGAGCTGTAAAAATCTGGCATCTTTGGAAAAGCCAAATTTTTTAGGTGCCAATTTGAGCAGGGCAGTTTGATACTGAAGTTTTTGATTGTGGCCATGGGCAAGTTTCTCCCTGCCTTTGCTTGACAAGATGCGGGGCAAAGAGACATCATGCTCCAGGACAGAGCGTCCCACCATCCCACAGGAGGAACTACGCAGGTTGTCCAACATCACCTGCGGCCCAGGCAGGGCAAGGAGGAGGGCTGGGAAAGCTCTGCTGTGCCTGGCAAGGTGGGACCTCATCAGCTCACAGTTTTTGAGATATTGCAGGGAAGATCTTTCTGCAGGAATAGGCACAGGTGACTTGAGTGTTGGTGAATAAAATAAAAAAAAACATTTGGGAATCTTGACATTCGTCCACAGACACAGCTCTGCAAGATAAGTGCTCCTCTTTTCTCATTAGGATACGCTAGTCCAGGCAGACTGTATTAATGAACATGCGCAGCAGCCTCTCCGCATGACTCCAGCCATCCTCAGAGAGGGGCAGGAGAGCCTGGCTATGTCTGTGCTGCTCTCTAGAAGAGAGGTAAAGGGCTAGGAAGGGCATTACTGATGAAGAGGGTGTTCCTTAACGAGGGAAGTGATACACTGCATGTATCTCAAATGGCATTTGTTTCCCCCACATTAAAATGAGATTCATTTCAGATTCTGCTGAAAGACAACAGCCAAGTCTGATTCCAAACCCCAGACCCAAGAGCCTAAGATCGCAAGTGATCCTTAAAATTGTAAGGAAGACTTAATTCAGCTCCACTTCATGTCTAAACAATAGTTTGAACCTTCATTTAATAGGACTAGAATAGCCTAATGTATTCCAAGCCTCAGTGGGTTTCCAGTGACTAAATTGTACAATAAAATTGAATGAAAAGTGTTAAAGAGGTAGGACTCATGCAGTATTTGTTCCTCTACGTTTGCTTTTGTGTGTAACTTGGATTTAGCTGTAACAACACTACATAAAACACTGGTGCATGTTCAGCAATGCCTCTGGAACAAAAAAGGATGATGATAGGAGATCTCGCTACAGCTTCTGCTATTAAGTCTTTGGGAGAGCTGAGAAGAGATTGCTCATTAAATAAGTGTTATAAAGCATTCAGCACTGAGAGACTCGTTCAGAAGTAGAAAGTGAAAGGTCAACTGTTCCCAGTAGAAAAGTATCCATCACAGCCAAGCAGTTATTACTGCCTATTGTCACAGCGCCCTTCCCAGAAACGTGGGAGAGGTCTTGGAGTAGTGACAGAAACTAAAATAACAGTGATTAACTGGGACAGCAGTACATCATGGAGTCAAGGTGACAAGGCAATCCAGAGAGCAGTCCCGTGCCACAGAGAGGGAAGTATCTGGAAGCTGCTTCCACTGTATCCTTGTGCCGCTCACTGGTGAGCAAACATATGCGGACTGAGGAAGAAAATGGGCCCTGGGTCTGTGTGTGTCAGCTGATGAAACAGACCACAGAAAAATGAGAGTAAGTTTTAATTGCTTCTTGAAGGCAACAAAAAAAAAGCACATTTCCTACAGTTTCATCTGTACTTAAAATATCTAATGTGCTCTACATCACAGCACACTGTAAATATTACTGAAAAGCAGAATCTAACTCATAAATTATTGGCATTCTGTGCCAGACAGGCTTGTACTAATGTTTAGAGAAGCAGATCACCTGGGAGAAATGTGCTTTACAAGTTGCAGGAGAAACTAAAGAGACAATTAATGGGCATTGGCTGTGCTGCACATATTGTTCCCATGTTGTTCGGGCCAAAGCTGACTGCCTGCCAATAGATATAGAAGTAATTGTCAACAAGATTTACAGTTACTTTTTCATTTGCACAGTTAAAGTAGAAAGGTTGAAAGAGTTATGTGATTTGTTGAAGGTCTGTGCTAACAACTGATAGACCATAGCATCCTGCACCAGTGATCGGTAAAGAACACAGACTTCACATATTTCTTGACTCTGGAAGCTATTTTTCATGGCAGAAAGCTGAAGTGCCTTGCTATCGTCAGCAACTGTTTTTTATTTTACACATCCGCCCCAAAAGCCATCCTTCCTGCTGCCAAACTAGGCACCAGGCAAGTTCTAATCCTACTAGTGGAGGAAAAAAGAGTATTTTTTAGCAAGTTGCACTTTAGCGTAATGAAATGAAGGACGTGGTGTTTCAGCTTGTGGCAGAACTGCTAGCCTGAACTGGACACTCTTGTATGTGACCATGGACGGCATTCTTTAATTATCCGTGTTAGACTGCAGCCTGATGATATGCATCTCCACTCTGAAAAATATAAAATGGGAGAATAAACACCCTATGAAAGTCCAGGAAATTGGTAAAAATAATCAGGTAATGGCAGAAGGTTAGAAGGATCTCTGCAATTTTTAGGAAGCCCTGTTGCCAGTAATGTTACATGGGTATGTCTGTGTTTATCATTCAAACACAGAAAATACAAATTACTTTGAATGAACAACCTGGTGCAGAAGCCTGGGACTTTCTTCCAGGCTGCACAAGGGATCAACAATTCAGGATCAATCTGGCGATCCAAGCAGTCAGTCTGTGGATGTATCCAGGAGGTGCTGGATTGAAGAAGGATTCGTAAGGTCTTCTCTTTGGTGGCTTTGTGGAATATCTGTAGAGCCTTGAGTATATGGAAGGCAATGAAATGCAACCGTCCCATCAAGATCAAAGGAGATCCACTACTAGACCCCTTTTACAAAAATGGCTGTGCTGCTCTCCTGGCTCCTTCGCAGCTCACTCCTGGTCAGACCCACAGGCTTCTCCTCTCGGCAAATCCTCCCACTGGAGCTCACAGGCATGGCAGAGGCAGTGCCTGTGCTTTCCTTATTCCCAGCTAACACAGCATCCAACAGGTTTTGGCTGGTTTGTAGCTGCACCCCACTGGCTAGTGTTTGCCTTGTGCTCTGACAGTGTAAACTACGACACAAGTGGCTCTTTCAGCCTTTTCTGAACTGGGTCTTTAGTCCAGGAGAACGCAGTTTGTAAATGTGGCTCTGACACAGTTTGGTGCTATCCACACAGGTTTGTGAAAACATTTCATAAGCCATCTCAGCTGGAAGTAGGCTTAACTCTGTCCTCTAGCAGAGGTGAAGTCCTTTGTCACGGCCAGTGTAAACAGGGCGTAAGCTCAGCAGAAATTAATTGGGCTAATTAAGAGGTAACCCTAGATTTGTAGGATGAATCTATAAGGATTTGTATTTGCATCAGCATTTAAGACTGTGGCAAATGTTACTCGTTAGAGTAACTGCTGTGTGACTGTCACAGAAATACTGCAAGCCAGAATCAATAGGCTGCAGCCACTCCGCAGTGCCAAACTCAGAAAGGATGGAAAATGTGATGTGTCAAATTAGGGGCAATAAATGTTGATGATGCTGAATGAACATGATAATGGATTTGGAGATATCTGAAAACACTTTTCAGTCTTCCACCCCCACGGAAAGGAAATGTGAAAATGCTAATATAACCTCCCACATTATTTTGAATAGCCATGGGGCTAAGGAATCCCAGGGCTGGGCTCCCTTGCTTTGTAACAAAATAAAACCTGGACTTCAAGAGGCTTTTCATCATTCTTGCACTTTCTAGTGCACTGCATTAAAATGAGTAACAGAGGAAAGAGGGGTTCAAGCTTCAGATACAAAACCCAGCAGAACATAGGAGAACTCCTGCAAGTTCAGACTAGAGAAAAGTCAAGCTAATTCTGGATTCTTGGGTCAAGCCTGACCAGTTCTTCTTCCAGAAATGCCACTGGCATGAGGTCAGAGGGAGAAGAAGTCAGAGGGAGAAAATACAATTCATTTTTACTCCACCACAGAGAAAGCTTTCACCCCAGCAATGCAAACATCAATTCTTAGTCCAGATCATCAGCACTGATGCTCCATGACTCCATTGCATCCATCCTCCAGGGCCTCCCAGGAAGGGTACCACCTAACTTCCCTCTTTAAGGAGGGATTCCTAGAGATGGGCTTCTTGGAAACCATGAAATGTGTGAACTTCTCAATCGATGTCATCTGTATACTAAATGTGTACAACTTGGCACATTACCCCTACTCACTAATACTTCCTCACCCTTCTACTTTCATTTTCCACACCCACACATTGCTCGCAGAGACTGACAACAGGTAACGTGAGACCTTCAGGTAAGCATTAACTCAAAGATGGGTAACACTCTCTCTAGGAAGGAAGAAACCATCTCACAGCAGGGACCCACTGTGGCCAAATGCTGGGGAAATAATTTTCCCAGCACAACTGTCTTCCCTTTTACACAGAAGAAAAAAAAAAAAAAAACAAACCAAAACTAAGAACGTTAAGAGGTTTAGAAAACATGACCTATGAGGGAAAAGCTGAAGGAACTAAGTTTGTTTAGTCTAGAAAAGAGAAGACTGAAGGGGCACATGATAACAGTCTTCCAATATGAAAAAGACTGTTGGAGACAGAGATGATGAACTGTTCTCTGTGGCCACAGAGTAAAAGGATGAAAAATTAATTTGTAGTAAAGAAGATTTCAGAGTGATGCAGGGAAAGAGTTATCAGTCTGTGAGGTGATCAGAGTGAGCAGTGGACCAGAGCTTCAACCTACTGGGGAAGACAGTGCAGATCTTTAAAAACAGACTAGACATATATGTCTACTGTGGAATCTTGCTGTGGTATGGGGGGGGTGGGACTCTTTGTGACTCCTACCAGCCCTATAGCCTTGTGACGGAGCTCTGATACAGATAAGCCTCACGTTGAAGCCAATGGGTTTTTCTGTCAAATGACTGAGCAAAAAATTCAGGCATTAGCCTGGTAACTTCAAAATCAAAATAGAAGGTTGCAAAGCACTATCAGATGCCAGTTAGAACCACATTTTTGTTCCTAACCCTGACTAAATAAGGAATATTCATTAAAGGGAGCAGGAATTGGACATGCTTTATCTTCACGCTTTATCTTCAGAAGATAGACCGCTTGCTGGGTGACAATGCAGAAAGAAGTCTCCTGAGTGTGCCTTAGTGAGAAAATACAATTCATTGGCACCAGCAGACCCAAAAAGACTGTGAGGCTGGTTACAATGCTGTAAATCCAAGGTAATGCAGAAGTAATCAGTAGATTTATAACAGCATAATTGTGATCAGCCTAGAAGCCATTGTATTTTTGCTTGGGAAACGGCAGCTAAGCATTTAGCGAAGGTTCTATTTTCTCCCATCAAGCCTCTCGCGTGATTCTGTGACACATTGCTGGCTTTTTCCATGCTCAGACATGACTTTTTTTCACTCAGAGAAAGCTTTAGGATGTCAGGGAAAAGACCACGAGGGTAAACCATGCATCTGTTTGTTCAAGTGTTTTGAGATTTTTATTGTGATGTCTTCTTTCTTAAGCCCACATGCAAAAATGAGGGCTTGCAAAAAAACCTGGCAGCGCCAGCATACCTAGAGCAAGCCTGGAGGACCTAGAAGGGAGGCAAATACGCTGACCATTTGCTCATTTGCATTATTCTGCACGTGTTCTTCAGTGATGGCTGCCTCTAGATCCGTTTTAATCTCTCTGCTGAATTAGTCCTATAGAGCATGTCTGATTGGCTGTTGTTTGAACACTGCATGGACTCCCTCTTTGAAAAGACCCGTTTCAACTCATCTGTTAGTGTGTACCACAGAGTATAACCATTGCCTTTAACATGCCTGTAACATGAATAAAAAGAAGAGGCAGAAACAAAATATATGAGATTAAACAAAAAGGATACTGTTTTCTTGACTTCTAATGTGTCATTACGCTCCCTGGCCTCAGCTATACTCTAAAGGCAGAGTCATGGGGCTTAGGACAAGGCCTTTGAAAAGGTTGTTGAAAAAAGGATTCCAGACCCCAAGGAAATCTGTAGCTAGAGGAACCCTAGATCCTGTTTCCTCAGTTAGACTTAGACAACAGCTACCTCAAGTGAGAGCAACCCTGCTGAGAAAGACTTGCAGGTACTGGGGGATGAAAAGCTGGACATGAGCCAGCAATGCATGCTTACAGCCCAGAAAGCCAACCGTATCCTGGGCTGCATCACAAGAAGCATGGCCAGCAGGTCGAGGGAGATGATTCTTCCCCCTCTACTCCGCTCTGGTGAAACCCCACCTGAAGTACTGTGTCCAGGACTGGAGCTCTCAGCACAAGACCAGATTGGACCAGGTCCAGCGGGGGGCCACAAAAATGATCATAGGGCTGCAGCACCTCTCCTGTGAGGACAGCCTGAGAGAGCTGGGGGTGTTCAGCCTGGAGAAGAGAAGGCTCTGGGGAGACTTTATTGCGGCCTTTCCATAATTAAGGGGAGGGCTTACAAGAAAGATGGGGACAGGCTTATTAATAGGGCATGTTGTGATAGTACAAAGGGTAATAGTTTTAAACTAAAAGAGGGAAAATTTAGACTAGATGTAAGGAAGAAATTTTTTTACAATGACGGTGCTGAAACAGGTTGCCCAGAGAGGTGGTAGGTGCCCCATCCCTGGAAACAACCCAAGGCCAGGCTTGATGAGGCTCTGAGCAACTTGATCTAGTTGAAGATGTCCCTGCTTACTGCAGGGGGGTTGGACTAGATGACCTTTAAAGGTCCCTTCCAACCCAACACATTCTATGATTCTACAATTCTAGATTATGTTGTTACCAGATTTAAGTAAATGCGGACTTGTTAGTTCCATCCTGCTTTTCCCTTTGTCCTATTCACAGAGCTCAACTGAATGAGCTATTTGTTTTATGGATAAAAAGCCATTTCTTTTGGTAGTCTGTGATCTTCCTGCTCTTGACACAAATAAACAATCAAAACCTTCTTTCAGTGTAACTCTGGCAAGTTATGAAAAAATTACACGTACTTCTGGCATCAACAGCATGCTGCATCTAGAAGCTGCCACATGGATGAACCTAAGCAGGCAGAACCCACTTGCTACCAGCCCAGCTGGGACAAGTTGCCCACACACTGAAATTCTGCTTACCCTGAAGTCATAAAAACCTCAGGGAAGCAGAAGCTGCAGTATATCTTAGGCCCTAGTTCAGATACAAATATTTCCAACCAGCAGGACACAAAAATACGTAGGACCTAGAAACTCAGAAGAGTGTCTTGAAAATCCAAAACTGTATCAAAGATAAATAATTGCATTCATTTTTTGATAATTTTTATTCTCCTTTTTGAAGCTAAAAAGAGTGTGCTGCAACTTTGTGCACATGGCCAGTGTAAACTGACCATGTAACCTTAAAAACATGCAGCTGTACTTACAGATCACTTTATTGTATTCCCACTGAAGTCATGGCAGCTATCTCATCCATTTCAACAGGCTAGAGGTAACAGTGGTTACAATAAGAGTTTTGGAAAATAACGTAGAATGGTAGCTTGATTGCTTGGAAACAGATTTCCCTTACCTGCTCAATAGGGATTCAATACCTGCCATTTTTTTCCCTCTCTCACTGCTATTACTCTGTCCCTCTTTTACCTTTCTACCCCCTTCCCAGTCACTTTCCTGTTGCACCTACCCACAGGAGAGTCACAAATTCCCCCCATAATCCCTATAGGAATTCAGATATACAAACAAACCAAGGAAAGCATAACTTGCACAGAGATGCCAATAGCATTTTTCAACATGTCAATAAGAATGTTGAAAATGTGTTTGGGAGGACACTTGGTAATACATTAACTCTACTGGCAGGCCATGCATTAGGTTTTTAATCATACCTTAATCTAACATTTATTATTATTTCAATCACACAAAATCAGAAAGATTTAATCTTCTTTTAGTTTCAAAGGAGACCTTCAGCAATTCAAAAAAATTGCTGATTTTCCATCCACATAAATAGGTAAGCATGACCTGCCACCACCTAGTTTCTTAATCATCAAGAAATGTACTTCATGTGTTGCCACTGATCCATCACATGATAGTAGCTGTAGTGAAAAAATAACCAGAGGAAAGAAAGAGATTATAAAGTTTGGATGCTCTGCATATACACTGGTGGATGGTAGACATTAAGAGTTGGCTAATTTCTTTTTGGATTCATTACATTCAGATCCAATTAGTTTGCAAGGTGCATGGCTTTTACAATGAGACAAAGTTCTGTAGGTCTGTTGTAAAAATAATTTATTTGCAAAGGGTTGAGGTAATGTGTGGACCAGCACGTGAAGTTTCACACTCTTATAGGAAAGACATAGAGTAAAAACATGGGATTTCCAATCATAAATGCTATGATCATTCCCAGATGGTGTCAGACAATGTCTGTGCAGTGATACCAAACAAGGAACTGATCGCTTTTCCATATATTGAAGACAGAAATAATGTGGGCTCAGAATTAATATGAAGTGCATCTCAAGCTTCTCCATGTGTTTGAGCAGTCAGATACATACCCTTTATGTACCCATGGAAGTGTATGTTGAGAAAAGATAGGCAGGAGGGAATTTCTTCCAGTTATGAAGCTTCTTATTAAACAAATCACACCCAACCCTGTGAGTATGTTAACGAACGAGAGGCCATGCTCCAAGGAAATGAAAATTTGAATGTACATTCAGTATGGTCTATTCTGGAAGGACCCAGACGAGGAAAATACTTTTAAATTACTAAAAATACTTCAAGTGTTTTTGTCAGGAAAACACTCTTGTGCCCCTCAGCCTTGCTGAGGTGAAGGCATCAGCAAACCTGGTGCAACTCAGACAATTTTTAGACAAACAATAAATATATCAAGCAACTGAACTTTGGAAAGAGTATAAACATACAAACGAGTTTTAGTCATGTTTGGAAAAATAATTTTAGCTGTGATTAAAAAATGGAGGAATTCTTTTTTAAGTTGAAACTTTTTATTGGTTTGGGAAATGTTAAAACATTGGGTTTTAATATTGCCAAACAGAAACTCATCAGCTCTTGGTTTTAAACTGGTGTTTCTCTTTTTAACTTGTAAGCATGTGTGGGTGACAAAAGCGAGTGGAGGTAAAGACCACTTGATTTGCATCTACCAGGAAAAGAATTGTGGTGTGAAGATACGACTAGGGAGCTGTAAGTTAAGATCTGCCCTGTAAAGGAGAAAATGTGCTCATTTAGGCCAGAGAGCTCCACAAAGCCGTTCTTTCGATATGGACACACATCCCGAGCTCCATCCCGGATTCCAAAGGCTCCTTAGTTTTTTAATACTCTCAAAAGTGTGTTAAAAGCTTAACAAAGATGACAAATGTTGCCTTTAAGGTTTTACAGGCCCTGATCACGCAGTCTGTTACACAGAAATGGGCCTTTCTGTGCTCATCAGTAGCACACATTTATATAATATTAAGTATGAATGTGGCCTTAGGAATTTCATACCTATTGGTGAATGTGGGTGAAATCCTTTATCTCTAGGAATGCAGGAGTTCATATCAATTTATCGTAATTGGCTTTTTGACATCTGTGACTTCCTGTTATTTTCCCAGCTATTCCATTTCTGAGTTACAGGTTTTTCACTAAATTGTTCTTCATGCACCTTTTTATTATGCATAGAAGCAGGTAAGGGTGGTCCTGGAGAGCACCACATAGGCGTTCAAAGGGATCACATTAGTAGGTTAGGTCCCAGTCCTGCGGTCTCCTTGTGCCCTCAGGAGAGCTCCCTGGATTTCAGTGGCATTTCTCATGTCTTCCAACGTCCTCCTGTGTTACTCAAACTACAGGATCAGGGCCTTGGTCATAGGAGAGGGTCACGGGTTTTTAAGGGATCTGCACTGAAATTTTTGTCATAGTTTTTATGTCTCCAATGCAAGCGTGGTTAAATAACCCATGGACTACAGCCACTGAACATTTCACTTAGCTATCCAGGGTGAATATTACCATTTATTTGGGGACTTGTCAAAGTATTATTTTCATTATGCTAATAAATACTGTAAAAGTCAAAATAAAAAATGTTATAAGTTCTGGAACATGTCTTATCTAAATCTATATGATCTGGAAATATTTAGCAAGGGAGTTCGGTAATACAAAACAGAAACAGAAAGGGTCCTGGGTAAAGCCTTAGGGAAATGCCAAACTATTAATTACACATTAAGTGGATGGTTTTTATTTTTCTGTTGAAACAGCAACTATTCCAAGTCTATGCTACAGTGCAACAAAAATTATTCTCTGGTATAACTTAGCATAGAAGTACAAGCTATTTTGATCCCTAGAGTCAAAGTGCTTTAAAAGATGAAATAAAATTGTGTTGGGATTTTTTTAAATTAGGAAACAGAAAAGACAAATTCTGACCCATTAGCACAGAACTTGGCAAACACTAATGATAAATCAAAGCTATGCTCTGCAAATATTCGTGCAAGTTTAACTGTATACTTGCAAATTGTTTTTCTCACCTAAATGATTTTCACAACTGGAATTTAATATTGGTAAATATCGCCAATACTGCTAACAGTTCTGATTAAGTCAAAAGGACTTCCCTCCTGTGTAAAACTGACCATACACAAGAACGTTTTCCCAGTCAAGCCCAACAGCTGTTACATGTTGTTGCTTGCAATGCTGGCCATCCCTTTATATTAACTATAAGTAATGAAGATTATCTAAAAAAGGATCCCAAAATACTTCACAAGGCATGGCCATAAGCCTGTTCACACTCTGTACAAACATGGGAATCTTGCTTTTGTGTGCAAAGCCCCCTGCAATACCCAAGTCTTTCTGTATACACTTGTGTGTGTGTTTACACAAAGGCACAAACTGCATCATCAAAATGCAGACACTTCCAGGATGGAGAAGAGCCGCTAACCAGAGTATGGTATGCTCCTTTGCTCTGGGGAGATTACATTTTGGTAAGGACATGGGGGTAAATCCTCCCCTAATATGTAAAGCACCATGGGATCCTTAATGTCGAGGCTGAGCAGACATGACCTCAGTTTTCTACGGTTTCCTTAATTCCTCAACTCCCACATGTGAAAGGTCACAGAGCAGTTCCAGTGTTATTGAATTTGGGCTTTGCTTTGGATTTTTGGGAGGACTGTTTTGGGTTTTAGGGTTGTTTTTTTCATTTGACCAACCTGTTTCCTCCCCAGATTTGTGTGGTCTTCAGAACCATGAAGTCAGTTTCTGTCAGTGCCTTGGAGAAGAGGTAATCTGAAATCTGAAAAGAGACAGGGCACATCCTTCCATGAATCTGTGCTCATCTATCTCTGCTCATCTATGTCCTTTTCAGCCTTTAATGGAAGCTGCCTGGAAGCTGCAAAAGTAAAAATATAAGCATGGATCAATTTGGACAGTATGGAGGGAAACTGGAGAAGTCAATGCTTGTTACCCACAAAATCAAGTGAAAATGAACATATAAATCTCTCTCAGAGCAAAAAGACTTCCTCCATTAACTACAGTCCTTCAGGTATCCTGCTGTGGATGAAACCCTGTAGGTTGAACGCACTATCCAGCACTGAAACAAACTTGGGAGCCCCTGAATGACCAAGAAAGTGGAAGAGAACTGGGGAGAAATTTATAAAAGAAATCCTCAAAGATTCTTGTTTAGTGGAGACCCTTCTTCTGAGGGTTCCCACTCAAGAAAGAGGTACATGTCTTTTTGTTCATAGTGATTTCTACCAGCTGTTGCAAGTGAGCAACTGCCTTCCTCTAGGTATGATTAGTAACATACCTAAGGATCTGGGACTCTTAGCACTGTCCAAAGGCTGCTCCACAGAAGATGTATCTAAGGTGTATGAAATGTATATGACTACAAATTAGTAAAGCTCCTGTTTCAAAGGAGCTGCAATTTTCAGGACAAACCTATGATCCCTTCCCAGTTATATCCTGAAATCCATAAAACTGCTGCATGTGAAAGAACTGAAAAGCATGAAGTCCTGCTCAGCAGAGAATGCACTGTAATTCATTGACTTGGACTTGGATGCAAGCTACAGTGACTCTAATGCCCCGCAAGTCTTCCATCAGAAAGTAACACGCCGGTGATGAACACTCCTTCCAAATGCACATTCTTACTTTTTTGTGTGTGTGAGCATTCTTCTTTGTGGTCTCCCTGGGAACCTGAGAGAGGATTTTCATTATCCACCCTCACAAAGTCCTCCCTCCACACCAGGATATTATCCACTTGACTCACTAGTTAAGGTCAACTTAACCTTGAGTAAGTTATCACAGCAAAGCCACATGCATTTGTCTACAGCAGGAGGAATAGCCCAGCACTCTGCAGAAGCAGGGGTTTGCTTTGAGGAACTTCACAGACCTGAATTAAGCAAGGTCTCATAAAGTGCCAGGGACAATTTAAGTCCACAGCTGATCTGTGTCCACTGATCTTGAGGGCTACCAAGGGAAAACGGGGTGGAAGTCATTGCATAATGGTGGAAGGGACGGACTGTCCATAGTAGTTCATGCTTCTAGTTCAAAAAGTCAAAATAAGCTTGCCAAAAGATGTTTTATCTTTTCGCACTCTGTCTTATGTTGACTTTCCTCTGTCTGCCTCCTCCCCTGAGTTCCACTGGTTACATCCTTTTCTTATTACACTAAAGTCATAAAATTGTAAAAATACCTTCGTTTCACCTATTGACCACTCTTAGATCTCATAGTCCATAGCGCCTTTAAAGATGTCCTTAGGCAACATTTCCCTGTATTCTTATCTGAGTTTGGTAATAAAGCATATCTTAAGCCAACCTTCTTTTACAATATATGAACTCGAGCTCGGCAAGCTTTTCATAGCAAATGTTTTATTTAGTGGATTAAGCCTTTTGTTCTCTTTGTGAATTATTATGGACAAACTTTGACTTTAATTCATCTGGTTGTTATTCACAATTGTTCAAATAACTGTGTCAATGAACATATTTCAGCTGTTTAGATTGTTCTCAAGTGATTCACTTCAGTTCTTTCTTTTGCTATTTGTCATATGCTATTTACTATTCAAGGGCTGTATTTGGTTTTACCCACCCCACCTGGTGACAATATTACCTGATCCCTACATCACTGGAAGGTCTGTGTAGAGGAGCAAAATCAAAGAGATTTCGTAATTCCCTCTTTTCCTACTGTTCTCTGTTCACAACACACATTTCTTACAAAATTTTGTACAAATATATAAGTATCTGTGATGATTCTCCATAAATAGCCTTTCAGTAAAAGTGATTAGGTATCCCCATGTTAACAGAAACCATTTAAAGGTCTAAGAATATCATCTAATTGGACTGACAGCTTCAGGCAAATATCTAAGATTCCACCTCGAAGTAATAAGGCAATGGGATCCCAGACTTCATTAGTTCTGTACCTCACTGCACCTTCTTTTGTTGAAACGAGCATTACTAAATATTTTTGTACAATATTCACCTGGCTTTAATGTGAACTAAGTAGCATACGTCTCTTCAGATTATCCAGTGTAACTGCAGAAATACACAGTATGTTCCTGCAAGTATAAATCCAGAGACAGAATACATCTCATTAAATCTATTTCAAATTATTTTGATTTCTATACTCCATATAATAATATATTGTGCATTATAGATCCTGCGTCTCTCTTTTTTTTGCATTTAAAGAGATTCACAGAAACTGTAAAACTTTTATCTAAACCCAGATTTGACGTGCAGCAAAATTAGAGTGTACCGGTTCTGGTCCATATCATCTGTATTATATGCCTCATGGCTCTGAAAATACAGTTTCTGCAATGGTTTTCTCCACACATGCACAAACAAAAAAAGCAATACAAATTTGTCAACAAGAAAATGGGCTAAATGGGCCAAATTCTATCCTGAAGTCAAAACTGGAGCTGGAGACACTTTTTTGTAGGGAGATTTTAGCATCTCAGTTCTTACATTTAAACAGAATATTTGGTAAACTTTTTCTAGGATTCAAAGCTTTTGTTTTGAACACTAATGAACTATGATTCAGTGAACCCATTAAAAATACCTCGCCAAAATCTCTTCAGGTGCTGCAAATATTTGAACCTGTCTCCTCTATCAGAAGCTTTCACTTACTGTATTATGTGTTTGCGTGTTGTCCTTTCAATCTGTTGAAGTTATCAGCCATGAGAATAAATTCTTCAGATTTCCACTGAAAAAATTTAGCTTTAACAGTTACTGATTTTTTGCAATTTATCACTCTTTCTACCCTTGTATAACATGGGCTTTTCAATTTGCTTAAGTAAATATTGGCAGCAAATCAAAGAAAGTACTGTAAGTCCATGGAACACAATTTGAAACTAACTATGGAAAGCGTGCCAGGGATAACCATGATGTTAAATGTGTTAGGCTCACTAATTTTCCTATGTGGTATATTCTTCCCTGACTATATGCACAAGGGGAAAACACAACCTATGAAATGTTATATTGTCTAGTTCCTACAACCTTTAGAAATACTCTATTCATTTTCTTTCAAGGGTCATTACAGCACTATTTAGAGAGAGCTGGCAACCTGACTAATGACAATTGTTAATCTTAGTATCACATTTCTGTAATATTTTCATTAGTTACATTTTTCTCTTAAGTCTGTATTTTCCAGAGTTGTACTATAGCTTTGTATTATGCTTCTTTGGTTACCAGGATCTCCAGCACAGCACCAGAAAATAGTACTGTAGAAGACAATTGGGATCCTGCCTGTGAACTTCTCTGGACTTGCATACATCCACCAAAACATATTTCCACTAAAGGGTGGTTTGCAACATGCTATGGATAAGCTGTGTTTAATTCAGCAGCAGTGTGGTCAGGAGCCTATTAAGCTCCCTGTGGAGTTACTCTGGATTTATACCAGTGTGATTGTGATTAAGGTTTAACTTAGACTGTGAGATGCAGCTGTAAAAATTTCTCTCCTTTCAATTTCCAGTGGCTGTAGCACTCAGTGTTCTCAAACACTTATCTTCTTTTCCATAAATTGCATGTAAACTACATGCAGGTACTCCAGAGCATATGAACACATTTAATACTCAAGACTCCAGTGTTGTCCTAAAAGAATTGTAATAAATAATGGAAAACCCATAACTTAACAAAAAACAAAACAAACAAAAAAACCCCCACAACCCCAACCTGTAATAATCCATGACTCACATTTTTCATCAGATCTATACAGAAAATACAGCCTCGCTGCAGGTGCAGTTTTACAGACATTGTCATTTCTTGCCTGGAAAACAATCACAATTCATCATAATGATTATAAAATGCATGATTGTATAAAACTCCATTTTATATTCATAGGACAACTTTGACTTAGCAGCTCAGCTTTCATTGGCTAGTCTTGGTTTTCCCAAGCTGGATATAGCATGGACATTTGTGAAAACAAATAGTAGAAGAAAAATTAAAACTATTCTACAACTAATAACCTGCCTTCAGAATCATACAGGATCTTGGTGCTTGGGTGGTAGGCATAGACTTTGGTCTGTGTCACAAACAGCAAATCCTCCCAGTTTTTCTCCTGGAGGAAACTTTTTTTCCCTTCCTTGTTTTTTGGATAAATGTAGCACCAGCTGATTTCCTTCCCCCCTCATCCCCCCAGCTTCTTTGTGAAAGTGTTCCCCTCATTGAGATGTCTGCCCACCTCAGCCACCCTCGCCCCTCTCCCCTTCCTGCCTGCAAGCACAGCATCTTCTCCCTCACCCCTGCCCCTCATCCTCCACTAGCTATGTCTTATCTCTAGGAACAAATCTTTGCCTTCCTTTCTCCCATAAGAACCCCAAAATATTGCCAGGTCTCAAGGCTGGGAGGTGATACACCAAGGATATGAGGTGGACATCAGTGGGTGCCCTGAGTAGGTGCCAGGGTAGGTGACAATGATGACCGGATGAATAGCCAGTGTGTGCAGGAAGGGAACGGGAGCTCAGCGGTGGCAGGGACTTGTGGCTATGGAGGTACAGAACCTTCAGCAGTAGGGTCCTGTGCCCAAAGGATGCAAAGTGGGGACAGGGCCAGCTAGGGGCAAGGCCTTCAATTCAGGACAGTGTTTGGCTGGCAGAGTTATAGGGGACACAAAATGAAGGAGTAATTCAGTACCTATGGGCAGGAAGGTACTTAGGAAAAGGAAGAAAAGGAAAGAAGGCAGAAATTGGTGGGGAAGAAAAAAGACAAAGAAGTCAAAATCAAGACTACAAATACACAGATATTATAGGAGTATTTTAGCTGAAGGACACAGCTCTTGAATCCGGTCAATGCCCAACCCAGAATGTTTTATCTTTCTGAAAGTAGTATCTCTTGAGGCAAGTTATTTTCTTTCCTGGACAATAACTGTTCAACCCATTACCTTTTGCTCCAGTGGCTCTGCCCAGCAATTGCCAAAACTCTGAGTGAAAGACCATTGCTCATCATAAGATCCTTGATCCGCACGGAGGAGCTGTAGCTAAAAATACTTTATTAAGCTAATGATCCAATGCTATTCTTTTCCTCTGTCTTGAACTATGCCGCATTTGTTTATCCCTTTGCCAGCTCCAGTCTAGATTCCTACCACACACTGTGCCAGGGCCAACTGGAGAGGCCTCACAGAAGCCTGGGTGAAGAAGATGGAGCCTGTTTCAGGGTGGACTTCAGCAGTACTCACGGAACGAGTAGATGGTTATGCCTTGCAGGTAACCAATAGTTACAACTTGGATTGTCTACAAATAAAAATACTATGGAGCTGGACCTTCTCTCGGATGTATTCCCCAGATAAATGGTATAAAGAAAAAAGGTTCATTAATCCCAACCCATTGAGATAGACATCACCAGATGCAAATCTGAATTCTAGTCTTGGGCACCTACCACCAGTGTTTTATACAGTAGCCTACTGGATAGAGCACTTCAGCAGTTCTTTCCTCTGCCTGAAAGGTTCAAGGTCCCTGCCCTAATCACAAGATATCCCTCCAGGCTCTCAGCTGAAAACCACATAAGCATAGCT
Organism: Dromas ardeola; assembly: GCA_013398915.1. Classification (NCBI taxonomy): domain Eukaryota; kingdom Metazoa; phylum Chordata; class Aves; order Charadriiformes; family Dromadidae; genus Dromas; species Dromas ardeola. The sequence goes on along the minus strand of VYZM01015802.1, from coordinate 147,162 downwards.
GCATATCCAACTGGGACACTCACCTGGAAAAAGTGGGACTCAGGTTCCAGTCTGTGCTCCAAAGCCTACAGAGGTGTTTTCCTATCCATGAATTATTCAATGTGAAAGTAAAAAAAACACTCAAAACAGTCTTGGAGAACTGTGTCCCTAAAAATATCTCAAAGCTAACTCCATTAATATAAAAACTAACAAGCATTAAATCATAGAATCACAGAATCATAGATCCATTTAGGTTGGAAAAGACCTTTCATATCATTGAGTCTGACCATCAACCTAACACTGTCAAAAACCACCGTCACTAAACCATGTTGCTAAGCACACATCTACACGTCTTTTAAATAAGTCCAGGGATGGCGACTCCATTTCCCTGGGCAGCCCGTTCCAATGCTTGATAACCCTTTCCATGAAGAAATTTTTCCTAATATCCAATCTAAACCTCCCCTGGTGCAGCTTGAGACCATTTCCTCTTGTCCTATCTCTTGTTACTTGGGAGAAGAGACCAACCCCCACCTCACTACAACCTCCTTTCAGGTAGTTGTACAAAGCGATAAGGTCTCCCCTCAGCCTCCATTTCTCCAGGTTAAACAGCCCCAGCTCCCTCAGCCGCTCCCCATAAGACTTGTGCACCAGTCCCCTCACCAGCTTCGCTGCCCTTCTCTGGACACGCTCCAGCACCTTAATGTCTTCCTTGTAGTGAGGGGCCCAAAACTGAACACAGTATTCGAGGTGGGGCCTCACTGCTGCCAAGTACAAGGGGACAATCACTTCCCTAATCCTGCTGGCCACACTATTCCTGATACAAGCCAGGCTGCTATTGACCTTCTTGGCCGCCTGGGCACACTGCTGGCTCAT
>VYZM01015802.1:135926-146174 GCA_013398915.1 Dromas ardeola | reverse complement strand
AAGTGCAGGACCCGGCACTTGGCCTTGTTGAACCTCATACCATTGGCCTCAGCCCATCGATCCAGCCTGTCCAGATCCCTCTGCAATGCCTTCCTACCCACAAGTAGATCAACACTCCTGCTCAACTTGGTATCATCTGCAAACTTACTGAGTCATCTGCACTCGATCCCCTCATCCAGATCATTGATAAAGATATTAAAGAGAACAGGCCCCAATACTGAGCCCTGGGGAACACCACCTGTGACCGGCCGCCAACTGGATTTGACTCCATTCACCACAGCTCTTTGGGCCTGGCCATCTAGACAGTTTTTTACCCAGCAAAGAGTACGCCCATCCAAGCCACAAGCAGCCAGTATCTCCAGGAGAATGCTGTGGGAAACGGTGTCAAAGGCTTTACTAAACATCCACAGCCTGTCCCCAGGCACGTCACCTTGTTATAGAGAGATCAGTTTAGTCAAGCAGGACCTGCCTTTCATAAACCCATGCTGACTCCGCCTGATTGCCTGGTTGTCCTGTACGTGCTGGGTGATGGCACTCAAGATGATCTGCTCCATAACCTTCCCCAGCACTGAGGTCAGACTAACAGGCCTGTAGTTCCCTGGATCCTCCTTCCAGCCCTTCTTGTTGATGGGCGTCACCTTTGCTAACCTCCAGTCAACTGGGATCGCCCCGGTTAGCCAGGACTGCTGATAAACAATGGAAAGTGGCTTGGTGAGCACTTCCACCAGCTCCCTCGGTACCCTTGGGGGGATCCCATCCTGCCCCATAGACTTGTGTGTGTCTTAAGTGCTGTAGCCGGTCACTCACCATTTACCCTTGGGTTATGGGGGCTTCATTCTGCTTCCTGTCCCTGCCTTCATTGAGTCTTAGTTTCTTTTTAGCACCACAGGAAGAACTGAGAACACCTCTCCAAACAAGAGAGACTAAAGCCTTTTCCTGAAATGGGTGGGAAAAATATTTCTGGATTTTTTTGAGCAGGGGATGGAACTAAACCTGGATTTTCCACATCCTGGGTAAGGGCATTAATCTCTAGGCTTTGAGGGTGGGGGTGGTAAAAGAAGATACAGGCACAACCTTTGAAAGAAAGCAGGCTCTGTTGCACCCTTTTCAAGATTTATTGATGTTGTTTCTGAGAGCTGGGCTCTGAGAACGTCTAGAAGAACTGTCCTGTTTGGAGACCTAGTTTTAGATCCCCACCTGGTTTAGGTGCTAGGACTCAGATGGCTGTGAGCCTGCCTAGCAGCAGAACTGCAGGCAACTGTGGAAATGTGAGAATAAAAAATCCTCCCTAAGGTGCTTAAAACCCATCTAAGTTTTAGGAACCTAAATCTGACTGGAATGTAACCTTCAGCTGCAGACATGGTGATTTGTTTATGTTATTGAGAAATGCTGACATTTGGTTGAGTGAAAGTGATGAGCTCTGTCATGCTCACAGTAAAATAATTCATGTCAGTGCTCACAGGTGGCCATTATGTAAAGACTGGGTGGGTGACTTTACCCAACAACAGGAAAATATATACTACCTCATCCTAGCTACCAGCAAGTGTTTGTGAGACCTGTCCAGTTGCCATGTTTCATAGAATTATCATTGGGATTGCTACTACAGACACATGTATTATGTTTGCAATTCCACTTACTCAGAAGACAGAAAATGAGATTAGTTCCATTAGGTTTATTTCTCTTCGTGCTGCTTTTCTGGGTCACGATTCAGATGAAATTTCAGTAAATTTGTGTTCTTTTTGTCCCGTAGACCTTTTCAGACTACTGGTAAACCCACAGAATTCAAGAAGAAAAAAGAAAGCCCATAAAAAGATATATTCTAGAGAAAACAGATCTATCATCAAAAAACAACCAAACAAGAGAAAAACGTGAATTTGTTTGGAATCAGAATATTCATTTAAAGAGTTTCAAAACAACAGCCTGCTCTCTTCCAGACACAAGCAATTTCCAAAATGTAAAACAGGTTTGGAAGGTGTCATTCACTTTCGGTGGCATAGACACAGAAAGCAAGGAGCAACGGGGTGAAATCAAAATTGACATAGATCAGGAGCACTTAGGACTTTCTATCTATAGAAATGCATGCTTTATTTCCATCACAGATTAATGAAACACCTCACAAATGTTGTGCTTTTGTGGAGAGCACGCAGGTCTGTAGGCAGCACACATATTACACAGCGTGCACTACTCCCGTGCATTGCTTTCGAGCATCATCACCAGAGGCTTTTTAAGACTCTGCAGCCATGGAATTAGCTGTGGTATTGCCAGCCAGCTGTGTATCCTCCATGGACTTTGGAACAAGCTATAAAAGTAAAAAGAAAAACATACTTTGCCAGCTCCTCACAAAACAGAGCCAGCACTTTAAAACCAAGTGGGTCCTTTTCCGCCCAGCAAATCTCGAGGTCGGCCTCACAGGTCACCATTCGGGATTACGTCAGGGACCAACCGGTTGGGTTCAGGCAGGCTCGGGTTGGTCTGGCAGACTGCGTGAAGCGAACAAAAGCCAGACCAAGACAAAATGTTGAGGGAGTGGGATAGGAGGAAATGAAGAAGACTGTTCCAAAGGCTTTTAAATTACGATGGCCATGTTGTTGCAATACTATTGGAAAACTAAATGAATTGCTCCCTTCCTTAGCCCCCTCCTGCTGTGGCTATATTTCTTTTAGCTAAGGGCCTGAGTCAGTAAAGATGCATCCAATTTCCATGCTGTCCAAATGCTTGTAATCACTGCAGAAGCCAGATAGAGATTTCGCTAAACTGGACTTTCATGATAAACAAGGCTGTTCATTTGGTGGCTCTTGGCCTTCAAAGTTTTCAAGACAACAGAACTACTAGGAAAAGGTCATAAATTTACCCTAGAAAGGGCTGATTTCCTCAAAATTTTGCTCACCTATTTTCTTAAAAGCAGAGGACTTTAAAGAGTTTCTGTTCAGGAACCCAAAAGCTGAGGCCCCTTGACTCTATAGTCTACTACTGAAAAAAAGCAGACTATCTTTATTATGTTTTAGTTCACAGTTAAATTACTGGAAAGCCAAAGGTTTTCTAGGCACTGTAAAATCACGTAATAAAAGCAGTGCACATTTTCTGTAGAAGCCAGGGGCTCTGTAACTTCACAATCCATAACACAATTTGCAAGGATGCAGCTACACGGAAACCGTATTTTCTTTTAATACACTACAGTAAAAATCATCTCAATATTGCACGTTTAAGCTTCACCTGGCGCAGGTTGCCAGAATCTCATTGGTAGTGTTCCAAGAAAACACTACTCATTACATACGCGATCTATCACCCTTTCTTGAGTTGTTCTGTAGCCATTAAACACCCCATGAGTGCAATGACAGCCATGTAAGATAGCAAGTTCTCTGTACAGCACAAAGAACCGTGTTAAAAGAAATTGAAATTGTAGAGCATGAGAAGTTGTGAATTTCATGGTGGATTCCCCATCCCTTTGTTTGCCTTTCTTCTCCCCTTAAACACTCAATGTGTCTGTTTGAAGAGTGAGAGTTGTTTTCTGTTTTGCGTTTAGTTTCCTCTTACTTTACTCAGATAATTTGTTGCAGACTTCAGGACAGTAACCCCTGTAGAATTTGCTAGTGGCCCACAGAGCTAGCATAAAATAAAAAGTTACAAGTCCACATAACCTTAATTTTATGGTTATAAGCTATATTTACTGCTATATCATAAGTTTGAAAAGACTGCTAAGTGTTCAGTGTGGGAATGCAGGGAATTTCTCTTAAGTTAGTTTTATGGAGAAATGTGTTGTTAAACTGTAGGAAAGGTTATGGTCCTTTCAAGTCCTCCAGAGCAGAATGCCTATTACGTGTTTTTAGGGTATTTATAAAATACCCCAACCACTCCCTCAGTATCGTTCATTGAAATTCAAATTCAAGACCTTTGCTCTCTTCAAGTCCCTTTGGTTTTAACACTGTAAGCTAACCTGAGTGAGAACGCTATCAAAAATCAAGCTGGGAGAATTTGCTTTTTAACTCTTGCCCACCTGCGCTTTTTTAACTTTGCAAGCGTTTCTCACCATAGCACATAAATATGTTGTAGCCCAGTGAGTGTACAACATACTAAGCTGAGGCTTCAGCAACAGGAGAGATGGGAGTGCTCTTAGTACTTCTGCCCTGATTTTATCTGATGAGCCCGGGCAGGATACAACCTCCTGTGTGTCTCAGTTTCCCCACCTGTAAAACTACAATGATAGTACTGACTTCCGAACATGCTGAATCCTCCTGTGACCTGCCAAAAAACAAATGCTAAACAAGAGGAAGTACTGTTGCTCCACACACTTCTCAGCCTCCCCTTCTCCTCTTAGTCCTTCACTCTCCTTTTCCAAGGCATGTGCCCACTCAGTTTGCTGGGTGGACACACAATAAGCTGGACTAAATGCTGCCTGCAGACAGAGACCTAACAGGATGCCTGTGTGGTGGAGTCAACCTGATCATGTACAGTAAATCCACTGCCTCCAGAAAGTGGATTGGCACTACTGTTAAGGGACAGGACTGGCCAGGATGAGGGGACAGGGTCAGAGGACACTTCATCTGCCCTGTGGGGTAGCTACATCCCTGTCTGACCCCTGGATGTGCTCCTGGCCTGTAATGTGGGGGGCTGCAGGGCTTGGGGCAGAGATGGCAGGAAAGACAGAAACCTGGCATTGAAGGCTATGCTCTGCCCACGGGTACCTGGGTACCCTGTATCTTCTTGGTTTGATGCACAGCACACATGTCTTTTCAAAAATCTTCTCCTTTCTTACATCCACTTTTTGAAATTACATTTGTCGTTCACATCTACTGCAAATGATGAAGTTTCGCTCTTCTCCTTGTTACTCACATCATTTTTACTTTAATTCTGCATTTCATTTTTATAGGGAACAGTTCATTATTTTTTACAGAATGTCAAGAGGATCTCAGCCTGAAACAAGCCTTTGCAATTCAGCCTACAGTGTCATTTAAAACAGGAAAATAAATTGTCTGATACAGACACTGATGAGCAAATGCTTTCTGGCATTAGTTTCAGGCATGAGGGTTTTTCAGAGTGCAAGGAAAAATTCCTTTTATCTTCCAACTGCAGAGTTCGCTAGCAGCATCTTTTGGTTTTAAATGACTGATAATCTGCTCTCCCAGTGGAGGTCATTAAAATAAATTTTGGACCGGCCGAGCAACCCCGTGAAGTTCAGTTTACATTCTGCCAGCTTGTCCTAAAAAACAGTTATGTCACCCTGCAATGCCCTCTGCTGGGAGACGCGACTTGGAGCTGGAACGAGAGCCAGCAGTTCGTGTCCTCAAGCAAGGAGCAGATACTTGCAATGAGATGGACTGCATTTTCACCTTCTATGTGCAATCCTGACCCCGCTGAAATCAGTGGGGTTCTAGCTTTTAATTTTCACTTTGGCCTTAATCATTCCCCTTTCGAAAATTGCACTAACTACGCTGGGAAAAAAACTCTTTATTTCAAGTCCAAATGAAAACTTCATTACTGACTTACAGACATGAAGATCTCCTTTTAGCATTTATTGAACTCCTGGTGAGAGGTTTTATAAGGAAGCTTTTAGCTGCAAAAGACGTTGTTCCTCTTGATATTCTTCTAAGTCATTTTAACTGTAGCCTACACAAAATCACACATGCAAACGGCATTCACATTACACAGGCATGATTCTGCCTAACATACATTTTCACTGAACAGGATTCTTTTACTGAGAAAAGGAAAATGTTATGCAGTAAAACAAAGGAGTGTATCTGGAACCTCATGTGTGAGGACACCAACCCTGTCAACTGCCACCTCCCGCTCCCGCTGAGATGCAGCATCCTGGCGCCTAAGGAAGAAAAGCTGGAATCAGCCCTGCTGAAGAGCGGGATACTAGCATGGAGTTCACAAAAACAGCAATCTTCCCCCTCACACGCATACTCGCGCCACGACCCCATGGCTTATGGGCTAGTTATTCCCAGCTCACAAATCTGGAGAATCATCCCTGAAAAATATTTTCCAGCCTTGTAACACTATCGCTGCTTTGGTTTCAGCTCCCGTGTCCCTCAGCTAGGATGGTCTTGCGTGTTGTTTGACTCTCACTGCAGCTGTGCAATGCGCAGCAAGTAGGAAGGATTTTTCCACAATAGCCCCCAGTCCTCTCTGTTGGATGCTTGCTCCTTGACTACTCAGGTGCCACAGCTTAGGTCCTTCCTAGCAGGCCAATTATTTTATATTTACTACTAATTATTCTTTCAATATTTTAAATGGAAACATTTTTTCCTTGTGATGAGATGTTTCCTCTGCATTAACCTGCTTTATCACCATGTGCCTCCCTCTGCCCTACTTTACAGGGACAGACACCCTTGGTGCCAGAGAATGCAGGTGCAGTAAAGCCACACAGTGCCTGGCAACACCATTTTTATTTGAAGTTACACATAATTATCATTGATTTGGAAGTGTGACCTCCTTGATACACAGCCTTACAAGCTAACAGGTTTTTTCCAGAATCGATTTTACAGTGTTTGTTATGCCCTCACAGACATCGAAATGTCATGGTTATAAGCAGTTTTCAGGACTATGCCAGGTTCATTAAAAGGCCCCCAGACAAGTATTTTTTTGCTTTGCATACTGTCCTGAAAATGTTCTGCTTGCCTTGGTAAGGAACGCAATGTCGCACTCATTTGAAAATGAGCACGTGTGGCTACAAACATCCAAAAGCATGTTTACCCCTGACAGCAAGGGCTCAGGTTATCACTCTGGACACTTACCTGCTCTTCTCAGGAATATCTTCCTTTACAAGAGAAATGGGTAGCCCAGGGACCAGGTGGTGGGCGCTCATATACCCTAACCCTGAAATGATTATTTCGAGGGAAGGTTGGAAGTAACTGAAAGTTGTTCCAGTCCTGATGCCAGTCTGGTCCCTCATGGGTGAGGCAGCTGTGCCAGAAAACCTAACTGAAAATCCACCCTCTGAGCGGCACCTTTGATGGAAGGATTGGCAGTGAAGTCCAAGACTGAATTGGCCTCCAGCTTAAATTGTCCTCTGATCCAAGGCTGTCTCTCAACATCACAAACGAATAACGTTATATGAAGAATCTTGCACACACTGCTATTTTTGTTGCCAAGCGGTCTTTCAAGAAGCTGTCTCTCAATCTGATATCTTTACACAGAATAATTTCATCCACAGAAATACTTGCTAGTGGTGAAATTTTGGCCAAGAATCTTCATTCAGCCTGAATTTGCTCATGTTGATGCATTGTACCACTACTGGAAAATAAGCGTGGTGTCACTCAAAATGCTATCATACTGAAGCATGACCAGAAAAGAGATTAGAGAAATATCCTGTGACTGGGAGCAAAAAATTGAACTGGTTCTGTATTTGCTGGAAGCAGTAGAACACCTTGCTGAGTGGCAGTCACTGTGCTCCCTTCCATCCCAGCTTCTGGGGCAAGAGATGGGAAGACAGAAAGGGCTGCAACATACCATCACCACATCAAAAAGAAGGGTGCCTCCCTCCGTTCCTTCCCCTCCTGACTGGTAGTGGGTAGCACTAGGAAAGGACAGCTTTGGTATCCCCTGGCTCTGCCGGCCTCGATCATCGCCCGAGCCCTGGAGAGTTCATCATTCAGAGAACAGGGCTGAGGAAAGCTCTACTCGACCTCAATCAAGGCTCGCTTTGGTTCCCAGAGAAAACAAAGAGGGCAAATTAACATCCTGCCCTAGGAAGTGTTTTTTTTGTCCTCATCACTGTGGTGGCAAAATCCAGTTTTATCAATGCCGCTAAGAAGGCTTGCAGTGGTTTGAGGATTAGAGAACATGATGGCTTCCACCCAGGACAGTCTTCCAGCTTCCTGTCCTCTCTTCCTAAGGATACACTGAGAGAGTATCGAAAAAAAAAAAAAAAGCATCATCATCAGACAAAGTAGCCATTCTGTACTTTTCCAGCCCTCAGCAGTCAGTAACCTTTCTGTTTGCACCAATATAAGCCCCAAGCAGTCAGAGGGAGACATGATTTGCACAAGGAAATTCACTCATTTCCTAAGAGAGGGCAAAATTCAAGGCGTGACCTCAACTCCTTTCTCCTGGCCACAGCTGAGCTGAAGGCCCAGTATGTCAGATTCACCTTAGTGTGATTCCAGGGACTGGTCTGGAATCAATTTGACCCAGTATGTCTCTTTGATTGCATCAGGCCTTTCAGAAGTTTTGAACAACAAGGATCTAAACAGCAGGCAGCAATCTGCACAAAAACAATCTTTGCAGTTTAAGGAATTTTTAAAGGTCTGTGCCTTTTTTCTTTTCTTTTCTTTTCTTTTTTTTTTGTTTCAAATGCTTTCCAACTGAGCAAATGCTGCAGCGGGTTCATGGGAGAAGGCCTTGAGGCACCCCTGACTTTGGCACCATTATCCCATAGACACTCCATACATTTTTGGCACCTTGCAGCAGACACATTGACAGCCACAGGATTGATGGAAAAGGAAAGAAGCTGTTTTGCAGTCAAAAGAGAATGTACTTGGATTTCTAAGGCCATTTGAAAGAATGCCAGAATGATACTGGATTTTGGCATTCTTAAGCTCCTTTAAGATGATGCAGCAAGTGGTCTTTTCCACATGTGATGATGTATTTCAGGACAAGAGTTTCTTCGAGATTTTCCAAGCCTGTGGGCTCCTGATCCTTTTTCAAATTACAGAGATGATAGCATACCGGGGAGAACTGTGATTAGCTTAAACTCTCCACAGCTGCAAGAGATGAATGTAAAAATTCCACCAAAAAATCCACTTCTTATGGATTGAATTTACCTACACGACACCGAGTCCTGACCAAGGGACCACTTAAAAGAGCTGGAGCAGCATCAACACTATTTAGTTTCTTCCATCACATCAACCCAGGGAAGGCTCACAACTGTTCTACACTACGCATCTCCCTCATGTGCCACGATACTGCCATGATACGAGGCTGGGGCACTAACGAAGCCCTGAGATGCATGGGGAGGGAAAATGGTACGATGAAATAACAGCTTAAGTACGAGGGAATTCAAACAGGGCTTGCAACTCATTACTTGGAATACCAGGAGGATTGTAAAACACCTTGTAACCGAGAGGCTTTGCTTGGAGCTGTTGAGGACTGCAGCCCTCACTTCATCACGGGCTGACAAATTTTGAACAGTCTTGGCAATGGGGGGCGGGGGGGGGGGGGCAAGCACTGAGCTTTCTGCCTCAGCTGAGCTGAGGAGACGGCAATGCTTTGTTTTGCTTAACAGGACCTCTCTCTAAATTGCTTCCTGAGGTTTCTAATCAAATCTAGTAATGCACAGCCTTCAGCTCCATCGTTTGTCACAAAGTGTCGGCAATGACAGCCCTGGCAGCGTGCCCACCCTGAGACATTTCACCTTCCACTTGTCACTGAAGGCAGAGGAGGCCACAGCACACCTTGGCTGACCAGTGACCCACACCTCCTACGCCTGCCTGGATTTATTAACACAGCAGCAGGCAAGACCCTGTTTTACCGGGCTTTCCTCAAAAATGCTAAATGAAGCACACAAAATATAGCCCGCTTGCTTAAGTTATCTCTCTGTCAAGGAAAAGTAGCATTACCGCACCAAACCCCACAGACAGGCGGGGCTGCAGCCGCTTCCCTCAGCGCCCCAGCTGAAACCAGCCAGAACCAGCTGGAACCAGCCAAAACCGACCACCCCCCAGCCCAGTACTGCCACTGTCTCCCCGACTGCCCCAGAGCCTGCCCCGGGCTCCCAACAGACTGTCAGGAACATCTGCTTGGGAGCGTAACTCGTTTTAAGGGGACTAGGGCCATTCTCTCAACAAGCGTTTCTGATCTACGCAAAAAGACAGCCTTCTCCTGCAGGGCTTCGTGAAGCGCAACCATTTCTTTTTGCTCTAAACGGACCAATATACCTCATACTGAGTTATATTACAAATACGTTAAGCATATGCACTATTTTATGTCGTTTCTATGCTATAATCCTCTCAGTTGTATCGCGGAACGCTTCCCTGACGGCGACCTGGCCGTGCCCCGGAGGCCCGCTGTGAAGCAGGCGGCCCACCGCGGCGGAGCGGTTCGGCCCGGTCCGGCCCGGCCCGGTTTGGTGCGGCTGCGGCAGCCGGGGCGGTTAGAGCTAGTGCGGCGGAGAAACACCATTGCACTATGCGTAGTCGTGGCCGAGTGGTTAAGGCGATGGACTAGAAATCCATTGGGGTCTCCCCGCGCAGGTTCGAATCCTGCCGACTACGGCCGGAGCTTCACAGCTCTGCGCTTCTTTTTTTTTTT
>VYZM01015802.1:117188-135662 GCA_013398915.1 Dromas ardeola | reverse complement strand
GGCGGCGGCGAAGGAGGGCAGGTTAGCGACCCAGCGTCGGTCCCGGCGCCCTCAGGCACCTCCCCGCCGAGCGGGCGGCCCCTCTTGTGGGTGTCGGCGTCTGGCGAGACCCCTCCGGAACCCAAAATACCCAGGTTCGGGAGGCGAAACGCGGGCCGGCGGTCAGCGAGTGTCGCCTATCTTACTTATTTTTAAACACCCAAGTCGTGTGCCAGCGAGGCGAGTTACTTCAGACAGTCTTTGTCTCTTGGGAGTATCCCAACCTCGGATTAAATATGGCGTTAAAAGCTGTACTAATTTGCTTGTGAGTTAGGATCAGGGGTTACTGAGCTCTATAACTGACCTCGTGGTACAGCATAAAATATCTATAAATCTTGCAGTTTATAGCAGGAAGAACTTTAGCGGTACTATATCAAACATTTTATTCTGTTGATACTTCAGTCATTTATGTATTCCGTTCATACTTTTTCTATTAACCATATCTTCTGTAGTAAGTGCCTAACTTACACTCTACACGTGCATGTATCCACCTTAGATTTCACAATTTTCAAAATGACAGTCTGAATATGGAATCACGGAATCTTCAGAGTTGGAAGGGACCTCTAGAGCTCATCTAGTCCAACTCCCCTGCTAAAGCAGGATTGCCTAGAGCACAGTACTCAGGACTGCATCCAGACGGGTCTTGAAAGTCTCCAGAGAAGGGGACTCCACAACCTCCCTGGGCAGCCTGTTCCAGTGCTCTGCCACCCTCACCGTAAAGAAGTTTTTCCCCATATTTGATCGGAACTTCCTATGTTCCAGCTTGTGCCCGTTCCCCCTCGCCCTGTTACTGGGAACCACTGAAAAGAGCCTGGCTCCATCCTCCTTCAACCCACCCTTTACATACTTGAATACAGACAGTTTTCGGTCGGGACAGGGTCACTGCTGACCATACTGACAAGCCGTCTGCGGCACCGCTGACGGCCCACAGGTTTCCATCCCAGCCCTCGCTGGTGTCTCAGACTCCGGTTGGAAGGTCTGTGGACCAGGGGAGCTTGGGCAGATGTCTCCACAGGTGGGCTCCTGAGTGCTTACCCAACCGGCATTTCAGAGTCCCAGGCAAGGATCTTGACAAGCCAAATGATGAACACAAGACCAACAACCCCACTACCTCTGGCCACATTACTGGACTTCCCTGTTGTTGGCATAAAGGTTAGATGAGCACCCAAATAGAGACAATCTAATTACAATATTTAAAAAAATCACACAGTTTTCTTCTTTCTCAGGAGTAGATTTGTTCTTGATTGGTTGATGCAGCAGTACTACAGGCCTCCCTTTCTTTGACAAAGAGCTAGCAAAGAGCAGACTTGAGTGACAAGACTCCTCACGTGAGTGAAAGCAAAGTGCAGGTGATCTCTCTAAATGCATACAGTTTGGCAGGAATTCCTTCAGAACCCCTGCAGTTCTATAGCATGAGGAGAGAATTCCCTCTGACCTTTTTATGTTCCTGCTGCTGAAGATTAACATGAAAAATCAGGGCTGTCCAATTTGTTGCTCAGTAAGTGCCAAATGGGTTATATTATAATTTTAATTCAGGGTTGGAAGTGATTGGAAATGGAAAAAGCAAGCAAAAAATAAGACCTATGATGGGACAGTTCAACAGGGGCTGAAAGGCGTCATCCTGCAGTTTACATGTATCCAGTCATTGTTTGGATGGCCTACCTTATGCACTACAGACATATTAGAGGAAAAAGGCTGTAACTAATTTTATGTTTTAATTTACAATTCTTATAACTGCTCTGGTCATGCTACAAAATGAAGCTTGATTTGTTTGTTTTTCAGATCAGCTAAACTGTTAATGACTGCTGGCAGCAGTGAAGAAGATATAGATGATATTATTGATGAAATCTGTAATGACAGCAGCTTTGCCAAAACACCTCTGGTGAGTAGGAGTACGGAAAAATGCAGAACAGATGGGGTTCAGCAATGGAAAGAAAAGCACCATAAACTGTTTTAAAGCGAAAAAAAATGAACTAAAACAAGCTGTAGGATAAACTTGGAAAATAAAGCAGAAAGGAAAATACAACAATCCTACAGTGAGGAACAGGAGAGATATAAAAAAATGGTCTTACCGTGGCAGTAACGGGCAATTAAAGGAAGTGCTAGTTCAAGATAGAGCATAGTGTCAAATATCACAGAATCATGGAATGGTTGAGGTTGCAAGGGACCTCTGGAGATCATCTGGTCCAACCACCTGCTCAAGCAGGGCTACCTAGGGCTGGTTGCCCAGGACCATGTCCAGATGGCTTTTGAGTATCTCCAAGGATGGAGACTCTACAGCCTCTCTAAGTAACTTGTTCCAGTGTTTGACTACCCTCACGAGAAGTGAAGAAGCTTTTTATATGTTTAACTGAAATTTCTTGTATTTCGATTTGTGCCCACTGCTTCTCCTCCTGGCAGCAGTCCCCGCTGAGAAGAGTCTGGTTACATCTTCTTTATTCTTCCCCGTCATGTATTTTTATACATTGATAAGATTCTCCTGACCCTTGTCTTCTCCAGGCTAAACAACTGCAGTTCTCTTAGCGTCTATTTCTATGTCAGATGGTCTAAGTCCTTAATCACCATTACGTCCACGTCTCTTTTGTACTGGGCACAGCACTCCAGATGTGTCTGAGGCCATGTCTGAGTATTGTGTCCATTTCTGGGCTCCCCAGTACAAGAGGGAGCTGGAGCTACTGGAGAGAATCCAGCAAAGGGCTATGGAGGTGATTAAGAGACTGGAGTATCTTTCATATGAGGAGAGGCTGAGAGAGCGGGGACTGTTCAGCCTGGAGAAAAGAAGACTCCAGGGGGATCTTATCAATGTGTGTAAATACATGATGGGAGGAGTAAAGAAGGGGACCAGACTCTCCTCTGTAGAGCCCAGTGACAGGACAAGAGGCAATGAGCATAAACTGAAACACATGAAATTCCATCTGTACACAAGAAAACACTTTTTTTACTGTGAGGGTGGTGAAACACTGGTGACAGGCTGCCCAGGGAGGTTGTGGAGTCTCCATCTGTGGAGATTTTCAAAACCTAACTGGGCACAGTCCTGGGCAAGCTGCGGAAGCTGACCCTGCTTTGAGCCTAGATGATCTCCAGAGGTCCCTTCCAGCAGAAATCATTCTGTGATTCTGTCTCACCAGTGCTGAATAGAGAGGAAGGATCACCTCCCTCAGCCTGCAGGCAATGTCCCTCCTAATGTAGCCCAGGATGCTGTTGGCCTTCTGTGCTACACGGGCACACTGCTGGCTCATAGTTGACTTATCATCAACCGAATTTCCCACGGCCTTTTCTGCAAAACTCCTTTCCAGCTGGTCAGCCTTCAGTGTGTTCTGGTGCATGAGGGTTATTCCTTCCCAGAGGTGGGAGCTTGGATGTCACCTTAGTTGTACTTGAAGAGATTCCTCTCAGACCATTTCTACAGTCTGTTGAGGTCTCTCTGAATGGCAGTGCAGTCGTCTGGCATACCAACCACTGCTACCCATTATGTATCATCTGCAAATGACTTCTGTTGACAGCAGGAGATAGAGATGAAGCCACAAATTTACCTTGTCAAGACAGTCAGAGTGACAGAAGACATTGAAAATAGATGTTCTTTTAGGTATCATCAGTAGAAAATTGTGATATTTATACTTCATAACCCCCTGTGCAGATTTTCTTATTCTCATCAATGACATTGGTTTTGCTTTACTTGTCTTTGATTGCTTACAGAATGGCTAAATCTGAACCAACAAAAAACAATTGTATGCCACAATACATATGTCTGAGTGAGAGAGAATTAAAATTTTAATCATTTTATTATTTTATATTCCAAGGACTTCCCATTTAGGATCTAGAATTCTAGTATTCTAGAATTCAAATGACCTGTTTTACATGCAGCAAATAACAAACTTTTCAAAGACACTCTTTTTCAATAATATAAGTCCTTGATGTGTTTTCAGTAAAACAAAAGCTCAAAAACACTGAGGCAGAAGTTTCCTAATTTAAAACTGCTTTTAAAAGCATCATTATTAGAAAGAGGGCATGAAATACTAAGTCTTGATTGTAAAGTCAAAGTGATCATGTGGTGTTGAATTTCTTCAGGCGGGGCTGGGAATTCAGTATGGGAAGAGAAGGCTCATTCCCCACTTATCTGTTACTTCAGCAGCTTCTGTCTCAAAGAGCCTCATAGAAACCTGAGCAAGAAAATTCCTAAATTCTTAGTCCCCTTCTTCTGTAACTGATATTTTCTGGCTCCTGCTTTTTAAGAAAACCAGGTTATTGTTACATTGCTGTAATGCTACGTTTTATTCTTTAATTGCTTTTTAAATAGAAATTGAAGTCTAAGTCTGCAAGTCTCACACCTGAAAGCAACAGTGTTGTTGTACAGACTCATAGGAAAAGGTAAGTGAAAAATATTTTGTCTAGTTGAACATAGCTTGATTATAGCTTGTTGTCAGTCAAATAATATTGCTACTGTTTAATCTGTGTTGGCGTTAACTAAGAAAGAAACTGATTATTTAGAGAAGTATTCTTTTTACAGAAAAACAAAGATAAACATTATTTTGAAGAATTACTAATGAGCTTTCATGTGGTCAAAATTATTTATTATAGATGTATTAATTATTTAAGTTATTGAACTTCCTTTGCCTTTGGTTATAAACATTTATCAAATACTGCAATATATAGTCCATATGTATTCGGTATAGAGAGTGGTTGTCATACAGTTTTAGCACCTTGGTAATGGAAATTTTACAATTCTATAGTTTGTAAAGCATTTGGATGCTTTGCCTGTATTTAGTAAATACTAGTTTAGAAATACCATGCTGTTAAACTAGGAGAAGCATTGTACTACTTTCTCCAAAACGCTTTGTTATAATTTAATAAATCCACATAGATGCTGTCCAGTGTATCTGGGTGGAAGCTCTTCACCATGTGGCATAGGAACAAATATTTCAAAAAGGTAAGAAATGTGAAAAAAAAAAAAAAAGGTTCTACTTGCTTTGTCATTATTTTTAATCACAGCTGTGTTTCTCTGGTGGTACAAAGTTCTGCTTTTGAACTGGACAGAGACGCCTTATATTCATCTAGACATATGGCTGCCTGTAACTACAGTGAAGTCAGCTGGTCCCTTTCAGTCCTCTGTTGTTGACCACTAAATCTTTTGTTCGTTTGAGGAGTTGAAAGATGTGTGCAAATGAGACACAAGACCCCAGAAATCTAAACCATGTAGTTAAGGAAATTGCTGCTCTAGAGTATTTTATTTTTCCCTGCCTCTCTTCAGCTTTCTGTGTGATGCCGTGTATGTCACTTAAATCAGTGGGCTGGTTTAAATCATCCCGGAGCCTGAACTGAAAATAGCCAGAGTGCTTTGCAACTGCAACTGAACTTAATAGGAGAGGTACTTTAAACATTTATCCCCAACATCCTATAGAACACTATTACATTTCCATGTGGGATTTTATGTAGTAAGTAACTGTTCACTTGATGCATATTTGATGCTGATCAGGTGCCATAACAGTGAGGAGGACCAAAGAGAATATATCAAGAGAATATCAGTTTATTCTCTGTGTTCAGTGAGGTTAGGAACCTGTAAAAATACTACATGATCATATAGTTAAAACACATACCTAGTGAATGTGCGCTAGATGTAAAAAAACTAAGATTACAAGGTAGCCTTCTGGTATTTCTGAGCGAGCACTTTACTTTAAAACAGTTACGATGTGTGTAGCTTCTCTGATTGTAATAAGCTCTTGAAGTTTTTTGTTCTTTTTTGACCAGAACTTGTGATCAACTTCGTTGTACTGCTTGTGACTTCCGTGTGTCACTTTTCAATGACTACATCTGGGATCAGTCCTGTGATTACCTTTTTTTCAGGTATGTCTGAGGTGGATTTGGTATTAGTATTGTGCTACTGTGCTTTGGGGCTTGATAGGAACAGAAAAGATGAAAAGTCCTGAGCGCTTCTGTGTTACCTAGAAAGGAGCTTGTTGCAACCTGTTTGGTGGTCAGGTGGGAAAGTCTGCAGGGAGAGGGATGCAGCATCTCCCATAATCTGTTTTCATGCCTTTCCATTTCTTTCCCCATCACTCTTTCTCTCTGCTTTTTAAAAGAATTCAAATTTCATGGATCAAAAGGCAACTTTTCTGCTGAAATAAGCAGATAATCTGTGCAATGGGTTGGCCTCTGGTGTGCCATTGCAGAATGCCTACAAAATGAATGCGGACTGTTCAGCATGTACTTCTCACGATACCTTCAGTCACAGACTGTGATTGTTTCAAGTCAGATTTTCTTTTTTCCAGTATCAAGTATTATGCTGTCATGTTCAGTGAAAATCAAATAGTTTGGTTTCTTAACAGACTTCTGTTTGAAGCAAGGTTTGATTAAATGGAGGAGTGGGATTTTTGGTTTTGTGTTATATTGTGGTGTCTTCAATTATTTCAACTTTTTTTGAAGACTTAGGGAGTTCTTATTTCCAGTTTCTCTAAAACTGTATCACTAAAACTTAGTGAAGGGTAGTGTACTAGGCATGCTGCTAATACAGACTTCAAATTTGGATTCCTTTTATCTTAGTAAAGTCTCAGTTCATGCCCGTGAAGTGATGGAAGTAGTGGATGTGTTCAGAGTATGTGCTTGGCCACCAGGGGGTGCGACAGCTGCAGTAGAACAGTGATGCACACATCATCTCCTTTTCCATTATTTTTCTTGTATTCATTACATGTAAGGTTTTTCCTGTATTTTCCTTCCAGTTTCAAAATTTCTGTTTCTTTTTGAGTGCAAGTTTTATTTTCCCATTATTTAAAGCAGTAAGAGATGAGTTTAGTAGCTGGAAAGGTTAAATAAAGATATAATTCCTTTATTTACTCAAAGCCTAAATTGTTCTGCTTCTGAGATCTTGAATTAATAATTTTTTTTTAAAAAGACATGAAAGGCATTATTATCAGGTACTTGTAACTGATCAAAATCTGTAATCTTTAGCAAGATATTTAGCTATTTATTTTGGCTAACCTGACTTTTAAAAAGCAAACTTGAAGATTAAACATTTGCCTTCCATTAATAGATGTCTGATCTCTTTTTCTAAAAATTCTTGTGTTGATGTTTGGCTTGTATTTTCTTTATTTAACTGGGCTTGTTAATGTTGTTTTTGAGCAATTCAGTGGCCAGTAATTGATGGCCAGGAGGAGGTCATGAGAGCAGGGATAGTTAAAATGCTAAATTTTCACTTTTTTTTGAAACAACTTGTTTTTGTAATAGCCATGCTGATTTTCATTCATTGCGGTTGATGCTTGCACAGGAATTATTTGTGGTTTGATGTACATTCTTTCTTTTCACGGCCATTTCAGTTCAGTTACTTCAACAACCATCCTGAGTAACAGTTCCTGATAAAAAGTTTAACTCTGTAATTTTACCCATTCTACATAGACATTCTTACAATAAATTTGATAAGATAAACACATTTTTTGGTAATTTCTTAACACAACAATTAACTTTACCTGGTTTTCTTCCCAACTCTTTCTCTGGAGGCGGATACAGGGTCTCTAAACAGAGAACATTGCTTACAAAAACATCAATCTCCAGTTGATCTGAGAATACAGCAACTATGTACCGAGACTGCTCTCAGGAAAACATTGGGTTCAAAACAGGATTTAAACATATCCCTAAATACATTCATGACAGTGGTACTCAAAAATGTTCTTAAGAGCTTTTCTGAGTTGAAATGGCCTTGTGAATCTTTTCTTTTAAAAAAAAATGCATGATCCTAAACTGAATTCACTTGATTGGCAGGAATAACATGCCTGAGCTCAGTAAACTAAGAGCAAAGATGATAAAGAAGAAAGGAGCACGAGCGTATGCTTGTCAGTGCAGCTGGAGGTCCATTGATGAACTGACTGACCTCCAAATAGACCAGCAGCTTCGGTGGGTTTGTGGTAAACATGCAGAATGAAGTCCTCCTGTGTGTGGTACCTACTTGTGTGGAAACAGGTCATAAACTCAATTTGATTCCCACGCAGTTTTCTGAGAACAGATGGAAACCTGAGTACTTCTATCTAGAAATAGATTATAACACCCAGACTTCAACCTGAAAACTTTTTTTTCAATTTAACTGTATTGCAAGCAATATGGGGAGTTGAATTATTAGAAGAAAGAACCAATTTGAAGGCTTTCTGGAAGCTAAATGAGGTTAAAGCTCACATTCAGAAGTGTTAAAGAAAGGAAGAGGAAATCGACAGATTGAGGCATGGGGCAAAGCACCTTGAGACTGTTCCTAATATCTAGCAGAGAGCCTTATTTCCCATGTCTGTAAAATCTTGGACTCAAAATGGTGACTTGGGATGCAGCCATGACACACAAGCGTATGAATTTCTGCGTGGAAATTAATACTGCTTCTCTGCTTTGCTCATAGCTGTTAATGAGCAAGTGGTTGTAGATCTCTCAAAAAATTACTGCGAGATCAGCTCTCACCTCGAAGGTTTCAGCACACCCCAAAACTTTACTTTCTTTTACCCACCAGTAGCCAAAAACTGCAGGTGCTGGAAATTTCCTTCCAGTTTCTACTGTTTTCTTCAAAGCATTTTCTGCTGACTAAAGACTTTTACCAGAGTGAATTTCCTGGATCTCCCTTCAGCTTTCACTGCAAGAGGTGAACAAGTTATTGTGCAATTATTAAATACTGTGCAATTTAAAAGAGATTCTGAAGAATATATGACTCTTCTATCAATATTTTCAAGGGAAAAAAGGCTCAGGCTTTTAAGAGTGAGAAAATATATATCCCCACTGACATTCAAATTTGGATTTTTTTCAGTTTCACTTAACTTTCACTTCAGCTTCACTTCAAAATACTACATATTCAGAAAGTGTAACTGTCCTGTTTCAACACATTCCTTTCCCCCTGTAACATCGTAAAACTACTTCCAGTATCATGTTACTTGGTGAATTGTCTTGATTACAGTTAATGTCATTATAGTTTATGAGCTCTTTCTTTTCCTTATGTATAAATAACACAGGAGATGGATTTAGGTTTTGGGCAGGCAGAGAGGAAGGAAAGGATTAGCAGTCCTGGCAATTACTACATTGAAAAGTGTCTCAAAATGGGAAGTCTGTCAGTATTTTTGCTATGCAGTATGTGATACTGTACAGATAAATTCAGAATTACTTACTTTGTGCAATTCTATACAGAGCTAATTCTTTTTTTGTGAAGTTTTGTTCATGGCCCTACACTGTGCGTTGTCATTCTGTTCTTTTTCTGAGCTTTTCCAAAACAATTGCAAGCTCTTTCTTATAGAGGTCATCTCTCAAATCTGTCGCCTTGTCTCTATCCCTCTGAAAGCGCAGATCCCAGTAGTGACCAGAGGCATAGTGTACTCTGCATCCTGCTCACCTTGCCCCCTCTGTGAGTGGTTTTTTGGAAGGTGCAGAGGATCAGCAGTGTGCCTGGGAGTCGTGGCAGCTCTTACATACGCAGTGCTTCGGTGCTCTGGAGTGCGTGTTCCAGTGCCACATGAGGCCTCGCTAATAGATTCAGAAGTGAGTTGGCTTTGAAGAGGTACTACTTGGCATAATGGTATAGACATATTTAGGGTCATGTATTGATTTCAATGCAATTGGTATTTCAGGCTGAAGTTTCGACTGTTAGAGTCTAAAACTGCAGGTTCAGGAGACAGAGAGACCCAAAGAGCAGCTGATTGATGCTCAGTCAGCTCCTGGAAGAAGTCTACTTGCCTTTGTGTCCTTTGTGAAGAGATAGCCCCCGTGTGGACTAAGCAGTAAGTGTTCCTGGGTGTTCTTCAGGCAGGCCTGAGCGATTTCCATTTCCAGAGAACATTAGTGCTAATGGTAAGAGAAGAACCCAGCAGTAGTATGTAATTTATTAACAAGCCCTAGAGAAGAATAAACCTACTTTCCACTATTCTTGAAGAGGAATACATTTCAAAAAGTGCTGAGTTGCCTTGGCTTGCCTGTTCCAAGACCATTTGAAACTGATGACCAAGTAGCCCCACAGGATGCTCTTTTGTCCTGGATTTGCACTGGAACTTGTGCCACAATGTAGGGAAAAAGATAGGCTTGCAGCTCGTGAGCAGGAAACAGGGAAAATCCTAACACCCATCTCAGTTCATGAGACCAAGTCTTATGTGGCTTGGAAAAGGAGCATGTCTCCTGTACCCTGCTTTAAACAAACCAACAGAAATAGTCACCCCCTCTGGAGCAGTTTGCACTACAAAGCGTGGAAAGCAAATCGTGTGGAAACAAAAGTTCAAGACATCCATTCTAGTGATTTTTATGACAAGAAGACAGCCTGTAGCACACAAAAGGTGGAGGGTAGGAAGGAATTGAAACAAAAGGACTAAGAGTGTAGGGGAAGTAAAAAGGATTAACACCAATATCTATTGACAGCATTAGTCAGCATTTCTCCTAGGTCACCACATCCCTCAGTCTTCATAGAATCGTAGAATCATGGAACAGCTTGGGTTGGAAGGGACCTTTAAAGGTCATCTAGTCCAACCCGCCTGCAATGATAAGGCACATCTTCAACTAGATCAGGTTGCTCAGAGCCCTGTCCAGCCTGGCCTTGAATGTTCCCATGTTTCACCACCCTCATCATAAAAAATCCTTGTATCTAGTCTAACCCTACCCTCTTTTAGTTGAAAGCCATTTCCCCTTGTCCTATGACAACAGGCCTTGCTAAAAAGTTTGTCCCCATCTTCCCTGTAGGCCCCCTTTAAATACTGAAGGGCCGCAATAAGGTCTCCCTGGAGCCTTCTCTTCCCCAGGCTGAACAACCCCAACTGTCTCAGCCTGTCCTCACAGCAGAGGTGCTCCAGTCCTCTGATCATTTTTGTGGCCCTCCTCTGGACCCGCTCCAACAGGTCCATGTCTTTCCTGAACTGGGGACACCAGAGCTGGACACAGTGCTCCAGGTGGGGTCTCACCAGAGCAGAGTAGGGGGGAGAATCACCTCCCTCAACCTGCCTCTGTTGATGCAGCTCAGGATACGGTTGGCTTTCTGGGCTGCGAGCGCACATTGTTCTCATGTCCAGCTTTTCATCCCCAGTATTCCCAAGTCCTTCTTGGCAGGGCTACTCTCAATCCCTTTATCCCCCACCCTGTACTGGTACCAGAGGTGGCCCTGACCCAGGTGCAGGACCCTGCACTTGGCCTTGTTGAACCTCATGAGGTTCACACAGGTCCACTTCCCTTGTTAGCCTGGAGAGTTGTAGAAGGAGTTCTCTTTCTGGATAGAGATTGTTGTCAGGCGATTGTATCACTAACACCATTAAGACTACACTCCAAGCACTGAACATGTTAGAAGATAATCTTAATTGGTAAATGTAAGTGGAAACCTGTGCATTCCCGTGAAATCATCATGTTCATTGAAGTGTAGTTACTTGTTCTGGCCTTGGTCAGAATGGTGGGATATGACAGCTCTTTGTCCAAGTGAAGTTTTAAACTCATGCAGAAATAGTGCTTATTTTATTGGTTTTCATTACAGAATTTAGCATATTTCCAGATCTGAGAATAGTTACTATGTCATTAAATATAATTATTTTGTTGGAAATAGGAGTGGTGTTAAGTATTTGATTTCCCTCCCTTTGCTTTCTTCAGTTACATGTTACAAACCACTCCAAAGTCCTCAAATGAAAAGAATGTAAAGAAAGGTAAAATTAGAGCTTGAATGTTCATTTGATGAAGGTATTGTAAGATTGCACAAGATTTTCAAGATGTAGCCCAGACTCTAAGTGATATTTCCGTGTCAGTTATCTGAGATAGCAGGGATTATGTGAAGAATTTTGTTTAAGAATGCCATTCAGCTGTTGTCAGACGGAAGTACTGGGGAACAGTTTTGCTAAGTATAAATGTGACCATTGTTTTCCTCCAGGTTTTTTTTGCTCTGGAAGAAATAATATCATTTCTGTTTGTGAAATGGGCAAGGTGAAAACTTGAGACTTTTCGTTTTGCTTGGGTGACATGCTTGCAAATTTTCCAGCCTGCAGCATTAGTCTGTAGCAGATCCCTCAACAAAACAAAAGCAACGAAGGGTTACAAAATGTGAACGCACGCAAAAGCATTCACTTGGAAATGTAGTCAGTGGATTAATGTCCTACCAACTTTTCTAAATCTGTGTTCCTGCAGAACTTCTGGATAGGAATCCAATGCAGTTGTACATAGTACATTTTGAGAGCTTCTCCTTAGCAAATTTTAATGTGCTGCTCTAACTGTATCTCACTTGTTTTACCTGTTTTATGGAGGGTGTCCAACCCAGGTGCTGAATATAACTCAGAAGAGTAATTATTAAGGATCTTGCCCTACTATAAAATTTAACTTAAAGAAGCATAATAGCATTACATACTGCAAGCTCTGCACTGCATAAAGCTGAATAAAGATTTTGTTTTTCTGAACACCCATTTCAGTTCTGTACAGAAGGTATCCTGCAAATGCTGGGCACTGGAAGCCTTCGCTTGTTGAAAGACTGCTCGCTTCTCTTGTGTCCTGACATGTGAGTCTTTGGGTCATGTAACCAGCACATGTGGGAGTCACACGATAGGAGGGGAACTCTGTTGGGAACTGCGTAGGCAAATCTTTCTTACTGCCAGGCTCTTTTCGCACAAAATCTGACCAGTTTTGTCTGTTGTGTGACACCCGATAACTGCAGGCAGGCCAACGTGGAAGGGGATGGAGTAAAGCAGTGTCAGGTGCTGCTCGTTTGTGAGGACACGAATGCTGCCTGGGACTTGGCATGTCTGCTTCGAGGAAAGCATTTTTCACATGTCGACGCTTCAATAAAATAAAAAAGTTGGAATAAATATGAACTGTGTGTTGTGTAAATTCTATTGTGTCATTTTTACCCAAGAGAAGCCTTCTGAAAATGATGTAGGACCATGTTTTCTCTGTCAGAAGGGTTCTGAAATGCCCTGAATACAAAAATGTTGTCTAGCTCATAAGAAAACGTAAGTACCATTGTGTGTGTTTTCTCACATCAGTGAGGATGTAGCAAATACCTGAGAAGTAGATGAGCTTTAACATTCTTTACCATGATAACATGAGGAGAGAACATTACATTATAGAGCGCTTATAAAGGTGGATGGATTTACCATGTTTCTTGGATATTTACCTTGGATAAAAGGTGGAGCTGGTTGCTGTGGGAGGTGGCATATAGGTGAATTTCTTGCAGAGTGGGATGCTGGTACCTTTGTGGATCAGTCAAGGCAGGTTATCACTAGCATCATGCCATCGTACTGGTCTCTTAAAAATGGGAGATCAATCGAGGGATCGCAGCATTTGCTGTCCCCTAGATCTTGCTGTAGAAAACCGTTCTTAGTTCCAGGAAGAAGTTGCTCTACATACGGGAGTTGGAACAAACCTTGTTTCTCCATCATGAAGAAATGGTGCGTGCCGTACATTAGAGTCGCAGGCATAAATATTTCCTAGACTCCGTTCTGAATTGGGACTCGCAGGTGCTGTGCTGTTCAGGCAGTCGTTGCTTCCCAGACCTAGTGGGCAGCCTGGACTCGGTGGGGACGCACAGCAAACACCCGCTGACCCAGCAGTGCTCCTGACTTGCCTTTCTTAAGACTTGCGTTGTCATGGGTCCGCCGTTAGAAGGTAGTGTCCGCGTATGTTTAATTCACGTTGACCACTTTTTTTCCGTTGTGTTTTAAATGCAATTTGGGGTAAAATGTGATTATACGATCTAGTCTGCAGAGGGCAGAGCAACACCGCTGAGTGCTACAGTTCAGGCTTCAGCTTCACGAATATAAGATCCTACTTCTTTTTTTCTGGAATAATGAAGGGTTACATTCACCCGACTGAGGCTTCTTGCATTTGTTTTCTAATGATGTATTTCTAAGTGGTGTAGCCAGATCTGTGGCAACTCCACTTGATTTTTGTGTAATTTCATCCAAATGGTCCTCAAGTGGTCCTTGACCAATACTGAACTGGAATAACTTTTTTAGCTGTCAGCTAAAGAAGCGTAAAAAAGTGTGTGTGTGTATGTGTGCGTATACATAAGTGTATGCATGTTTATCCTCTAACATCAGTGGAAGGACTAAATTGCCTTTGGGATTTACCTTTCACCCTGCCCAAATTCATTTTCCCTGAAAATGTTGTTAAGTGGTTTTGGCAAGTAGAGGTTTTGTACTTTAGGATCTCAAAACGTCCCGTGCAAAATTTATGTAACACATTGACCAAGATGTGAAAAGATGGCAGATCTTAAAAAGAAAATGGTAAAAGGTCAAGATTTAGAAATACCAAAAAGTAGTTTATAGGTTGGAAAGCCATGCGGAAAACCGGAGATTCTGCAGAGCAGGCCAGCAGCAGTGAGAATCATCCAAAGACCTGCATCCTGCTCTTCATCGGCCACCAGCCCTGGCTAAGGTTTTGGTGAAGAGTGAATTTTAAAAGCAAACCTTATGAAGTTCAACAAGGCTGTGTGCAAGGTCCTACACTTGTGTTGGGACAATCCCCGTTATCAATACAGGCTGGGGGATGATGTGATAGAGAGCAGCCCTGCGGAAAAGGACTTGGGGGTACTGGTGGTCAAAAAGCTGGACATGAGCCAACAGTGTGTGCTTGCAGCCCAGAAGGCCAATGGCATCCTGGGCTGCATCAAAAGAACCGTGGCCAGCAGATCCAGAGAGGTGATTCTCCACCTCTACTCTGCTCTCGTGAAACCCCACCTGCAGTACTGTGTCCAGCTCTGGAGCCCTCAGCACAAGAAGGACATGGACCTGTTGGAGAGGGTCCCGAGTAGGGCCACGAAGATGATCAGAGGGCTGGAGCACCTCTCCTACGAAGACAGGCTGAGAGAGCTGGGGTTGTTCAGCCTGGAGAAGAGAAGGCTCCGGCGAGACCTTATAGCGGCCTTCCAGTACCTGAAGGGGGCCTACAAGAAAGCTGGGGAGGGGCTGTTTGCAAGGGCATGTAGTGATAGGACGAGGGGCAATGGTTTTAAACTAGAGCAGGGTAGGTTTAGATGAGACATTAGGAAGAAGTTCTTTACAATGAGAGTGGTGAGACACTGGAACAGGTTGCCCAGAGAGGTGCTGGAGGCCCCATCCCTGGAGACCTTCAAGGCCAGGCTTGATGAGGCTCTGAGCAACCTGATCTAGTTGAAGATGTCCCTGCTTACTGCAGGGGGGTTGGACTAGGTGACCTTCAAAGGTTCCTTCCAACCCAACCCATTCTATGATTCTATGATTATAAAAGGTTGTCAGCTGCACATCTGCAAGCACCCTGCCTCCCGTGAACACACACACACACACACACACCCGTTCTTTCAGTTTCAACTCTCTTCTGGTTCTTTGCGAATCCAATAGTGTGAATGCACAAAGCAGATTTATACTGGATGGAAGTAAATATAATCTCCAATAACCTGTGAAGTTGTGTCTATTTCTATAGAAGCACAAACATATCATAGAATCATAGACTC
Organism: Dromas ardeola; assembly: GCA_013398915.1. Taxonomy (NCBI): domain Eukaryota; kingdom Metazoa; phylum Chordata; class Aves; order Charadriiformes; family Dromadidae; genus Dromas; species Dromas ardeola. The sequence goes on along the minus strand of VYZM01015802.1, from coordinate 120,235 downwards.
ATAGAATAGTCTGGGTTGGAAGGGACCTTTAAAGGTCATCTAGTCTAACCTCCCCTGCAATGAGACATCTTCAACTAGATCAGGTTGCTCAGAGCCCCGTCCAGCCTAACCTTGAATGTTTCCAGGCATGAGGCATCTACCACCTCTCTGGGCAACCTGTTCCAGGGTAAAAATTTTCTTCCTTATACCTAATCTAGATCTTCCCTCTTTTAGTTTAAAGCCATTGCCATTGTGCTATCGCAACAGGCCCTGCTAAAAAGTTTGTCCCCATCTTTCCTGTAGGCCCCCTTTAAGTACTGAGGGGCCGCAATAAGGTCTCCCCAGAGCCTTCTCTTCTCCAGGCTGAACAGCCCCAACTCTCTCAGCTTGTACTCATAGGAGAGGTGCTCCAGCCCTCTGATCACCTTCATGGCCCTCCTCTGGACCCGCTCCAACAGGTCCATGTTTTTCCTGAACTGGGGACACCAGAGCTGGACACAGTGCTCCAGGTGGGGATACCTAAACCATGAAACTTGAGTTTGCTTATTTTACTAGTATCATCTAAATTTAGCCTAGTTACACCATAGGTGAGTGATCTCTGTAACGCTTCGTTTTTTTACTTACTTCCTTCCCTGTAATAGGAGAAATAGTTGAGCAAAAAGTTTTAGTAGAGAAAATAGGAACAAGCCAGGCTGAGGAGCACACTGTGAGAGGCTGCATACAGAAAAGTTTTGTGAGAACATTTTTTCAGGCAAGATATAAGCCGTTGCTTTTTGTCTGCTTCTAAACCAAAGAAGACACGCCTGAGTGGAAGAAACAAAAATAGCGTGCTGTAGGGAGAAGTTCAAATGCCCGCAAACAATCTGCCAAAAGCAAGGACAAAACTTCATATGGGAGGTGTCCTTTCTAGGAGTCTGTTAGGATTGCAATTCCAGGGTCTGGTTCAGAAGATGGAGGTGAATCCGCCTCCCCGTGACCTTCAGTCACGGCCATCCCAGCAACCCGAGCTGCACAGGGAAGCAAAGCACAGGACGAGCTTCATCCTCAGAGGCTACCTGCTTGCTTCCACCTGAGGATGCTGTGGAACATGTGAGCTGAGTATGGCTCATTTGGGTTTGGGGGTTTTTCCTCTAAAATTTGCGAGAAGGGTTTCCTGCGGTATTTTGAAAGTTGTTTCCTGTGATAGGTTTCAGATACAAGAGCCAAGAGAGTCAGAGGGGATATTTATTTATGTCAGATATTATATTTAGTTATAAGAGCTAATATATTCAGGGCTGCTAAAATCCTCTCAGCCAGTGGTTTATAACTGTTATTCAAATATAAGCAAATGATCTTGAAGTTTTTCATGAGAGTTTAGTGAAACTGAAACCCTTAGAGCCTCAGAGCTCATACTAAAGCACTGGGAGACAGAGAGGAAGAAGACATTTTACATACCAGTCAAACAAATGCGTAATATTCTAGCTCCAAGTACCTTAAATACATCTATTTAAAAATGTGGTTGTTTACAGAGGGGAAAAAACATTAACTAGCTCTTGAATGGTGGTAGGATATTTATTAAGTAGCCATAAATTTTTCAAATCTATATTTAAAGGCAAGCAATATGGCCTTACTCTAAGACAATGCAATATATGGTATAGTAATTAAATACGGTGAATGTACACCTTTCAGCTATGGCAACGAAGCTCCGGAATACTCAGCACTCTGACCGTGCTCGGAAGCCCGTGTCCTGGCTGCCCCGATGTAAACAGCGTTCGCAGGAAGGAGGGAAGCAGCCACCAGAGACAGGAAGGTTGAATTTAGCATCAAACTCCTTATCTAGGCAGAGCGGGGGCTGCTCAGGATGCCGGTAAGAAGTGGTGTACAAATTGGTGGAGCAGACCGTGATAGCTGCCTGGCCCTTCCTGGGAAGACCAGTCACGTGGCTACAATCAGGGTACAATCTTGTGCACGCAGATGGGTTTAGGAAGAGATTATATCCTGGGGCTGGTTATCCAAAATAATGCTTACCACGGCGTATTACCGTCTCATTCAGTCTCGGATACCGTCACTTGCAGGAAGAGACGGATCTGCATGCTGAAGCAGGAGGGTGCGTGTCTTTTAAATATAAAAAGCTTTATCATAGTAAGAGTTATTGTTAGTCTTATTAGCCCTAAAGAAATATAAGCCTTTCCTGAATCTTAATAGGCACTGCAATATCTGGTTTAATTCTTAGATTATAGGTTTTATATCAGAGCTGTCACAGCTCTGTTTCCAACACTTTAGAGATAAAAGCTGTGCGTTGTTTTATGTGCTTCGGATCAGTGAGGCTCCTTGTTTACAAGTGGAAGATAAGCGGCTTCAAAACATTCTTTGCAGTGTAATCAGTTGCTCATTAATTTATGATGCCCGGTTTCCTTTTGATTTCTGTGTATATCTTGGGAAATCCATCTGCCCTGAGCCTGTAGCACAGCAAGGCACCATTCAATCAATACGTGCTCCTCAGTGGCTGAAATGAAGAGTTAACACAAAATTGTAGCATCCTCTGCACTGATTTTCCTGTGAATGATGACTCTCGTTTCTCCCATCTTCCCCAAAGTATACTGCAAAATTATTTCAGATTTTCTCAAAACTTTACTCAAGCTAAGACTGAGACCTGGAAACACTTTAAAGCAGGCTTTTAGTTGCATCTTCCCACATATGTCTGAAACACCTCTTTTCACTTTTTTTCCATGCTAAATATATACTTTGTTCAATTCCAGTAAGGAAGGCTGGAAACAATTAAACTATGAAAAAGGAGAGTGGTATAAAAGAGTCTACCTGCGTCCTGAACAGCAATAAAACATATTTGTCCTGGGTAATTGCAAAGAGAACGTTCTGGATTTGAATTTTTACAAGAAGTGAAGCCAAGGAGATACCGGGGTCCCTCTGTTCTGCCAGCTGGACGTGGGTACCACACATCACCAGCCTCCTGAGCGCAGGAGGGTACGGGGACGCAGCCGTCAGCACCCACAGCATCCAGCCAGGTGCTTCGCGCCAGGGTTGCCAGCGTAAGCTAAAATCCTTCATCGTTCTGTTTTTGCAAAAGATCC
>VYZM01015802.1:71021-117136 GCA_013398915.1 Dromas ardeola | reverse complement strand
CAAAAGATCCCCCCCCCCCTCCCCGTGGTATATTGGAAATCCCTCCTAAAACCTGGAGAGCATTACTTCTTTATAAAGGATATGTTTGTAAAGTGGATAATTTCCAGATGTCAAATGGTTTCTCAGACCTTGCAATAACAATTCGCTACTCGGGATTCTCGCTGGCAGAGCTTGGGTATTTTCAGGATCCATCGCAAGGCAAATGACACCTTTAAAGAGGGGAAAAGCAAACAGCCTAATGGGCACCTCACAGCCGAAATCACCTCATTGGGTTTATCCCAACACATTCTCACATCATTGTTCGATACGGTAACAGGCCATAAAAGAACGAAGCAGCTACTTTCCTTTTCTGTCAGATGTTGCAAGTTACTCATATTTCCTGTTCTGCTATTTAAAGGACTAAGGGCTGAAAATGGGACTTCATTAACTTGTCTGAAATGAAAGATTTTCCCGTCTTTCTACAGCCACATTCGAATGACTGACAGAAACGCAGGCCTGGAGGGCATCTCCGAGGAGCGGGCAGTGCCTTCTGCCCGGAGAGAGGACGGCCCCCGCTGGAAGCTGAGGCTGAACCCTGGTGCAGGTTGCCACCAGAAATCTCCCCCCAGTCTGCAGGGGAGCTGGATATAGTATATGCCAAAGAAAGAGAGATCAGGAGCTTCCATGCCGGCTGCCCAGTGCGTCCCAGGAGGGACAGGAGGAACACCCTTCCCTCTCTCCCTGCTGCCTGGTGGGTCGGGCTGTATTTTAGCCAAGAACAGACGTACGTGGGAGAACGCGGGAGAATTTCAATGAGCTAACACCAGTGGTACTTAGGCACCGAATCCCTCTCTGTATTTTTGACAGTCTCCCCTTAACTGAGCACATTCACACTTCAACCATTTAAAAATAAAACATCGCTTCCCACACTTTTTTTCTTTCCTGTCAGCTGTTGTTTTCTTTACAGACTTGAAACTATGCTTATTCGTCCTTCAGAAAAAAATCTTATCTCGGTCCGGACAGCCTGGGAAAAGCTCAGGGCATGCTTGCAATGCAAACTTTGAGGAAGTAAATTTAGTTTCTCAATGAGTTTAACCAATTCAACTGTCGCGTTTGACAGCCATCCTTCTAAACTTTTGATGAAGAAAGAGCTTGCTGCTCTGGGACATGCAGTCTAGTGCCGCGGGCCCTAACCTAGCTTCGGGACCCAGGAGGTCACAGGCCACATCTGAGAGGCCCAAGAAGGGTAACTAAGAAAAGCCAGTCTGTTGTCAGCAGCCTGAAATTTGCTGTGCTGGAGTCTGTAGCGCTGGGGTGGGGAGGGGGGGAATGTGAGGATTTACAGACCGAAAGAAAGGTCCGAGAGCAAGGCAACCAGTCGGGCAGGGCAGCCCTTGTGTTTTTCAAAATACAAAGGCAAAGTCTTCCTGCAATGCAAAGATGTTTGCAGGAAAATCTTTTCATTCTAATATATTCTGACTCAGCACCAGTGTGTAAACTATAGCCCATGAACATACTTGTGTACCAACATCTTCACGTGAGTCGCTGCCATCCGGGGAGGTGTAGATGAGCGCTGAGGAGCCTGCTCACTGGAAAAGCGCACCTGAGGAGCTCCCCTTGCTCTGCTAATTATACTCTAGGAAGATTTAACATATGGCACCAACCCATCCTCCCAGCTACTGCGCTCCATTTTTTGCTTCGTGCATCTTAAATGCAAAGAAAGGGGCTCCCAGCAGGAGCTCCTCGGTGGTTGCTGACGAAAGAGTAGCAATGGGTTTGGAAGGAGAAGGCGATGGAGGATGCTGCCTGGGAGATGAAAGCCAGCAGAGATCCTTCCACATGTCCTCCTGCCCTAAAACAAGTAGCAGGGATGTGGGGCTCCGCCTTGTAGGCAGTGGGAGAAAAAGAGAAAGGAGCCTGTCAAGCCACCAGTGCTCTGTGCCTGAGGAGAGCGGGGGAAGAGGAGAGGGAGGAAGCAGGCTGCACTTTCTTAAAAGTTTGGGGAGTTCAGACAATGAGTAGTACCTGCATTACCTTTTAAAATCTCTCCATAAACTGCTAGCCATTAAAAAAAATAATAAAGATCACACCTCTTAGTGAGGAAAGCAAAAAAAAGATAATCATAGAATCATAGAATGGTTCAGGTTGGAAGGGATCTTAAAGATCATCTAGTTCCAGCCCCCCTGCCATGGGCAGGGACACCTCCCACTGGACCAGGCTGCCCAAAGCCCCATCCAGCCTGGCCTTGAACACTTCCAGGGATGGGGCATCCATAACTTCCCTGGGCTACTGTTCCAGTGCCTCACCACCCTCACAGTAAAGAATTTCTTCCTAATATCTACTCTACATCTCCCCTCTTCCAGTTTAAAACCATTACTCCTTGTCCTATCACTACACTCCCTGATAAAGAGTCCCTCCCCATCTCTCCTATAGGCCCACTTTAGGTACTGGAAGGCTGCTAAAGAACATAAGAATTAGGATAAGCTACAACCACGGCCTTAAATCAGTGTAAATAAAATGTGGACCTGACCCAGAGATTTTTACATCTTATAGCCCTGAGAAATTACCTTCATTTGATTCATAGAATAAATCAACATGATGCAAACAACATCAGGAACTTAATAGTTTTGAGAGGAGTTGATGCTAAAATGAGGTACGCGAGTGCTGAAATGCCTCCCAGCAGGACGGCCTGACGCGTGGTTGTGTAATGAGGATAAATACAGTGTTTCTTTGGAGCATTAACCTGAATTAAAGGATGAAACAGCTGGGCGGCTGGGCAGGGATCAAGCGACACCCCTGGTCACTGCTGAGGCCTTGATAAGTATTAGAGGAATTGCAAGACCATCATTTAAATACGGCAAATCTCACTGAGGAGCGCAGCAGGTTTCTTGCAAGGGATTTCTTCTCCCTGCAGGACCAGGGGTGGCTGGGGAGGAGGGTGTTCAAGCAGGGGTTCAGCATCCCCAGCCCATCACGTCTGCACCCAGCGCTTGGAGGACATGTCTCCTGTCTGACCCCGCTTACCCCGTGGGCTGCAGTGGCTCCACAGAGCCCAGACGCGCTTTCCAGGGACGGCAGCTGGACAAAGCATTAGCGACTGATGCGAAACCAGTTTATTGTGTCTATTATGCAGCTGCGTCGGGAGTTACATACCTAAATCCCCGTGCATCACGGCGGGGGAACACTCCCTGCGCAGCGCTGCTTGTTGCCACTAATCCTCTCAACTCGCTGCTCAAAATACCGCGTGCGGCAGTTGCTGCCGCGCCATGGAATAAAACGTGGTATGCACCAAAGTCACGTAGAGCCTGATCTCCGTCTGGGGTCAGGCGAGTAAAGCAGGGCGATGCCTGACGCAGCCGCTCCGTCCTGCCGGAGGAATTCCTTCCCGCGAGAGTGGAGGCAAGGCCACACACTGACGGGAGGCGCTGCTTTAAATCCATAGCCCTTCGACAGGATTATTCCAGATATTCCTTGGGGAGCTAAAAATCTGAATTTAGCCAATAGCATGTACACAAATGCCATTTGTTTGAGTTAAATCCATCGGCTTTGCTTCACTTTGAGAGATACCTCCAAGGAACAAAGCTCTCCACATGCTTTGCAACTTGAAAGTGGGTTTTAAGATGCTGCTGCCCGTGTAGGACCTGTAACAAGCTGCGCCCTTGCAGAACTGCCTTGTATCTGGCGAACGCCACTGCTGTCATCAGCACAAACTTAACCCGGTTGTCTCCGCAATACCACGCTAGATAGGCTTACTGCAAAGGCTGCCCACTGGGGTGGTACTGGCCTTCAGGAAAGGGAAGGCTGGTCCCTGTGGAAGCATATATTTAAAAGAACATTTTCGAATTATAGCAAAACATCAGTCAAAGGTCTTGCCCACTGGATGAGGATTTTGAGGCTCCCAAACGTTGGCTCACTCCGTTTCCTCACCACACCCACGGCCCCGGCTCTGCCAGCTTTCCCCTGCTGCCGACGTTAATACGGATCCAGCATTTTGTTGCGGTGACTTTTGTGCTTGTGCAGTGACCAGTCCGTCCCAGACCACGACAAACTTCTTGAGTTTTGAGCAGGGCTGGCACTCACATATCCCCTCGACCGTCACCACCGCTAGCTTCTGGGGGGGGGGGGGTTCTGCTCTCAAAACCAGCTCCCAGAATTGCAACAGAATAAGGCCCGAGTCAAATGGTGTCAACATGCAACTGCACACCAAAAAAAAGTCTTTCTTTGCCACTGATTAAAGGCAACATGAAGACATTTGGATGATGTTTTCCCCTAAACTGATCGTGTGTCTGAGCACTAGAACATCCTATAACTAGGCAAGGCGAGCTGGCTCCAGGACAGCTTCCCGCTGGGACCGGTTTAACATGTGCTGGGGAAAAAGTGACGGTGCCTTCACTTGGTTTAGAGCGTGCTGGTTACACTGAACCGGCTGGGATTATTTTGCATCATCCCTTTTAGCTCTGTCTAGAGTGAGGAATCCAGAAATAAGAAGAGTCATCCAGACTTTGATACTCTCCTAAGAAAACTAGTTTAAGAGTCATACCTCAGGAGCTTATCTAAATGTAAAATTGGGTTAATTCAATGGAAACAATTAAACTAATTGAAGCTTTTGCAAACAGCTGTGCACGTACTCCCGCTTGCATTTTAACCAGGTGTCTTTCATACCTGCTTCCACCATCGCTTGCTCCAGTGGTTTTCTATGTGTGGTTCCTCCACCTTCGGGCAGGTCACAAAAAATAACTGAGAAAAGCAGTTTGGCGACAAGTTTGAATTACCCTGGGGTAAGCACTGGAGAGTATCTGGGCAAACGACACATTTTTAAAGATGATTAAAAAAAAAAAAAAAAACACTGGCTTTTTTAGTCAGTTAAATGTACACTTCGGTAAAGCCTGGGGATGAAACCCCCCCACTGCCTGGGGAGCAATCTGTCCGGCCGTACCGCCGCGCGGAGCAGAGGGGCTGTGGCAGGGCAGCCGGTGGGGACCAAATAGCTTCAAAGTGGCATCCCACCCTGTTGCTTATTTTCCCCATGCTGGGTGCTTCAAGAATAAAAAAAATCACAGCCACCCACCGCCTCACCTCTGCTGCTCAGGCCCGCTGTGATTTCCAGAGCGTCCCTGGCCAGCTGCAAACCTGGTCCTTGCTCTTGGGCAACCAGCCCCCAGCAGGCCCAAGGCACTACGTGGCACTGCCCTTCACACTGTGCCCTGCCAGTAGACGTGCTCTTACACGTGGGACTGCAGAGATGTCCCTGCGCCCCTGTAATGCCCTCAGCCTTGTGGGCAAGCGGCAATTTGAACCGAGCTGGCTCCCTGGGGGACGTTTGGCGTGCGTGATTTCTTGTTTAGTGCTTCCCACAGCTAAAATAATACAAAACATTGAAGCTGAAGGGTTTAGAGTCGGTGTCCATGCTGAAATGCACTGACTATTTTATAGAATTATTCCTGTATGAAAGCGTACACTTCCGATCCCCTCTAAGGCAAATTCTGGGGTAGTGACACACAGTGGGAAGAAGAAAGACTTCCTGGGGTTTCATCCTTTTTCATTCTTTAAACCACATTTTCAATTTCTAGAAATCATATCACGTGTCTGATGATTGGATCCCAGACTGGCAAAACCATTCCCGACAGAGCTGTTCTCCTTAAAGTGTTTAACCTTTAGAAATAAATACATAGGTATAAATAGAATTATAGATATTTTCTGTCCGCTGAAATGTCCATTCACTTACCATACACCCACCACTTTTTCAATTTGACAGAGGTTTTTTAGGAACTGTTTTTGCAGAGGCAAGAAAGAAGCATAAATAATCAAACAGACTTCCATTGTCTTTACCTGCTTGCAAATTATTGGTGTTTAACTGCATGTTTAACAACCATTGCTCCTAGATACATCAGTTATAGCTGAATCAACTGATGTGCTTAAGTGTAGCTAAGGAATATGGGAAACACAGAGGGGAAAATCTATCAAGAAAGAGAAACTTTGGGTTGTTTGTGTATGTACATGCGCTTTTACCAAACCAGTATTTAGATATCTCATAAAAGAGAGAGTCTGGAGCAAGTAGCTCACCTGTTCCTGCAGTTCTTTAACATTCGTTTAAAGCATCGTGCATTTAAAAGGCAAGAGGATCACCTCTATAATGGTAAATATCAACCTGCAGATGTTTCCTCTGGTCAGTTGAAGTGCCTGAAGCTCACAAACTTTTCTCTTGCCATCGGAGCAGATGGGCATTATGGCAGGTGAGAGACTGCTGATTTGACACAGAAATAATCTCTCAGCAGCTGTGCTGTCACTGCTACCCCCCCTTTCACCCGCAGGCACTTGGCGGGGGGAAACCAGAGATGCTGCAATGAGGAAAGGTGACTTTGAGGAGCACAGAGTGTGACCAGCAGCCAAGTAGTAGATGGGAGACTGAATGCAACTGATGAAGAAGCTCGAGGAGGTAGCACATTGCAGAGAAGAAGAGCTGAAGCGTGCACGGGAAGCGCAGGACCGATCCCCCTTTCCAGAGGAAACACAGGGAGGGATGGGGGCAGATATTTGTGCAAAGGAAATCGCAAGGGACAGTGATGGACGCAGCACAGCAAAGGGTGACATAAATGCCCTTGGAGAGGACCACCATGGCAGGGGCATTGGCCAGAAGAGAAGCTGCTTCATGTCCATGGTGGCAGCTCAGGAGGAGCGGGCAAAACACTGAAGCAGTGATTCCTTGGGTGAAGGCTGGCTGTTGCATGGTAGCTCCTCACCATTTAAGGTCTCTCAGGCCTTGGCCAACACATCCCTCCTCTTGTCCTGGGCAGGGTTCTCCGTTTATAGAGATGGATTTTGACCATCTTACTACCCTTCCTCTCATTTTTGAACTACCAAAATACAGGGCATCAGCAGTAAGACCTGGAGGACCATCCCGCCCTCACTCCAGAGGGTGGAGGAGCACAAGGAGTCGTTTGTATACCATCTGCTGTTTCCTCCTGCATTATATAGATATTTCTATTTCAGTGGCTATCAGAAACTGGGAAGGGGTGTTAGCAACTGCTCTCCTCCAGCTCCCTGAAAGAATTTAGGTACAGGAAGGGAAATTAAGCAAAATTAGGCACCTATTTCCAAAGTTCCCCTTGGAGCTCCATTCCGTCACTCCAGCAGCTGGAGACACACTGCGAACGAAGAGCATTACTCCAGTGCACATAGGGTTATGCTTCACCACGACACTGCAGAAGTCCAGAGGTGCTTCCCTCCCATGTCCTGGCCATTGGGAGGTTGGAGCTACCTCCAGCTGTTGCTGATGGAGCTGCAGAAGGACAATGCACAAGCTCTTTCTATCCTGCGAAACAGGGTAAAAAAGGTACTTTTAAGCATTGCCGTTTCAAATCTTCAGACATTTCTTTTCCTTGAAAAAACACTAGGAAGGATGCCTTTTTGCTTCCTATAATCAATGTCAGCTAAGTGCCCCCTTTGTCCTCTTCTCCTCCCTGGTGCCACAGAAGTGATGCTCTGCCTCTTGTCTCTTGCGTGCACCTCTCCTGTCTCCGAACAGCGACTTTTCCATGAGTCTTGTAGCCACGTGGCCTGTGCAGAGGGGTCCTCACTAAACCTGACCGCGAGCAATGGGGCACTCAGAGCAGAAAGTCCCTCTAGGACACAGAGGGATGCACGGCCCATGGGATGCTCTGCCCACCACTGCTTACTCAGCCGCTGACACTGCAGCAACTTTGGAAACAGCAACTGTAGGAACATGCTGGGTTAATTATGTACAGGTTTGAGCTATTTCTGATTCCCACTCGGAACACTCAGCTTGCAGAAGGAAAGCTCAGGTACTGCAGGAATGAGAAAAGCCAAAACTCCTGAGAAGCTACAGATCTTTGTTCATTACTTTGCTCTATGCTGCATGGACATCCCATCCCTGCTACAAGCAACAACGGGATGATCAAAAATGTGAGGGGAGCGTACCACTAAAAGACAAAATAAAAGCCAAAACCTGGGCCTTTAAACCCCATGTGTGCCTCTACCAGGAATGCCACAGCACTGCGAAACACCGGGAGCAGCAGGTAATGCCCTTGCCTGTGTAACACTGTTTTCATTGTTTTTTGTGTTTGTTTTTTTTTTAATTTAATCAAAACCTGAGCTCTGTTCTGAAACATCAGACTGCTGAAAAACACCCTGCAGTCCCACGGGGTGTTAGTAACCAGGCATGTGGGTGTAAAATGGCACCTGTCACTGTGGACCTGAAGTGCCCTTCTCCAGTAGACACTACCCGTCTACCAGACCAAAACCACCTCCAGACGAGGTGCCATGGAACTGGGGAAAACCTGCTCATAATGCCTCTTTCAGAGCAGCAAGCTTAGCGCCAGACACCTGAGCAAACATCCCCGCGTTTCCAGGCTATTTGCACATCCCGGGGTTGCCAGATGTTGCTCCCTTGCCTCCACGGTGTCCCCAGCTTGGCAGCAACCCCCTTCACACACCACAGAAATGGGAACCACGTCTTTATCTACCCAAACCCCGGTGGTTTTGAAACAAGTTTAGCCTCATGGGTACTGACTGAGCCGGCCCTTGATGCTTCGGCTGCTCTGTTCTGCTCGTTGACACGAGTGCTGCTTTTTTTTACCAGGAAAATGGCCGTAGCAAAAGAAAAATGATCATTGCTTTGGTTTTCTTTTCCCTCTCAAGAAGAATTTCAAAAAGCAGAGTTTCTGTGGCGTCAGCCTCAAACCCTTCTGAGGTACCTTTCGACCGCATCTGCTGCCATGGCTTGCGTGCGCCATGGGCGTTTGGAAGGGTGGTGGTTGCTGGTGGATGCAAGGGGGTGTGAGGTACTGCACTTAGATTCCCATTTTCTGGGTAAATAAAGACATGGCAAACAGGAGATGTTCCTCTGAGCTTCATCCCCACCAGCGAGCATGTCATCCCTTGCTCTGCACTGCCCTGAAGCTTTTGTAAAGCTCGTACCTTTGCTGGTGTGGGACGTCGTTAGTCTAAATATTAGGAGAGCTGCTTTGGCCGGCTCAGAGGCCCTGTGAAGCATCCGTACGGCAGAGTTGCCATGGGTGGGTTGCTCTTAAAGAGCTACAGAATTGATTTTTCTTGTGCTGATATGACCTGGAGGGGGTAACATTGGGGAGGAAAGTCTATGTGTTTGGAGAAGAGTCTAAAATCAGATGTGCCTTTCCCACGTGTCCAAAGCGAGGTTGATCCGGCGAGCCCCAAGCACCCATGGGTGCCAAAATGGGAGACCTTATATCCCCCACTGGAGAAGCTGCGGGGACAGGAGATGCCAGTGAGGGGCAGGAGGCTGCAACCAGCTGCTGGTCCCCATGCCATGAGTTTGATAACCCCATTTTCTGTAAGTGCCAGGAAAGACCAAAGACTGAAAATACGTGCTTGCCACGCAGCCACACGGGTATTGCAAGCTCAGGGGAGCCAAACTGTAACCCAGCCCGGCTCTCCTGCCCTTGTCCCCCAGCAGTGCCACCAGGCAGTGCCCGCCTGGGGCTCAGCACCATCCCTGTGCCCCGTGGGGATGGGATGGGGATGTGCATCTCCTCACCCCAAAGTTCCTGGAGGAGGGTGGTGTGCGCTGGCCCTGTGGCACCGTGCAACCGCCTGGGCAGGTCTGGCGCTCAGCAGGCCCCTGTGTCGCACGTGCCCAGCTCGACGGCCGCAACATTTAAAATTACCACCGCCTTCATGCTGAGACCATGGGATCTTTCCTGACATCCAACAGCGTCCCCTGCGTTTGTAGGTCTGGCTGAATGGGAGCTCCAATGAAGCACGTGCCGTGCCAATTAGTGCTAATCACTGTTTACTCCCTGCATCCCTTCCCATCTGCCCACTTGCAGCAAGTTAAAATAAATGAATAATATTTAAATGAATAGTGCATTTGTGATTCCTAGTAATTTCCCTTGAAGTAGTTATGACGAGCACATTAGCCGCTACTAATTCATCATGCTGCTTGTAATTTGGCCACGATTCAGACAAGAGAACCTGTTTTCATAGCAGCTAATAAAGGGTGGTTTATTGCTGCCCTGCCAGGTGTGCCGTAGCTGCAGACTCCTTCCCAGTGCAGAAGCCATGAACGCCTACTTCTCCTGGCACGCGCTTTTGGTTAGAGAGATGATACTTTACATATGGGCCAGGTTGGCTATGATTCAGCCCTAAGCGCCACAAACAACCTTTCTGTTTCATCAAGGGAAAATCGGGTGGAATGAACATCTGCCCATTGGTTCCACCTAATGCCGCACAGCTCAGGAGCATTAAATATCACCTGGAGCCCAGGGTTGTGTTCATAGGCCTTGTCCTAAAACCTCCATGCAGGCTTAAGAAACCAAATTATACCATGACTTGCTTATGCATCACGCTTACAGCCGTTTCAAGTTACGCAGGTGCCCTGTGCTCCTGGGATTCCCGTTGAGACCGGACCTTCAGTGGGGACTGGTCCAGGAGCACCACGGGCTCCGACCCAGCCCCAGGAGTCCATGACAAAATGGGGAGATGAGGGAAAAGGTCTGCAAGAGGTTGGCAGGATCCCCAGGTTCACACAGACAGGTGGGGTCTGCACTTACACCACCTCAGCAAGGCAGGAATTAAATTAAAACCTGTGTTATGAAGGCTATGTTGGCTCTGCTGACTCACGCTGGGATGTCAGGTGAGAGAACTTGTCTTGTCAGCCAGAGAAATGGCAAGGCTGGGAGTGGAAGCCAGGGCTGAGGCTTCCATCCCACTCTTGCCAATACACTCAAATGCTGGAAGGGAATGTGCTTGCCTGGCGACCAAGCAGGAACTACTTACAGGGATGGTGAGGGGACTTGCTCGTTAATGAATCCCTGTAATTTGAAAGAGTTTGTCCTGGTGTGGGTGAGGACAGAGGGCATGTACACCTAGGGGATGCAGGAGAGCTTGCCAAATTCCTCCTTATGGCCAAAGATACTTATGCTGCTGAAACCATCAGTTAATAATAGCTAATAGCAAACAGGAAAAGAAAGAGAATTGGGTTTGGTGGTCCCAGTCATGGCCATATCAAGACCTGATCAGTGGTGGCCCCTGAGGCAGCAATACCCTGGGGTTGGTGGTAGTGTCATGGAAAGCTGCAGTGGGTTTGCTTTGGGTCTGACCGTGTCACGGTGCAGGAGCACCATCCTGCCCCGCGAGACACCGCAGCATCCCTATCCTACCCCTCCACTCACAGCAGCCAACTGCGCTTCATGCCTTGATATCAAGCTCACGGGCTGAGGGAAAAGCAGTTCAGCTGGGAGCAGGAGGAATCGCAAGGTCCTCGGGTTAGTCTGGCTCTCCTTCCCTGCAGGAACAGCCTCACCGATGTCACGTGCTTCTGGCTGTCATAAGAGAAAAGCAAGTCTTGGTCCATACACTTCTGCTCACTGCTGATCATAGAATCATAGAATGTGTTGGGCTGGAAGGGACCTTAAAAGGTCATCTAGTCCAACCCCCCTGCAGTAAGCAGGGACATCTTCAACTAGATCAGGTTGCTCAGAGTCTCATCAAGCCTGGCCTTGAAGGTCTCCAGGGTTGGGGCCTCCAGCACCTCTCTGGGCAACCTGTTCCAGTGCCTCACCATCCTCATTGTAAAGAACTTCTTCCTAATGTCTCATCTAAACCTCCCCTGCTCTAGTTTAAAACCATTGCCCCTCGTCCTATCGCTACATGCCCTTGCAAACAGCCCCTCCCCAGCTTTCTCGTAGGCCCCCTTCAGGTACCGGAAGGCCGCTATAAGGTCTCGCCGGAGCCTTCTCTTCTCCAGGCTGAACAGCCCCAGCTCTCTCAGTCTGTCTTCGTAGGAGAGGTGCTCCAGCCCTATGATCATCTTCACGGCCCTCCTCTGGACCCTCTCCAACAGGTCCGTGTCCTTCTTGTGCTGATGATGCACCATCCACATCGTGATGGCAAATCTTGTGGGTGTCCAGCCATGGGCTCAAAATTTAAAAAGCCTCACGGCTGCGTGGCCACAGCAGTGAGACCGACCCTCCCCGTGTGCAGTTGGATGTTGAGCCACCACCGGCAGCATGTGGGGATTGTTCTGGAAGAGCTGCTGTTTGCATCAATGCCGGTTCCTTGCTCTCCAGCATTTTGGAAGATGCTTTGTGAAAGAAGGTGTTACTTTTTGGGTCCAGGCTGGGTTTACTCAGTCAATACTCCTTGTGACTTCAGGAAGATGGCAAACAGGCAGAGGATTGCTGGGGCATTACAACACACATGTAGATTTGCCTCGTAAAAGGATGGACCTTCCATGGCCTCATGCAGTTATTTTTCTTGATATCTCCCTACACAAAACCTGGGCAAGCAGCTGTGCGAAACAGGCTGTGGACCCCCAGAGGTGTGCTGCAAGTTCATTTGATGTTTAGCCAGGCACCGGCTTGCCTGGCTAGATCAGTGATCGGTCACCTAACAATGAGGCTAAGTCAGGCGTGGATGTTAGAAATTGCTTTGTGGTTCCCTACATGCTTCTCCACATCATCAGAAACCACGTCTTCATTTCTTTAAAAATCGCAAAAGCAAACCACAAAAACGACTGGTATGTTTTAAAGCGGGTGGGGGTGGTTTATCACACACCGGTGCAGACTCAGACTCTTTCTCCAAGATGCAGCCAACTTCACACTAATTATAATGGGGCATCTCCCCGCTTTCCCAGGCACAGGTCTCATCTGAAGTCCAGTTTTCTTCGTTAGCAGCACAGGGCAAGTCTTGGGCCAGCCCTATGCTGAGGGGTGAAAAGGGGCGTTTTATAGTCTGAAATGCTACACAAACCAAAAGCATTGTGCATTTTCTACCACATTATCTTCATTTTCTGCTGTAAACTGTGGAGAGACCTCACCCCTGCAACCTCTTCTGTAGGACAAGTGTTTGCAGCAGATCGCTCAATGGGCCCAATGAGTAATTGGCACTTTATCCCTGCAGGTAACGGCATGAAGGCAATCCTGCACGTCTCTGAGGGGTGGGCAGCGTTTGTTCACCTCTCCATCACCCTCCATCCTCCACGGCTGGGCTGTGCCCACTAGTAGGTCCGTGCCCACAGCAGCCCCATCGCCCAGCTGCCTCCCTCTCCCCATCACCCCGACCAGCAAAGGGCCGGTTGTGAGAAGTAGCTCCTGGCCCAAGGACGGCCAGGCACTGGCACACACCCCAAAATCATATATGATGAAGGGCTAAAAAACATGTGTCTCACCTTCGTGAGGGGCTGCCCATTGGGGTGATGGAGCAGGCACGGCAATGAGGTGTGCAGGGAGTCAGATCTGAGCTGCTGGCTGCCTGCGCAGTTACAAGAAGAGCTGGAAAGTGCACGTTCTTACTGGTTTTTGAATAGAAAAATCAGATCCCAGAAAATTTCTGTTTCAGTCAGGATGTTTATGTGGATTTTAAGCTGTCTGGAGGGAAAAGGGCTGCTCGAAGTAGGGTTTTGGCTTTTCATATGAGCTGTGCTGGTGCTGGGCTCTGCTTAGGGTTCACGTTGGCATCAGCAGGGAAAGGAGACGTGCTCACACTTGGGCAGACCCTCGTGACAGGCAGTGCCCAGAGCAGCAGGACCACAGCTGGTCCCCAAACATCAAACAGGGACAGGGACAGCCCTGGGTCCTGCCGGGGCCGGGGACACCACGCTGTGCCCAAGCATCTGCAGTCAGAGCAGGGACCAGCAGTGCTGGCAGGCAGGGACATGGCAGGGATCGCCTGAGCACCATTACCAATTTTTACATTATCACTTTCTACAAAACTACGGCTTTGTTTCTTCCTGCCCAGGGAGAGAGCACCCCACCAAGAGAAACGTCCAGCAGCACCAGAGTCATCCCGGACCAGACTGACCACAGCTCAGATCCTGGTTCTTCTTTTTTTTTAACCCATTTTACCTTCTTGTTCTCTAATCTGTCTTCCCTTCCTCTTTCTTATCTCACTTCCAGGCCTTTCTCTCCCTTTTTTTCCCTTTGCAGCCCCTTCCCTGGCTGCTCTCCCCTCCTCTTTTGCAGCATTGTGGGAAAAACCAGCACCCCTAAATACGGCTGCTGGTACTCAACAGCGCAGATGATGGACTCACGTTCCACCCCAGTAACTTACCTTTCAGGCTCAGCAGCTGTACTGCAGGCTCACAGCTCTTCCCTGTCTGCATCCGAGTGGGCAGCAGTTGAAGAAATGTTCTGGACCTTGGTGGGAGCCCACATGGTGCCTCCAGCAGAGAGATCACACCACCAGCGGCCACCTGAAACGGTTTACCCAGACCAGCCCCAGCCCTCCACTGCCAGAGCTCTGGCAATGAAAGATGCTCCTAAATTATTAAGCAAGAAGATGGGGCCACCTTGCTTAAAGGCTGTACTTTTAGGTATTACGCCATTTGCCACAGAGGCCAAGGGCAGGGACTGACCCTGGGAGGGCAACGGGAGGCGGGGGGAGCAGCGATGTGCCCAAGGTGGCGGGATCAGGCTTTGGAAAGGGCTTCAAAGCCATTAGGTACACTGTGGCTTCACCAGGAAAGATACCAAAGCTGCCAAATAAAAAAGAAGATAAAAAGCAGGAGCAGGGTAGCATGTTGCATGAAGCTGCCACCTCTCAAGAATTCAAAGATCACAAGTCAACGCTTAAAAAGCAAGAATTTACATACAATACACTTGGGCTATTTATCTCTCCTTCAGATTGGGAGCCTTTAGGGTTCTGTTTCAGTTTTCCTCCCAAACCACTTACTGCATAATGAAACCTGACATTTTGATGTACTTCATGTTACTCCGGGGAGGGGGAGCTTTAGAAAAACACCAAATATATCAAGAGCCAGCAGCACTGCTTTCATTGCCCTCCGCAGCCGGCTGCGATGCTAATAGCCAGCAAGAGGGTTCCTCCGCTGCGGGCTGATGGAGCAAATTAACCGTCCTGACTTCCCTGCTGAAGGGAAAAGCTGTGCAGTGTTACCAACCCAAAAGGAATGATGGCAAAATATGAGAGGGGCGGAATCTGGTGGGGAAGGAAAGGAATTTGCTCCCCCTCCACTTTGTGGGAAGTTCGGCTGAAGCAGCACCTCGTCCTCACGCTGGGTAATGTGGCAGCATCGTCCTGCCCGCCTGCAGACAGGCACCCGGCCTTGCTTTGCCTTAGGAAAACACATGGCTACCCAACAATGAATGTACAGCGCTGCCCGGGGGTCTCTGTACACGTGGCTTCCAGCTCGCCTTCTCTGAGGGCTCTTCCCATTCTTGGTTTCTCATCCCCTTCGTGTTTCGACACTCGGAGGTATGGGTTTAGCCCGGTCTGCTGAGGAAAGCAAGCTGCCTCTCTTACACCGCACACGCAGGTGCCTAAACAGCGTTTGAACCTGTATTTTAACATAATTTGATAAGGAGGAAAAAAAAAAAAAGTAGAAGCCTTGAAGCCTGCGGAAGTCCTGTGAAGACAGAGATAGCAAGTAAAGATCTTGCCGTCACCCTCACGGCAGGACAGGCTGACAAATGAAGCTGGCTTGCAGCAGGCGTCAAGGAATCCCACAGCAAATCACCCTCCCAGAAACCCATCTCTCCTGGCGCACACAGCTGCCTCTTTACAGCACTTCTGCAAAACTCTTGCTATGGACAGTTATAGCGTTTCAGAAACACCTGCAGCATCCCTCCCGTCCTATGTGGCAGCAGCTTCACATTACAAACAGCAGCTCTGGCAGTACTTGTTGGCTACATGGATACCCAGGGAGCTGAAGGGTTCGATGGCGAAAGGCCCCAGAGGATGCAGTGACTCTGCACGATGATCAGCAGATGCTCTTTGGTCCACGGAAAGCACGGCCTAAGCGAGGTTATGGCAATGAGCAGGTTTCTCTGCGTGCAGCACGGTCTCCCTGTGATGTTCTCCGCGTCAAGGTGCCTACTCGGTTTGAATCATGAGCCTCCTGTCAGATTTCCTTCCATGATAAGGCTTTTAATAACTAACTGCGCATACAACAAAGTAAATATTCAACCAGCTCAGAGCAAGATTGCAGATCAAATATCTCCAAATCTTTCTTCTTTCCCTTTTAAAAACAAAAACCCACACATGCAGCCTGCAGGGGAAAAGATTGCTCGCTTAGCACTTCCCTCGGCTCATCAGATAAATAAGCAACCACCAGTTTTGTACTTTACAGAAAACAGGCGAGGCAGCTGCTCCGCAGCATGCCGTGGTGATGTGATGGTGAAGAGCCAGATGCCTGCCAAAGTCTGGCTCCTCTCCTGTCCTTGCTCTTCAGCTCTGTCCTCCAACCTGCCGTGCAGGCGTGCCAGCACGGGCTGTCTCTGGCCAGGAGAGGAGGTGAGTGCCATCTCCTGTGTCCTTCCCCACCAAGTGGCGGTGACGCATTCATACAGACTCAGACTAAAGAAAAACTCTAGAGAGACCATGGTTACAAAGCCCAGGCTCAAAACAGAGGGAGGAAAAAGGGAATAGGAAACATATCTTCTTTCCTGGTTGTGGATCCTGCAAAAGCGGGTGCCAGCCCCAGCATGGGATGTCCCTGGGATGACCAGCCAGAAGCCAATGTCCTCACGTTTCCGCAAAGCACTGAGGCTTGCTGGGAGCACCTTCTGCAGGGCACGGCAGAGGCTCTTGGTAAGGGGGGTAAACTCTCCTTCCCCCATTTTTGTGGTCATTTCACCTAGAGAGGGACACAGTCCCCCATGTAAAACATCTGCATGGGAAACGGCGGAGAGGGTTTGTGCCCAGCCTCAGCCAGATGTTCAACGAGTCACACCTTCATCCGTGTCCCCATCCTTAAGCCCGAGCACAACTACACCCGGCACACTCTGCAAAGTGCTTTGGGACCACTAGAAAGTTACTTTACCCATCTCATCCAGGTCAGGAAACTTTTATTTATAAGAGCTAGCAAACCGGACCTCTGAACGGCATGTGTTTGGGGCTGAGCAGCGGTGCTCGATTTGGAGCGGTGCTTTGTTGTAAGCAGCAAATCCAAGATGGGAACCAAGTCTTAAAGTTTCTCATCTGTGAAGAACTGAAACTTCAGAGACAGAGGAAAAACCTACAGTTAACCCCGTACTGCTTAAGCGTGGCCTTGGCTGCCCACTGAGTGTTAGTGACTGCTATAACTGTCCCTCCACCTCTTATTCTGCTGCAATAACACATCTGGGTCTCACCAACAGCTCGGCATCTGCTCTGGTAGCACCAGGTACTGAACAATTCCTCCACGGGACAGGTAATGACTGACAGTCACTTGCCTCCGAGCATTTCATCAGAGTGGGAGCTCCTATTCATGGGTTTCAACTAAATTGTGCACCTGTGCTCCCATTAGTTGTACTGCTGTGCTTGCTGTTGAGCCCACAAGGATAAGGATTCCCTTAAAGGGTTTTGACTGTTATTTCTATTAAGACTTGTGTTGCAAAAGCAATTTGGCAGCACCTAAACACTAAAGTTTTCCTTCTTGCCCTCAACTTATAGGTAAACAGCAGAAACTGGCTGCCTTTCCCTTCCTCTCCGTACCTTTCCTGCCTTCCCCTGCAGCACACTAGGGAGAGAGCAGCCAATTTCCTTTTGCAGCTGCTCCTCTGTGAACCCCTTGGGAAGCAGTCTCCATTTTCACAGAATCATCGAATCGTAGAATGGTTGGAAGGGACCTTAAGAAGCATCTAGCTCCAGCCCCCCTGCCATGGGCAGGGACACCTCCCACTAGACCAGGCTGCTCAAAGCCCCATCCAGCCTGGCCGTGAACACTCCCAGGCATGGGGCATCCACAGCTTCCCTGGGCAACCTGTTCCAGTGCCTCACCACCCTCACAGTAAAGAATTTCTTCCTAACATCTAATCTAAATCTCCCTTCTTCCCATTTAAAACCGTTACCCCTCATCCTATCACTACGCTCCGTGATAAAGAGGCCCTCCCCAACTCTCCCAGCCTGTCCTCACAGGAGAGGTGCTCCAGCCCTATGATCATCTTCGTGGCCCTTCTCTGGACCCGCTCCAACATGTCCATGTCTTTCCTGTGCTGAGGGCTCCTGAGCTGGACGCAGTACTCCAGGTAGGGCGTCACCAGAGCAGAGTAGAGGGGCAGAATCACCTCCCTCGACCTGCTGGACACGCTTCTTTTGATGCAGCCCAGGCATTGGACACAAGCGTTCCCTTATCTGTGGTTGGACGAGCTGCCCTCCCTCGCATTTGCAAGGATTTTCATGCCTTGGTCTCAGCAGAGCACACCGAAGCAGAGCCCCCACCTCAGCACAAGGAGAGGACAGAAAACGGACGTAGCCCAGCCGCCGGGGAGCTCCCCACTTCACAGCCACCGACAACAGCAGCTCCAGCAGCCCCCGCTACCCCACGTTGTTCTTAATCCAAGCTGCATTGGAAATCTATTAAGCGCAGCTCAAATTATTATTAAGCACAGTGGCAAGCCAAGGCGCAGGGGACAGCGAGGGGAAAAGGGAGATCAATGGCGCCTTTGATAGGATGAATGACTCTGGGTAGCGCAGGGGACTTAAAGATCTGGGGGAGGGTTTCTGAAGGCACCGAAGAGCTTCCTTGAAGGCTGCACTGCACGCTGCACTGGGAACCGGGCTCCACTCGCCCGGGGTAGGGCCGATGCTCAGCCCAGAGATGCAACCACTGCCTAGCCGGTGGCGTTGTGTGGGTTGTGCACCATGTACAGTGGAGGACCAACGCTAAGAGGAGCCCGGTGCAGCTTTCCTAGAGCCACAGCAGTGCTGAGGGTGCTCCTGCTGCACAAGCGTGGTACGGGGGGGGATGGATTTGCACCCAGGTCCCCAGCACTGTCCTTCCCTCCCCAGAGACAGCAGATGCTGCTGCTTCTGTGAGAAATGGGAGGTCTGGCCTGGTCGCCAGATCTCTGATTGACGAGAGGAGGAAACTGCTCACGGTAGAGAAAGAGAGCCAGGAGGAAAGGAGCACACCATCAGCTCCAAACCCTGCCCCGGGCTTCCCTCACATTGCTCTGAACCATCTGTTTCTCTGTGACTCATCTCCCCTTCTCCTTTATCTGCCCCAAACTTGTAGAGAAGGCAGGTCTAGGCATTTGTAAGAAGTGAAACAACAAAGGAGACCTTGTCTCAGGAGGGATGTGGGGCCACTTCTCTAACAGCTGGGGTGTTGCCTCCCAGAGGGGTTACAGCCCAGCAGGAGAAGCACCACTCCTGGCTGCCCACATTAAACTACTTTAGGCATTAAGGACAAGCACATTTAGATGAGGAAAGTCCTCTCCCCCCTGCCAGAAGCTGTCATGGTACCAACACCCACAGATGTGCTATTATTTTAGTCATAGGTGGACCCAGAGGTGATGTATGATGTGCCATGGGCAATGTATCATCTGGGATGCAACCACCCCAACCATGGCAGGCTACACCACGGTGTTGGTGTGTGAACTCCAGGCTGGAGCAAATCAAATCATTGCACTATGCTGGCAAGGCCAAATCGAAAGGATGTCACCACTTCTGCTAGAAAATAAACAAGTGTTTAAGAAGCTGGATAATAGTTCTCCCACCACTCACAGCATGGGTGAGAATGCATGGCAGAGCAAAGGGACAGCAATAGGAGGAGGGAAACATCCTTGTGTAGAAAAAACTGAGCACAAATAAAGAAAATACCAGCAACTTTATATTTTTGGAAAGATGGAGGAAGAGATTCTAAAAATTTAAGTTTTCTCTTTCTCTCTTTTTTTGGAGGGGAGGGGGACACGACAACAAAGGGCGCGACCAACAAAACTGAAATAAAGAATCAAGTTACCAAAAGTTTATAGACGTAAAGCAGCATTTTATGATCCAACTTCCATGAGGCAGAAATATGCCCTTGCAGCAAAGAAGGTTAACAGTATTCCCAGCTGCATGAGGATTGCTATCAAGTGAGGGAGATGGTCCTTCCCCTCTACTCACTGGTGAGGCCACACCTGAAGTACTGGGTCCAGTTCTAGGCTCCCCAGTAGAAGAGAGACGTGGACATACTGGAGAGAATCCAACGAAGGGCTACAAGGATGATTAAGAGACTGAAGCGTCTCTCCTACAAGGAAAGGCTGAGAGAGCTGGGAATGTTCAGCCTGGAGAAGAGTAGGCTCAATGGGGGACCTCATCAATGCGTACAAATATCTGAAGGGAGGATGCAAAGAGGACCGGGCCAGGCACTTTTCAGTGGTGCCCAGTGACAGCACCAGAGGCAATGGACACACACTGAAACACAGGAGGTTCCCTCTGAATGTCAGGAAACATTTTTTCACTGTGAGGGTCACCAAGCCCTGGCACAGGTTGCCCAGGGAGGTTGTAGAGTCTCCATTCCTGGAAATATTCAAAAGCTGCCTGGCTGTGTTCCTGGGCAACCAGCTCTAGGTGGTCCTGCTTGAGCAGGGAATTGGACCAGGTGACCTCCAGAGATCCCACCAGCCTCAGCCATCCTGTGACTTCACACGGGAGGGCAGACAGGCACCACCTTCCTTCCCCTCCCAGTTTACACAGGTACAGCAAGACCGAGAGAACAGCTTGCAGGTTTTTCTACAGCCAAGGAGTCGGGCCAGTCCCAGCCTCCTGCCACTGGCCTGACAGCCCACAGGACAGAGGAGCAGAAGGGACCTTGTATGGCACTGTTGGTCCCTTGCTACTGCAGGCAACTGTGGACCAACAAGCTGCCTTTCAACCCTGCTTAAGTTGCCACCACGTGCTGTCATGAATAGCATCAGTCCCAAAACCGGCAGGGGCAGAAGCTGGCCTGGGGCACTAGTCACCTGTACGCCAGGCACCCACGCTTGCACAAGCGGGAGGACAACTCCACACGCCTCTGACGCTCTTCTGACACAACCGAAACAGCCTCTTAACGCAGGTACCGCCAAAGAGCACTGGATCCAAGACAGAAACTGCAGATAAAGCTTCTCAGGCAGCAGCTTCAGTGCCAGGTATTCATCACCGAGCCCCACCTACCCCACCAAAGCCAGGCGACACGCATAAGACATGCTGACACCTGCCCCTACCAGCAGATTGCAGTCTCTGGACTCGCTCTACTAACCAACTGCAAACTTCACCCCAACCCATCTGCACCCCGGGGTGATCCTCCCTGCGCCCCCCACCAGCTCTGAGCTGCCCGGCCCCGCTCAGGGGGGGGGTTGCCGAGGCACAGCCAGGCAGCAGAAGATCTCCCAGCACGTTTGAGGAGCTGCCGTAGAGCAGCCAACAGTGCTGAGCACCCCGTTGTTCCAGAGCGGTCAGGCAACAGGGCGTTTCAGACAAGGCATGGTTCCTTCCCCACCTGTGGTTTTGGGACAGCGTGGCGGGAAGTTACGTCTCTCCAAAACTACACCAAAGGAGCCTCGGGTGTTTGCAGCCACTAAGGCTCACACACTGCACTTTTCAGCATTAACTTGCACATGCTGACCAGCAACAGCAGTACCTGTTCTTCCTTCCCAAATTGCTCCTGTCCCATGGAACAAAGGGTGACAGGGACCGTGTCAGCATTGTACTCATCTGCCGCTCAAGACCCGCTGTCATCGCCTGAAAGCCTGAAGCCACCGGCATCCACTGCACAGCACATGGGGGCTGCTTCCTTCTAGGCATGAGCGGAACTGCACTCTGCTCATCTGAATTGTGTTAAGTATTTCCTGCACCAAATAAAATGGGTTTAGTCACAAAAAGATGAGGTTTTTCTTGGAGTTAGCACCCTATTAAAGGAGGTAACAAACTCCTTTTATTACATGCACTACAAACACTAGGAACCAAGTACCCCAACAGAGGGTAACTTTCCTCTGTTTCCAGAGATCTCATACAAGAGGAGCTATATCCATCACTAAAAGGCAAAAGAGAATTGTATTCAAAATGTGGGTTTTTTTCCTGCGTTCCTCCTCTCGTACCCTACTGTTTCAGTGCTGTTAAAAACATTACACAACTGCCTTGTTTAAAAGACAGGTTAGTCCTTCCAACCTTTAAGACTCCTCTACTCAAAATGCCAAGTTATATGTAATAAAGGTCAGGTCAGATCAGATGCACACAATGAGTAATACTATTACAGACTGCCTTTTTCTTTTCTCTTTTTTTTTTTTTAATAGTATCTTTAACTTCAGAAGAAAAGCCTCAGAGCAGATGTAGTCCCACTCTCACTGAAGCTGGTCGCCTTTCCTCCTGCGTCTAGCAGTAAGCTCCACGGCTCTTTGCATGCTCACGACAGATTGAGAGGCCAGGTCTTTCCTTCCAGACAACATTAATTTACCAGCATGTTTGTTTTCCCAGTGTAGCCATTAGTTCTGTTGTCTTCCTTATTCCCGGCACACATGTACACATCTGTGCACATCCCACAACCCATCGTAACAGCACAGCAGAGCTCACATCATCCCTGGCAGACAGGGGAAGCAGGCTCAGCCCTCGGGTGCTCATCTTCCAGGGTAGTACCCTGATGAGGCAAGTATGAAGCAAAGCCAGGTGGGGAAGGAAGGACGTGACTCTTCCTATGTATTTATATACACAGCAGCAGGTGTCCCAGTTCATTTTGGAGCTGTCATTCTGGAGAGACAGCACAGACCTGGACTGGGGCAAACGGGTACCAGAAGGAACCGACCGCTACTTGAAGCGGACCAAGCAGGTCCCCTTCCTTCGCTCTCTCGGAGACTGCTGCTGTCACGCAAACCTGTTGCAAGCCACCAGGTTAGAAGTGCTCAACACTATAAAAAGCAGCCAGCAAAGCCCTAACTCTTACTACAACGCAGGCTATGACTAAATTTGCATAGAGGCAACAGCTTTTGGAGTGAAAAATCTAAACAGTAAGCCTAGCCAGAAGCTAAAGCGACTTGCAAGCAAGCAAGCCACTCACACCTGTAATAGGGCTGACCACATCTACTTTTCAGCAGTAAAAAAAGACTACCTAAGAAAGGTCAACAGATGCTCTTGAAGATCTGACTGCTGAAAGTTTTGAGCCCTTGAATTCATTAGTATTACGCCTCAGAGCATCAGAATAAAATGAGCTCTTGCTTTCTGCCTGAACACTGCTTAGGCTGGGGGTATCATCTTGTGTAAATGGATTTCTAAAGGTTTCTTTTAGATATGTTCTTACCATTTAATCCAGTTACCTTCTGTGTAACTGAGAATGACCCAGAACAGGGGGGATGGAATGAGGTCTCTTTGCATCACCTTCAGTTTTGCTGCTGGTAGCTTTTTATGCTTGCAGAAATTAACCCAAGACAGAGTTTCTTAAAATACTAGATACAAGTAACTGCAAGTTTTATAATGTAAAACTTTATCCTAATGTAAAACTTCATCCCACTTAGGCAGGCTAAACAACAGTTAGATGCACTAAGTGACCCTGAAATGCCTCCTGCTCCTCAGCAGATTATTTTACTGTCAAGCCAATCAATTTACACTGTTAGTTTTTATCCTAAGTGTGTCCAAACGCAGTTGAAGTGTTCTGAATTTTACTCTGGGCACAGGCAGTATTTTACAGACAATTAAAAAAATAATATAGAAAGCAATGAACCTCCAGTCTGAAGATCAAGATTCAGACTTCTTATTCCCGATGGAGCTTAAGAATATTTAAAGATGCAGCAGAGCTGTCTATCACGGTACAGCAGACCCACCGTCGCTGTGCTGCACAACCCCAGCGGCTCCAAACTCCATCGCAGCAAGACAACAGAGCAGAGATTCTTGGCGTCTAGAGCGTGCTGGATCCCCCACGAGCCACCAGAGCCGGCGCTGGCAAGAGACTGGCTGCAGGCACAAACAAGTAGCTCAGATTTCATCAAATGAAAGGCAGTAAACAGCCAAGATACTTTCTAATATTTACTACAATAATTTGCAACTGGAGGGGAGCCAGTGGGGAGGGGGTGGGAAATCAGTACTCTGACTCTTTTCCAGCTGTATCTGCTAACAGAACCAGGCATTCTTTTATCAATTCAGGGGAATTACAGGAAATAAAAAAAAAAAAAAAAATCACAATAATACAATCCATAATCTGCTTCTACTTAAACATTAACCAGCAACTACAATAACCACCGTTTCATTTGCATTAAGAGATTAGCCAAAGCGTATCCCCCCAAAAGGGGAAAACCCCGCATTAATACAAGGCTTCTGCATGTCATTTTCATAATCTCTCTGTTAAAGAAGATATCATAAAAGCCCCGCTGCAAACTCAATGCTCATGAATCCACTCGCCCATTTTTTTTAAGCTTCATTTTAAACTGAGTAACAGTGCTTGACCCTGACAGATTGCTCATTAGCTACAGGATGTTGAGCTGCATCAAACCTGAAAGGAAAACAGTGTAACTTATCTTAAGATAACAGCAGCAGTTTAGGTGCAGAGGCTAAAATTAGTAGGCTTTAATTAAAACCTCCAGAAAAAAGACTTTTCCCTTTCCTTTAATATTTCTAGCAAAGTTAACTATGAAGTACTGGCAAAGAGTGTGCAAAACGTGAACTCAGCTAAAGCAAATATGTACTTATTTCTCCAATATAGCGTCTTCTACAAAGCAGAAGCTGACTGCAGAGCCTTGTGTGAGAGACACTGCCGCTTCCAATCCATTGGATTTGGAAAGCTTATAAAAAAAAAAATGAGTGGGTTAAGTCTACCACAAACAAAAAAAGTACCTAAAATACATAGAGACTGACCATATTTAATGAGTACTTTAAGATCTTAAGAGCGTAGCAGTTCGGGGAGAAGCATTAAGTTACTCTCCAGTTGGATACCATGAGAAGTGTCTCATCCCCACCGGTGGTTTAATGGGGCCCAGAGCCAAGACCTGCAGCACTGGGGGGGCTGCCTGGCACCCCACCGCACATGGGGGGGTCCTGCAGCCTCTGCCGCTGGCTCAACTGCCACCAGTCCAACAAGAGCCAAACTCTGCAACACACTTGGTCACCCTTGCTTTAAACAGTTACTCAAACACATAAGTGGCTTCTAAATCCATAACTACATTTATTTCCAATTTAGTCTTAAATCTCTTGTGTGCTTATACTCCCCATTTATTAATCCCTCCTGACAGTAACTACACTTGCTGCTACAATACTTGCCAAGATAAAAAACAGCCGTCCTATCTTCTGTCACCCTTGAAGGCCCACAGTTAAAGAAAATTAAACACATAGAGTTCAAGCTACACCGTATATTTGTAAATAAAATAATTTGACAGAACAAGATTACAAAGTACGAAACGAGCCCTTTCAGGAATTTTTAAGTACAAGAGAAGTCAATGTTAAATCCATTTTGTAAAGTTTTAAACACATACCACTAAGGGATAGGAGTATCACCATAAAACACTTTTTTTTAATGGTTTCTTAAAAAGCTTGGACCATATACATCAATTTCAGATGATAAATCCCACACGCACACATTGGTTTGGTTACAGCTTCAGGGATCAGTGCAGCATAGTGCAATTTTCATTCACAGATAAAAAGATACTTGAAGTAAGTACAAGAACATTCTGCAAAATATAGGATGTGATCTGACTGTCGGCACCCCTCTTCCCACCCTCTAAAAAGTGCTGAGAAGTAAGCACAACATATAGAAACACCAGAAAAAGTACACAAAGAGATGGACTCTTTAACAAGACAAGTTAATATTTGACAGCTTAAGAGGGAACAATTGCATCAGGAAGAAAATTATTGTTAGTCATTAGAAGGTATGTACAAGGGAGGTTTGTACTTTGATTCTGTAGAAAAACTGAAGCTGACAAGCCTCCATTCCTGAAAATATAAATACTGAGTAAGAGAGGTACAAAAAGGAAGCACTATCAACTGAAAGTGCCTTCTCAGGATAGACCATTTTCCCCTGCTGCAGGTCACCATTCCCTCATCTTTCAAGGAATAAGTACATGTAGCTACTTATTTCAGCCAGTCTTTGAGTATATACGATTGTTTATTGCTTATCTGGCAATTCCACAGAATCTTCCTAGTCCCTAGTCTCCATCAGAAAGCATTTCCCCCTTTTAATGCTTATTTCAATGTAGATTAAATACTATTCAGTGCTTTAAAAAAAAAAAAAAAACAACCCAACTTATTTTTAGAAATTGCCCAAGCTAAAAACACTAACGCAATTTTCACCTGAAGCAATGCATTGCAAACTATTAATGCAAACGGCCTCCCCCAACAATGCTAAGTGCGTCTTTAGCCACCAGAAATCTCATGGAGGGCTACAGCTTTGAAGTGCTCTGCTAATTTTTCTTAAAAAAAAATTCTGACTGGTATTTACAGCGTACAGAATGGGAGACTAGTGCAATATGCAGCATTGATTGTTTATTCAATAAATATTTAACCCAATTATTGCCAACCAAGGCAAACAGTGCAGAAATTGTCACTTAAAGAGATACAAAAGTTTAACATTTTTTCTTTTTATAAAGTCAGTTGCTACTATACTCATACAGCTATTTCAAAAAGGTTTTTCTGCTTGAAAATTGACACTACCAATATAAAAATATAGAAACATAGCATTTGGGGGTTTAACACGTCTTTGCAAGTCTAACTTTTACATTTATATAGGAATAGGACATTTCTGTATTCAAGAACTTATTAAAAGTAAAAATGAATACTATGATAGAGACATTTTCTGCACTGACAGTTTCATTACAGTTCTTAAATACATCTTTCTTGGTCCTGGGTATACATTTAGAATGAAATAACTTGCATCTCACATTTAACCTGAGGTCAGCTGTGTAAAAAGGAAAGCCAATTTTATAAAGATACTTGCAGGCTTTTTGTTCAGAATAGGAGGTTATTTTTAAACAAGCCAATAAGACTCCTGTGGAAAAAAACAAACCAACCCTCTCACCAATGTTTTAAGAGACAATTTAGCATCACTTGGGGGAATTATTTCAAAAAATACAGCAGCCATCACATTCAAATGCTACATCACCCAACTAAAATTTCAATATGCATTTGCCAAATTTGAAACTTAGAAACTGTTCTGAAAAGAAAACATGTAAGTCCCCATGAAGAGTAACCCTAAGCTTCTCATCTCAAGATCCCAACCCACAATGCAACTCCTGCAAGAAGAACCCCACTGAAGCCTGTGGGAATCCGCAGAGTCTTCGGGTCTGCCTGCACAGATGAGGACGTGAGATTCAGGTCTCTGTCACCCACCGCAGGGTACAGTTATGACCTTGTCAAAGCTCCACTTTGAACACAGCCGTTATTTTCAATAGCACCAACAATCTCTCAGATACCAGCATCAGGCAAATACAGACGACATAGAATAGGTTTCTTTCTTCCTAAATCAGCACGATTGGTACAAGGCACTGCTTGGCATAGGAAGTCATAAATAAAAGCAAAACAAGACAACTTCCAAGTTTTGTGACATTTAAGTTTGTAAGTTACGTCACATTTCAACTTATTATCTACCATGGTTAGAAAGACAAGATGGTCTAAGGGATTAACCAAAACATCACCGTTCCATGCATGCTTACAGTTTTCCTCCCCATATGTGAAAAAACCCACATAACATATCAATATGAAGCATTAGGAAGTATGGGTTGTTAAATTAAGAAAGTACATTTTATTCTCCAATCTTCCACAAAAGTCTAAGCTAGACACAACTCAAGTATAAGAAGTTGGAAAATATTCTGATAACATTTGCAACAGTCTATCCCTGCAGAGGAGTGAAAACACTATTGTCTAGAGAATTCATAGATTGAGGCACATCGCAATTGAAAATATTCAGGCATATTTTATGGCTAGAACAGGGTTTTTCTGAGGAACCTCACTACAGACTTCCCCAAAAGCAGCTCCATATGGTTTGAAACACAAATTGCAACACATGGAAAAAACGTCTGGTCCTTAATCACTACTGTCTTCGTCGTCATCATCATCAGATACATCATTTAAAGATGATTTAGGTGACTGGCTGTAGGAGTCTGATCTAGTGGACTGACAAGCAGTCATCTCCCCGGTAGAAAGAAGATCATAGCAGAAGTCGCAAATTCGCACAGGCTTGGAAGACTGGCTCGGGAGAAGAAACCTCTTTTCAGAGCAAGGCCCGCAGACAACAAAGCCGCACTTGCGACAGTGGTGACGACGGTTGACGGGCGTAAATTTTGCTTTCTGACAGCGCATGCACACAGTGGCTTCCGAGTCTGGTACCCAGACAGCTGCATGTTCATTGCTAGGAGTCTTCCCACTTTTGGAAAGCAAATCGGAAACACACTTATTTATGTGGTTCATCCACTCAGACTTCTCTGTAGCGGTGGCAGCGTAAACCGCAAAAGACTTGGTTGGTGTCTTGATAAGCCACCCATTCCGTAAGTCTCCCTCATCCTGGATGGAATCAATAGTGACGTTTTCCAATGGGATTATGTGCTGTTTATTGTATTTCTTCTTCTGGATGACAATGTTACCATAAACAAGAATGTCATTGAACAGGAAGAACTGCCTTGCTTTGGGCTTCTTCCTACACAGCTTTGTTAGCACTCCCTCTCCGATCAGAACACGACCAGGAATAGTCAGGGGTTGACCAGCTGCTCCAAAGCAGTTTTCCACTATACTTATTCTTCTAGTATTTGCCTCACTGTTTGCCAAGCGATCCACCATCTTTCACAAGTATCCTAAAATTAGAAAAAAAAAAAGTTTGTTGTTAGAACAGGACTGATTCAACAGCAGCCTTCCCTAAGGAAGGTACCAACCCCGCATTTCTTAAAATACCTCACAGAACCCGCTGGCTCAGAGACACCGACTTGGGCTAGATTTAAGTAAGTATTAACACCTAAGAATTTTTAGCAGACGATTAGTCTTTTTGTCGAAAGCAAAAATGTTCCATCCAGCTGACAGCTATCTTTATCACACAGCCGGCACCTACAGCACTGCTCTTGAGAGCCTCTGGCAACAGGCTAGAAGGCTTCCTCTCTTAGTAAGGTTACTGCATCCTGGTTCAATGCTCGTATTTCTCTGTACATCCTCCTGCATCTGCTCTCTGGATGGCAGAAGAAAGCATCATCCATCATTCCGAATTCTAATACTGACAGAAACATCAACTTAACTGAGCAGCTTGTTAGTTGAGACCCATGTTAGTGTTAACATCACAAACAAAAATGATATAATTGACATTCACACAGGAAGTCACCATACCCAAGCTCAGTATCGCTCTTTTTTCAGTACGTAAACCTTAAATCACGGGCCAAAACCATGAACTAGAAACATTTTGTACGGACCACAGCTTGCACCCCACACAAACCTGCTTTCATGGCAAACTGTTGAGCCAGGAGCAGGGAGCAAGTCACGGCTGGTGGTCCATCGCCTGCTTGCTGCTGCCTTCTTTTGACAGGGGGCCCACAGTCCATCCCCCCTCGAGCCACATCTGCACCTATCACAATCAGGCGATGTACACAGGCAGCCCAGCACAGAGGGCAAGTCACACCACTTGCAACTGCTCCTGAGAAAGATTAAGTGACCTGCACCAGCTGAAAGTTTAGGCAACAAGGCTTTGTGTCTCAGGAGGTGCTGATGAACTAAAGGGTACATATGTTCCAGTTACAGATTAAAACCACCCCTCATCCATCCGCAAGTATAGCAAATAAGATTCTCTCTTGTAAGGGTAAAATTCCTAACAGGGAACTGAAAATAAGAAGTCGCTATAGTGATTCATACCTCAACAAACCACTCTTTAGCCCATCCTTTACCATAGAGCTTCCCGGGCAGATGTCAGGCAAAGGGAACTCCTACCAGTCTGATCCAGATCTGCTCCCCGCAAGGTCCTCCTGAGTACAGCCTTGAACCCTGTGCTTGAGACAGCCAACAGAGGCAACTACTGAGGGCAGACCTGTCTCTCAGCATGCAAAAGACTGCGCTCCTGTGCCGGCCTTTCCAGCCACCGCAGGGCTGATGCTCACGACACCCTTTGGTACAGCCACTGAGGCCTGAAGGAGAGCAAACACTCCAGTGCCTACTATTTGGACTTCCTAACACAATCCCAGTTTGGGAAGTCCCCTGCGTTCACCCACCTTTTCTTTTAGATCTACACTGCCTGTCATCAATACAGCATCAGCCTATAACCGAGAAGAAACTGGGCTGAAAAAAGGCTCAGACTCACTCACTCTGCCATAACCTGGGCCAGTCAATCTTCCTCCTATGAATCAAAACTCAGATAACTTCCTTACAAAATACGGATGAAACTTCTTCATAGAAATTTGACGGCAGAGAAACCTCTCATCAGGCCTCATCTAAGTGTGTTACCTGTGATTACACAAATCCACATGCCCAATGTTTAGCGTGATTAAAAAATAACTTATAAGTTCCTGCTTTGAGAGTCTAATTAGTTCCACGCCAAAATAGTTTGACAAGTGGGCTTGCTCAGATATAACTGAACTGACTTTTTTTTTAAGCTCTGGACACAACATTATCTTGTATGTAAGTCTGACACTGAAGACAGAAGAATCTATTAAAGATATTACTCAGCACCACTTTTGAATTTTATTTATGTGCCTTACAGCACTAGTTACAATACGCAAGTATCATGTTAATCAGTTTTATGGTTAGTGGAATTACAAAGCCACCAAATCTGAAATTATTTTGATCTGCAGAAGGTCAAGACAAAAACTGCCTTATAAAAAAGGTTCAAGAGATTTAATTGTGCAGCATCAAGGCACACAAGCAAGTACACCTATGCTATTTCTACCAGGTACCAGTCAAAGAAAAAAATGCTGACCTCCTCCCTGTCCAATGGCTCCCTAATTTGATCAGTTAGAAAGTATTTTCTTAACAGTAAGCTTAAGTCATCTTCACTGCAAAACAAAGATTTCTTTTCATTCTTCAATCAGAATAACCATCACTGCTTCCTTTATTAAACTTTCTGAGGACTGAAATGCTTGTCACATCTCTAGAGAGAAGACTGGGAGTCCAAGTGGAAATAAAAAAAAAAAACACACACACAAACCAACAACCCTGTTATTTCCCTCTCCTTCACCAGCCCTACTTTTCTGAACCATTAGTCAAGGTTCTCGAAGCTTTGTCCATCATTCTCTCTAAGAGATGCCCACTGTACTAAATCCCTAAATCCTTCTGCAATACCAAAGTTAGGTGATACGGTTCTGCCTTGTTTCTTTCTACACACAATACCCTCCCTTTACGTGTTTTATTCAGCATTAAGATCTAGCCACCTTTTCCCCCCCCTTCCTTTTTTTTTTTTTTTAAATATACACCTTCCAACTACCTACTACCACTTGGCAAGGAGGCACAAGGGAGTGAATTTTTCGGGTAAGTGATTGGCTTCACTTCTACTACAGCCTTGTCTAACACAGAGGTGCCACTCCACAGAACTGCTGTTGGCTTGTCCCTGCTATTATCTATCTACCAATGAGAAAGTACTAAAGAGAGAATGCAAAAGATAAACTAGGGGCTTTTTGATGTGTTTGCTGCAGCCTTAGGCTCAAAAATCAAATTCAGGTGCCTGACTGCTAAAGCCCAGGATCTGGAATTAGGGTTAATTGCCATTAACTGCCAAATAACCATTTCCACCTAACAACATACTGGCAAGAAACAGCCTTTGCAAGTGCCAAAGCTGAGCTGACAGCTGCTTTGGACTTAGAAAGCAAGGAGTCAGTCACAGGGTCAGTGTAAAGTTATTCAGTAATCCCATGTTCCCTGTGAAGTGGGGAAGGAAATCAGTCAGGAGAACGCAAAGGGGACAGACCTGAAGAATACACTTTTCTGCAGGCACAAAACAACATGTGCTACTTCTAAACTTACACTTTTATACAAGTTATAGCAAGTTAATTGCTTTTACTAGTCCACAAGGGGATTCCCCCCCCACCCCCTCCCAAAAAAAAAAACCCACCCGCAATTATACTGATGAGTTTCAGTGAAGCAAGCTCTTGGTGTGAAGTTACAGTGACCCGTAGGAAGCACTCCCTGCTCCAGGACTCAACCCAGCACTCTCTGCACTCCCTGCCAATAAACAGCAAACTCGGATCAAGGTCACCACGAAAGCTTTCAAAATACAAGTCACTGGGAGAAGAAAACAGGGGGAGAAAATGCTAAAGGTTTTAATTAGCTGTCCTCTAGGACAACCTAAGAGAAAACAACTCTAACCATGATCATTTAATAATCATCATGGCTTGAAACCAAGCCACATGACTCTGGAACTTGTGCTGAAGACTATACTTTCAGCTTGTTGTGAAAATAATCACTTACTGGACTTAAAGCAAGAATCCACAGCAAGTTAGGGACTAATAAGACAGACAAGATACCGCATCTCTTCTAGACTGAAACTTTTGTTTATAATGTTCAACAAATTCTCACCTACCAGCCTCAATTAAGGCAATAAAAGCCACAAACTGTTGATGGATTATTCCACCTTTCCAGGACATGAATTGTATTTTCCTACACTAATAGATTAGACTTTTTAAAATACGCACCCCGACATTTTTCTCCTAAGTTTTTAAGAGAACTAAAAACTAAAAATCCATCTGAAATCCTATGCACGCTAATGTTCATACACCTTCACTAGCCTTTTCTGAGAAAGGAAGTAAGTTCAGAAACGGATGATGAGAAACCACCTAGAAAGTATCATGATTACAAGTAATAATGAAACATGGAAAATACAGACCAGAGAAGCCATCCCTAAGTCACAGGAGCTCAAGTTAGGAGAAGAGGTACACCCCTTCTCATGAGCACACACACACCAAGGAGCTGTTAAATTAAAATATTGTCTGGGCACACAAAGGAACATTTAACCCCAAGATGTCATAGTCCAAAAGCTAAGCAAGGTTATCGGTTACCAGTCTTTCAAAATTACAACAATCTTTTCCTAAAGCATATTCAGATATATTGCAAGAGATAACAGATCAGACCCTGGAACTGGGTGGCAACATCCTGCTCTCTGCCAGCTAAAAACTTTCTTCTGAAGTTTCTACTGTTGGCCACTGTAAGAAGCAGATACGGGGTTACTGTCTTCAAGACACAAGATCTCAAGACCTGATCAAACAAAGCAATTCACAAGTGATGGCAAACCACTGAAAACATGTCCCAAATCTTTCCCAAAGCACAGTGAGAAATAAACCAGAACCCTGGGCTTCAAACAACAGGCTAGACAGCTCCACTTAAGGGGAAAGTGGGCGCATCTTATACACAGTCCAGGTTTATGGATGCTGTGAAGTCAAAAACCCCAAACCTATTGTTTAGACTTTTACCACATTTGACTCCAGTTTCACACTATTAGCATATAAACTCCCAAAGGTCCCCAGGCCCTTATGTAAGTAGGACTCCATTTGTCTATAATATATCTATTTGTCATCAGGCCATCACATCAGATTCATTTTCTGTGTCCAGACTGCAGTGTAGTACTAGCTGCTAGTCAAAACATTGCAAAAATAAACAGATCACCTTTTAAGAAAAATTAGCTACACAGAGCTGCACAATGAGAAGGGTTTAGCAGCATTTCCGAATAAGTAGATCTCAACTCTCAAAATGCTGCAATACCTTCAGTTTGTCCTCCTCCTCACACACGTGCTTTCAGTAAGCCTATTTCATGATGAAGATGCCAGGCAAAGGCTGTAATCTCCATACCGTAATATGCTATTTAAAGGTCACAAAATATTTCATGACACAGAAAGCCACAACTCCTCTGCTATGCAGAACTCTTTCACACTAAGTTATTTCTACTTTTACTCACAAGAAGCTTCTACAGAAGTAACAATTCTGTTACCAAGACATCAAGATCTTCCTCCCCTATTTCACTCCAGTTTTACATTTGTATCCTGTTGGAGAGAACAGTCATCTTCAAAGTGAGCGAACATAGATATTACTGAAACCTTTGAAGAACTAACAAATTACCCACCTACCTAAAACACAACCCATGTTGAGGAAGTCACGTATTTACTACAGTTATTAACATTCCAGACTACTGCAGCAGGAAAATAATTCTGTTAGGGTTGCTGAGCACCGACAAGTCACTCCCCACATAATTGTTTCTTTCTGCCACCGTATCCTGGTGACCAAACTGGTGATCTCCCAGGACTCAATGCTTCTACAAGTCTTATTTAAAAATGGGACAATGTTTATTTTATATGCTAGCTCTGCTCTTGATAGAGGCAAGACTAAATTGCACAGAAGAAAAGCCGTAGTTGAAGACAGACATAAGTAGTCAAATAAAAAGAAAGCAACCCCGGCCGACATAGCTACACCTAATTCAACACTGCCAGAAAAATCTTCTACTAATACATTAGCACTGTAGCATTTGGCCTGATCACCACAGAGCAGAACCATAGATAACACAAAGGTGCTAGAAGGGAGAAATGAGATAAAAAGAGCTATTATGGCATACTGATACGGCCTGCATACAGCTCAGTACAAAAACATTTCCTCACCGCAGCTCAGGGCATACCACCATCACGACTGCAGGACAGGCACAAAAGGTATGCAGGAGAGGAACACAACCCAAATTCCCAAGTTTCTTCATCCACACAGCAGCACTGGCAGTGCTCCATTACTTCCTGGCCTGGGCAAGAACAAGTATTGTCCAATAACCAGTCCCTGCTAAAAAGCATTAATTAATAAGCATCTAATTTTTAGCATTATTTTTCTTCAAGGGAGGAAAATGCTACTGGCCTTGCCATAATTGCCAGTTTATTTATCATCATCTTTACAATTAGCAATTAGGCTGTTAACAGTTACATTTAACACATTGCATTAATACAAACCAGGCAGGCTAGATTTCTCAAAGCCATGGTATCAGGATGCAGGCAGCTCATCCATTACTATGTGCATTTACAGTTAAGGTGACAGCTTTAAAGGAAAAAGTGTATTTAAGCTGCTGAAAAAAGTACAAGAGCTCAAAAATAACCCCAGAGGCCCATCTAGTCCTAAAGCAGCAGCAGATACTGGATGTTTCCAAGCCAGATTCAGTAACAGAAGTCCAATAAAAAAAATAAAAAACCGTCTCTAACCACAGTATCTGATCACACCATTAGATCAGATGAAGTGAGATCTAGATATCGTTGCTGTGAAGCAAATGTAGAGAACAGAAAAGACTCGGAAATGACGGAATACAAAAGGAATAAAGAAAAAATAAAGTAGAAATAGCAGATCTAAATGAAAGCACATTATACCTTGCCACCCAATAAACTTCAAAATAATTACCCAGCTGTCACACAGAGCCCCTGTTCTCACACCTGCATTTGCACATTCAGACAACATCAGCAACTATGTTCCACCATGTACATTCAAAGTAACCCATTTTCCTTCTTGCCTAAGGGTAACACATGTGTTTCGTACGGGAAGTTTCTGTTTACAGTCACTTCAAGGCAGAAGTCAAACATTTTTATCATGTCTGACTCCACAACTCAAAGACTCTGAATAAAATAAAGATTTCAAGTAGAACTGAGTCTTGTTTTATTATACTTAATCACACAAGTTAAACATACATGAAAGGTACAGAGGATCAATAAACCTTTTACAAGACAGAAACAAGTAAATTGTAAACCTAAAATGGACAAGGACTATCTGTAGACCAGATATCTAATGTGCATTAAATGGCCGGTTTGTAAAATGACTCATCTTTTGGATCTACAGAGGAAAACATCACATTCTCCTTAAAAAGAGTTCATCAGGCAGAATCAGTCATTTAGTACATAGTTACGTATTTTTTTTAGTAATAGGTTTCAAATAACTGTTATACGTTATATTATCATACCAGACTCATTCAGCTTTCCTCTTGCACTTTACCTATGCAAGGAAGGTGTGCTAATTTGACTTACAATTGAATAAACACAAACAATTAAGTTACCCAGAACCCTCAAGCATGCCTCTGATTTAAAACTGTCTGAAATGGTAGTATCGCTACTTTTTGTGGACAAACTTCCAGGATGATGGCATCTCAGTACTGTAATACAGTACTCTAATCTCTATTAATATTAGATGTATTGCTCTTAAGAGCAACACTTGACTTTTTGCACTACTGCCAAGTGGTGCACAGTGTAAATCTCTGAAGTGCAGCCTGTTTAAGGAAACATATCAATGTCTAGTGCTTTGAGTTTTAGTGTGGAAAATTGCTGAACCAAACACATGCACAGCAGATACTCTAAGTTTCTGATACAGGTCAGAAATCAGCATAAATTTTAAATCTTACTTTGGCCTCACTAGTTCCTTCCTACACGGGCTTCTCCGACACATATAGAGAAGGACGATACCTTCGCTTGTCCTGAATGTTTCACTGTGTCGTCTCTGTTGGCAAAACTGAGCTTTCTATGCACTTAGATCTGATTAGCTGTAATCAGAATCCAAGCGTTCATGCACAAGTCAGCACCACCTGTCAAGGACCATAAAGGTAATACCAAGAGCTGGATTAAAGATAATATAGAAATACCAGCAAGAGTATTTAATTAAAATTTATTTCTATCATCCAGTGTGTAGAATAAAATATTGAGGAAAATGAAGTTTTAAGTATCCATTAACCCATTTATGAATTCATTAATATTTCATTCTGTATTTTACAGTTACTTAAATACATCTGTAACAATTAACTGGAGGGTTTTCATCATATATTTCCATTAATCGCCAGCTTCATTTTACAAAACAGTAAAAAGACCAGATTGACCATAAAGTTAAGCAAAATTAAAAGAAATTTCACCCAAGAAATACTATGTTGAGAGGAAATACGTGTATGACAAATGCTTTCTAAAAGGTCTTTATCACTGCTAAGAGCTGACATGACAGTAGCGACTAAATGCCTGTACTGTGCTGGAGCTAGCTGTCCTGGATGCTATTTAAAACACAAGACAACAACTGTCACTTAAAGAGAAATACATCCTTCTAACAAGCAGTTCTCTAACAATCCTCTTCACAAAAGTATTCCCAAAACTGTTGTATTTGACAAACTATCTTGCTGTTACTACTGTAACCAGCTGCTAAGGATGCAGAGGATAACCCTGATGGTATCAGTATCAAGAATGACAAAAAGCTACAACAGAATACTGCAAAGGAAGAAGGACCAAGAGATCAAAGAGACTACATCAAGGTAGAGATGACAGCAGGAAAGGAGGCAGTAAGATCCCTCTGAACTTCTTCAACATAGTCTTTATCCAGAATCACTTTTGACTAACCTGGTTAAGGGCTGCAGCATTCAGAAAGGTACCGGTAGCGCAACAGAAATTTTGACTTGATTTACAGACACACAAAAAAATATTACCTTTTCCTTAAGGCAATGTATGCGGTTGCCTCTTTGCACCATTTTTTCATGCTCTTCTTAATTATGGGCATTTAATAAATTAAAAAAAGCAGCAAGAGAAACACCGGAAAAGGATGGTGGCATTACCAAGGCTGCTTTGGATTACTTTAAGGAAGCAAAGATGTTTGTGACATTTTTAATCCAAACACTGTACAGAAAACATAGTGTAAGCACCAATCAATACTACACTGGCAGGAAAGTAGAAGAGAGGATACTGTGGACCTCTCCCAAGTCTCATTTCTATGATTCTCAGTGTAACGTTTTCTATGTGAATTGTGATTTTTTTATTTTTTCTTCCCCACTGTGAAGACATGGCTTCCTGCATTGCGCAAGCCTGTGGAGCAATAGCTGTGACGTGGGGAAACACAGATGAGCTAACTCGCTCCCTTACTGGTCTATCCAGTACGAACCAGCAGCCTTAACCTTTCATTTGTCTCAACCTGTTGGCTGGTGTTCTGGCATCAGCCACAGACTCGCAGAAACCATGCTGGAAACACATTAAAAGCAACCACATAACATCATACTGCGCGAACTGTGAACGCTCTGCCTTGCCAGTATTTTAGAAATCTTTAGTTTATTTCTCAGTCCAGCATTTAGTCATGTCCAAATAAATCATGAAAGCAAATCCATGCATTTGTCTAGTCAGATGCCACCATAAACCTATAATTACCATAACAACCCAGACAGATCTG
Source organism: Dromas ardeola (assembly GCA_013398915.1). Classification (NCBI taxonomy): domain Eukaryota; kingdom Metazoa; phylum Chordata; class Aves; order Charadriiformes; family Dromadidae; genus Dromas; species Dromas ardeola. The sequence continues at coordinate 79,414 of VYZM01015802.1, read as the reverse complement.
TTTGGTTTTTGTTTTTAAACTGCTGCAAACGACTGCCACAACTCTAGTCCCACTAAAACTCTTCTTGAAGGTACAATGTAGAAAACCCTATTTTAACTGCCTAACATCTTACAGTTTAGTAATTCTTTCAATACATTGCACTTAATTTTAGTATATTCTAATTTCTGACTTACAAGGAAAGATTAACATTTCACTTTAATTGACCAGTGGTGTAAGAATTGCTCATAGAATGTAAATGATTCTTAATGAACAACAACAAAAAACCCCTCTATTATCAAACCTGCATGGCAAGTGTATTACTCTTCAAATTTGCAATAGCCAGTATCCAACTGAGAGAGGAATGCCTAGAAAGGCCAATTCCTTTTTGGGGATGGAGATCATTTCTAGGTAGATCTTTCAAGATGTATATGACCTTACATTCCCCCATCCACTCGGAAGCTAGTTTGGGTAGAGAAAGCTATTTTTAGCAAAAGACTATCTCTTTTGCCAAGCAGCATATGTATTAGCACAGCAAGAGCAGCGCAATGCTGGTTTACTATCCGGGCTGCTCTGCTGAACAGTTAGCATGCTGCCTGAGCTGCTCTATGCAGGCAAACCCATCCACATTCTGCATATCAGCTTCTCACCAGGTTTGGTATTTAACACAAACCTCAGCCAGAAACAGAACACCAATTCGACCTGCTTGTAAACAGAAAGACTAGCTCCCATGTCCCAAATGCTAAATAATCATAGAGGAGACCCAAGGAAAATAAAGGCATGCGGAAGCAGACTGCCCCACCAGACGAGTCTGGCCAGTTTGCAGCCTGCCGTGCATGAAGGGTGAGAGGAACCACCTTGGCCATAACGCCACGTGCCATCATGCCAGCACCCCTGCTCCAAGGAAGAAACATGTGGCACCCATTAAGAGACAAAGAAATGCAGAATTGCTGAGTCTCAAAGCTGTTCCCACTGCCTTCTCCCACTTGGCAGTAACAGAAAATACAAAATATGGAAACGCAATCAGTACCACAGGGAAGTACATGATCAGCAGAGCTTCAATCCACTCCTAAACAACTGCAAATGGCTGTGGTTCCCTTTTGTCCCCAGCTTCACTGGAAAAAGTCCCTGAATGCCTCTTGGGGGAGAAGAGACCTGCAGAAGCCCAGACGCAACATTCTTTCAAGAGATGCAGCTTTTTAATGAAACCAGCTGCTTATTAACACTGTCAAGCTTCTATTTTATTATAAACCATGGTAGCTGATATTGTTTTGTCTCCTGGCATGATAGAGACAGAGCTGCCACTGGAATGAAGTACGCAGTTCTCCATCCCCCACCTGGCAGTCAAGGGTTGGAGCAACAAAGGGAACAACTTCCTAAACTCATTTCAACTCCGCATCCTTATTCATCTGCACTCCCCAAGCACCAGTACAGGCTTACACGGCTCTAAAAAGCACCTGTGAAACACAGTACTGCTGCCATTTAGATGAGAAAATTCTTAACGCCTTTCAAGATATGAAAGAGGAGGTGCATGCATGTGGAAAACAGGTGATGGCGAGAATTAAAGGAATCTTAAAAAAAAAAATCCAACCCCAGAGCCACACAACCCCGAAAGCCTGAGTTCCACAAACAGAGGTGAACAGGCAGGCTTGACCCACCATGAGCAGTGTTTCCAAACTCATCCATCAAAGCACAGAAAGCAAGATCCAGGCAGCTATGGGCATATCAAAATACTTGCAGCTGTCAGCATAGTGAAATGAGTATAAGTAAAAAGGCTGAGTGTTTGTAAGTATATATATGAAACCTATATATTTATAAACCATGTAACACACATGTCCCCTTTTAAATTAATCAACAAACAATCAACTAAAAAAAGCCCAGTATTCAGAACAAATCTTTGCTGCCATGGGAAAATACCCTATTATTTCAACGTTGCATTTGCATGTATTTAGGAGCACTAGCAGTGGTTAGTTTAGCCTCTGGTGCTAGCAGACTGCATCTTTCAGCTTAACCAAAGCATTGGGAACATACACCAGAATACGGTATCAAAACCAGCTTCCACAGATCTTGAGCCCAAAAGAGTTCAAGTTCCCTTCAGAGTTCTCCTCAGCTCTGAGTAGCTAAAAGCCATCAGAAGAACAGCGGACAACAGACCAACTCCTTAGAAACACACCAGAAGAGTCAAGGGTGGAGGACAGGAGCCTGGGATGCCGCTCCGCCTCAGGAAGCTCCAGCAGACAAGAACCACACGTGCTGGGCCAGTGCCTAAAGGATCACTCGACCAGGCTGCGATGCCAATCACTGGAATAGGTTGTTCTGTTTACAATTTAATGTTTCCCCGCTCCAATTGTTTAGCCATTTGAAGAGTCTCTCCCAGCAAATGTTATTTTCCAGTTTGGCAGCAGTGACTTACCCCTCCCTTCCAGGCTGCCTGGACAGGCGCCGCTGTGCCCTTCCCATCCAAGACGCTGCCTGCGGAGGAACAGCTTAACTGATGACAGCCCACTCCGGCAGCACTGGGGCATCCACCTGGACATCTGGGCTAGCAAATAACTTGACATATACAAATATTACCACGCTTAACATTAAATGGACACTGGGTGAGGGACATGGAAAAAAAAAAAAATCAACCAAAAGGATCTGACCAATTTCATAGCAAGCTTAAGTTTTGCCAGCCCCTCACACCAAGAGAATCCACAGCATCAACACACCTTTTAAATCTTTAAATAGACTTATTTAAATCCTTTTCGGGACGGGTCCCAGCATTATTAGTATAGAAAAAACAGATCCAGATATAGCTGTTCTACAAGAAGGCTTGCCAAATCCACCTTGCAAGCAGTTCTCCAAAACCAGATTGGTTGTGTGGTTTGTTGTTGTTACGGACTATTGTATTTAGAGCACACATGGAGGCAACTTGCTTACGGATAGGTAGACCGTCTCTCAGTCATCGTGAAAAAGAGGATCTGGTCTTCAGTGACTGAAATAAACAGTATTTGCCAGCATGCTTCTTGCAACGTCTTTAACCTACAAGTAGAGAACATTTACAGAAGGATTTCCAATGTGTATCTCATACACAAGTGTATACTAAAAAACAGCACCTCCTAGATTTCAGAGCACCTGCACATTTTAGCATTTGAGAGCTACCAGAACATCTACATGTTCAAACGAGCTTCCTCAGGTTAACAGAATTTTATTTTTCCTTTCTTCAGGAATGCACACCTATGACACACCTGACTTCGATCACTAGCTCATGCCTTTTTACTATGCACAGCTACTTAAAACAGCCAACTTAAAAAAAAGTTTTCTGTTTTAAGGTTTTTTAGTTTACTTTTATTGCCATTATGAGAGAAGCTACTGAATTTTACTAACAATCCAACAGGGACTAGACTATAAGTAATTGATTATAGCATGACCAAGCTACAGAGAAAGTTACCAAGTAGGCAAAGCTCGGCAAGAGCCATTAACTTCCTACAAATTACTGCTACACAAAAGCACTTTTGCTTTTAGCCAGACATGTTTTTTAAACAGAGCAAAGTTTTCCCATGCAGTCTGACAGTTTACAAGCACAGCTGCATGACCACATCATGCATTTTCTATTTCATTTTTTTCGTTACATCAATATTCATTATTTTCACTTGCATGTGTCCTTTAAATTGAGATATCCTGTTATAGGAAAAGAAGCTGCACAATAAAGAGGTTTCTTTTACCAGCTTAGTAATTCCGAACATTTCCACACAACTAAACAAGACACAAGCCAAGAAACAACACTCAACTCCTCTGGCCAGGTGCAACCACCTCACCTTTCTGCTGCTCTTAACCTAAGTTAACAAATCTCCACTTTAGGGGGCAACCCTAATACTGTATTATACTGTAGAAATACTTTCAGGAGGCCAGGCAGCTGTCCGCTATCTAACAGGGTTGGACGAAGCACTGCTGCAGCACATTTTCAATATTATAATAGGAAAACCAGAATATTCAGACATACTAAGTTCCTTAAAATTCTTAACTCCTTAAAAAAAAAAAAGCCAAACAATTTCTACCACTAGTTCACCAGCAAGAACAGACTAAGGGCAAGTATGGCTGGCTGCAGGGAATCTTTCTCTTACCATTTAAACTTCCTGAAAGAAGCGGCTGAAATTTGTACCAAAAAATGGCTCAAGCCCCAGCAATCACGCACACAGCAGGGCTGTCATCAGGCTACAAACCACCAGCCCAGCAGAAACCAGGGGTTTGCAGGCAGCCAAAATACATCTTGGGGCCTGGAATCAAACCACATGTTGTGATTTTCGGGAAGCTTGACAACACTGAAGTGCTGCAATCATGGACCTGTCCCTGTCGCCTCCCAGCAATATTTAACACGTATTTATCCAGCAATATGTAAAATACATAAGCCAAGCATTTAATTGCTCCTTCTTGAGCAAGGGACATAAGCCCTTTTTTATACCCAATGCTGCTACCTGGTGACATACAGGTGGACAGTGGAGGTCTAGAAAACCAACATCTGACAGCTATCGACAAAAACCAAAAGGAAAGCTTTAACAATGATACCATAAATATAAATTGTCAATCTTCAATGTCACCGGCTTTTCAGCCATAACCCATGTGTTAAAAGGGTGTCCGTGCTGCTAACCTAGATCAGAACTGGGGGAGCGTTAAAAAAAAAAAAAATAATAATAAAAAAAAAAAAATCGCTGTCACACACAGCTTTCAGAACAGAAGTACATTGAAAAAAATCAGTCTCAGAAGTTTTACATTACCAAGTATTGACAGCTAAGTCAGGAGAAATTTAAAACAGAAGCAGAAGGGGAAAAAAAAGAAGAAAAAAAAAAGAAAAGAGTCATTTCCTGAAAGAACCCCGTAATCACAGCAGCTTACTGTAGGTGGCCTTCCTAGGAAATGCACTTGCTGGCTTTTTTCCCTTTTACTGCTTGTCAAATGTGTTTGATGCATTTTAAAGTTATATGGAAAGCACTTGGAGTACAGACATTAGAGCACTCAGCACAGCCCAGTCCTCCGAGTGCAATAAACAGCGTCCAGAATACCGCAGGGGCTCATGGCCCACGTGATTCTCTTCCAACAAACCATTTTTCCTTTGCTCTTAGGCCCTTATTGCTGCAGCAAAGACGACACGATCTAGAGGAAAGTTTGAAAACTGCACAAAGGTTTGCACTGAAGTTAACCTGCACAGCTCACTGTTCCGAGAAAGATGCTATCTGACAACCTGCACGGCAGTGTGTACAGTACACTCTTTACTATTAATTTGCATTAACAAATTATGTGTACACTTTAGAAATGCAAATGTCAAAGAACATGCTGTAACTTTTCCTTTTGCAGAAGGCATACTAAGTACTTAAAAGGAAAACGGTTACCTCCAGATGATATGCTTGAGGTACAAGAGGTACCGAGTGAAAGCTAAAGATGCTGATAGAAAGATACATCACTACCTAACAACCCCGCTGTATGTGTTTGAATCAGTACAGCTTCTGAAGAGATTGCATCTTAACACAGTAACTAACTGGGTTCATGTCATCTTACTACATTCAGGAAGGGGGCGGGGAAAGTGTAGGGAGAACATTCCTATATTTGAAATCCTTAACTTTCAACTGTTTTGGTTTTTTTTTTCCCCCCTTTTTACACTTATACAAAATGTCAAAATCCTGCTATATTATATACAGAATATGGTTGACACTGTTTTATTGTAAAACATAAGAATGCAAATAAAAAAAATAGGAAAAAAGGCCCTCTCTTCAAAATAATTTTAAAAATCCACAAGTTATCCTTATTAGTAGTAGGTTAAAAAAAAAAAGCATCATTACATCCAAGGCAGTAGCACTCTTACCTATTTATGTAGCCTTAGAAAAACCAAAGTAAACATATGAGTGTATTTTTGACTAGGTAGTACTAAAGTGTCAGGTTGAAAAACATAAAGTACTCTTCTGTTCAATAACACTTACGCACAAGAATATTTATTTTCTTAAAAGGACAATCTTTGTCTTACAACTCTCAGCCAAGCCATGTCTCATGCAAGCAGACACTTTTATTTCAACAGAACTACTTATGTGGCTCAGAATTTGCAGGATTCTACTTGCCAACACAGTTGTCATCTCATCTTATAGTTTATGACAATGCTAAAATAACTTCAGTATGCTAAACACGTTCTACCACACCTACCTACAAGGTAGCTTTTCACCCCCCTCAACTGTAAAAACAAGTCCTCTGATAAACCACTCTACAACAGCCAACTTTGTGTTTGCTGCATAGGGAGAAAGTTTTAAATATGCAGTTCTACTTCAAAAGCCTATTTTTGCACCTTATTTATTCTCTTTTGGAACAATCCCAATAATCACACTTCCACCAAATTACTCAATTAATCCTTGAAAGTAGTAAAATATGCATATACAAGCATCACCTATCATTAAAAAGAGGGTCACGAAAATTAAATGGAAAAGTAAGCTTGACTATTAACAGAGCTTGGAATAAGGCACAAACATACCTTTAGAAATTGAAGCAGTACAGAACAAGGTTTAATTTCTTAATACAAAACCCAAGAAGTTAACAAACTTTCTTGCCTACCAAGAGACTTATCCACCATTAATGCTGGGGTTTCATTATTTGACATTGCCCGCTAATAAATGGCCTTTAAGAGCAAAAACTTGCACGCTGTTTGTTTGCTTGACCACCGCTTCTAACATTCTAGCTAACAGACACCTTTCCAGAAAATGCTATCTGCAAGTATTAGAAACCTCAACTCTCCCTCATCTACATGCCACACTTTGACCCTAAGTTCATTTTAACACCTCTAGCCCTCTTTGGTGAGGACAAGTCACCAAAAATGCTGCAAGTGTAGCAAAGCCAGGTGTTTGTACCCTGCCTTTATTGCCCTCACTTGGCTCTTGGCAAGGTAGGTGAGACGTGCCAAGCTCCATCATATTGTGCCTCACCTGAAACTGCAGTTCCATCTCTCTTTACTGCGCTGACTCAGGAGAGATGAAACCCTCCTGCATCCATTAACCACAACAGCGAAACCTAAAAGTCACAAAGCTGTTTGAATAGAACAACCATTTTACCGGTAATAGTTTTTGTAAAATAATGGGCTTCAGCATGTTACAGGTTGATCTTCTGTTCAACCAGGGACATAAGTAATACTAGAGTTAAGTCTCAGCCCATAATTTAAAGGAAACAGAATGCAGCTCTTGCTAAATAATGATTTCATCACTTCATCTAATGAAAAGTTGCTTCTAGTTGAAAAGACACTGCTTCATTTCTTTTTAGATGATATGACAGAGGAAACTGATCCAGCTTCCCCAGCTCCAAATTTCTACTCACTGGTTTTTATTTAGCATTTAAGAGATTTCCTCTGTGTGGGTGTCTATGAATGGCAAAACTCATAGACAGGCCAAAAAGCACACCGCCAATTTGCATTCAGAAGCAAGAATTTGGGACTTGGGCACACAACACTTCACTTTCACTGCTGTTTTCAACATAAGTAGCACAGCCCTCATACAACTGGGAAAACGTTATTTAACAAACTTGGCGGACACACATGACTTTTAACTACATAAGGATTCTTACTTGTCACTTGATTAGTCAACAGTATTTAGATTATATAGTTTAACAGCAAAAACACTGCCTTCTGAGCTAAAGAACAATTCTTTTCTACATGTTGAGTGCATACAAAGAAAATCATCTGTAGCACCTCAGCATTGACTACATTGCCACCTCTAAGTATTTGCCACCTTTAAACACTTCCCTCCTCTCAGCTAGCCATCCCTAAAGTAATTCAATATGCAAGTCTCAGAACTTGAAAGCTGCGTATCTAAGTTCTCTTTATTTCAGAAGAGAAACAGGAATCGGCAATCTCAGTTCTGAAACTGATTCCCGTGTGGTGGGTTTGATTTTAGACTCGCTTTGCCTCCTGTATTAACCTCGCCTGAACTTAAGCTGCTAGGCACATCCCAGCCTCAGATGTGGTGTTTGTCAAACAAGCACCAACCCCTACGGCAACTGCTCAGCACACCCCACCGCCGGAGTTAGGACCTAACGATGCTTCTGGAAGCGCTCTCATCAATTCAACCAAAATACAGGCAAAGGAATCCTCTTAATATCGGGTTAAGGATACGACGGGTCATTTCGGTTATTAAAAACTATGGCACTGACGCTTCGTGTCAGGACTTGCGCTTCTCTCGGCGGCGGCGGCCGCCGATGCCAAGCCGCGCTGCCCGGCCGACTCGCTGCTCGCCTTCTGTCCCTGAGGAGCCGTTTATGCCGTGTATGACCGTCGCTGCCCGTGCTCGCAGAGTTTCGGAGGAAGCGACAGGAAAAACATGCGGCTGCCTTCTCCCCAGCCGCTCCCAGACAACAGCTTATGTGCCACACGTACCTTCAGCAGAGCAGCCCTCTCCAAAACACACGAATTC
>VYZM01015802.1:53561-70159 GCA_013398915.1 Dromas ardeola | reverse complement strand
GCTGGCCCCGCCGCGGCCGCGGGCCTGGCCCCGCCGAGCCGCCCTGCGGGGTCCCGGCGCTTCTCAACCCACGAGTGGCACCTGGTGGAACAGTGGCTCTTGGGACACGACAGATTTACCTCAGTTTTTTTTTTAAAACCCCACATTTCCATTCTTTGTGCACCGTCCCGGGCCCATGTTTTACGTCCGTGGCTCCAAGCACGCTCTCCCAGAAGTAAATACGGATGGTCACGTTTTTCATTACCTCTCTCTACATAAACCTTTTGTAGCCCGTGGAAGGGAGTTGTATTAACGTGTTTTATCTTGAAGAGTTGCCAGCCTGGAGAAACTACGCCGGGTCTGCTAAGACGACTCCCACCGGCAACACCACACGTGGAGCCCCTTCTCTCTATTGCCATTTATAGCACCCACGCGTCGGGCCATCCAGAGCAGCGTTTTCCAAATCAGCAGCTCATCTGCTCCACCCAAGATTTCAGGAGGCTGATGTGCACCCGCAGAGCCTGGGGGTGCTCTGGGGAGCTGTGGGGCGGGAGGGAAGGGGACACAGCTTCCCCCATTCCAGCTGTAGCACCACGCGCTGCTCAGGTGCCAAAGTCTGCACACTGGAAAATGTCCTGAGGGGCTTTTTTTTTTAAAAAAAAAAAAAAAGAAAGTTTTCGCCTACATGCAATACAGCAGGGTTTCATTTTCCAAATTTCACGTTATTGGGCAATAATGCGGCTGACTTTTCTGGGGAAAAGAAATAGAGTAGTTAGGTGGTGGGGCTTTCCAGCGGTAGTCACAAACCCACTGAAGTTTCTGAGTTTCTTTGGAATTTTTTATCCCAGCTCAGATGGGGGCATGGACAGGCAAGAGCCGCAGCACCGAGTTCTTGGCAAACCCCCCCACAGCCAACTAAGCAGCTGACTACAGCCAAAGATAAACCACGGAAACTTGCTGTTAATCATTTCTTAACACCTTGGTTCTCTCTCCCGCTGTGGGAGAGGGACACGGGGAAGGGAGCAGGACATGGAGGGCTAAGCATGCGTGTCCTCCCACCCTTCTGCACGGCAGCCTGGCTGTCTGCTTCTCCCCTCAAATCCACCCGGTACTCATCCTGAGCCGAATGCTGCCCTGAGGGTTTATCTGAGGACAGAAATGAAGGAATGGGGCTCTCTTGTTTGTTGCGACAGACGTAGCTTCTGGTAGTGGGGCACATGCAAAAGCTTCTGCACGGTGGTGTGACAAGTGACATGGACAGCTGTAAAAGACAGTGCTAAGGAGAAATGAACAGTGCTAAGGAGAAAGCGCCTGGTGAAGGAGAGCAAATCTCCCCGCAAGACAAGAAACCCATGGCAAGCCACTTGGATTCCATGCAGAAAGCAAGCAATAGCTAGAAAACCAAGCATGACTGAAAAAGATTTTTTATTAATGCTTTTTCTTTCTCTAAACAATATTGTGGCAGCTTTTAAAGCCCAGATGTAGACCCATATACGTTGCCTGTCAACAACAATTTTATTTTTTAGAGTGTTTCTGCAAAATATGTGAGTTTTATTTTTCACTCTTACCACTTCCTCACTCCTTTTTGTTATGTGTTCATTTTGTTGTAGACAAAAGTAGAAGGGGGAAAAAAAAAACCTAACAAATAAAAGCTCCATAATGCTCAAAAAGAGACTGCTCTGTTTTTGAAACCAACAGCAGCCGTAAGTGCTGTTTGACGTCCATTTAACTTTGTGCCCTGTCCCCAACAGTGACCACTAGTGGAGGCTTAAGAAAAACAAGTAAAAATAGAGCAATTACGTATTTATCTCATTAACTGGGCTTCTAATAAGTCGTCTTTTTAGGGGGGAGGAAGGAATGTGGGCTTCACGTGATAGAGGTTGCAATTAATATGTGCCTTAATAGACACCAGCTAATAATGAGTCCCTAAATTTATCTAATTCCTTTTTCCACCTTCAAAACGTGTCAATTTATTTATTCTTTGAAAATTCATTATTCAATGATTGGATGATTCAATTGATTATTTCAAAATAAATTAAAATATATATTATATATAAATATATGTTACTAAAATTTTGCCGCCGTCTATTTCTGTTCATTCTACAGGATCCAGCACACCTAAGAGTATAGTTTGTATCTGGAAAACTATTCCACCTGCTTGCTAACCTTTGAGCAGTTAGTTCTTGGCAAACCTACCACAACCAACTAAGCAGCTGACTACAGCCAAAGATGAACCGCGGAAACTTCCTGTTAATCATTTCTGCACACCTTGGTTCTCTAAACACAACTCAGGTCAGCGAGTGTTTTACCTTCAGTTGGGTCAACGTGGGATTAGAATTTTACTCTCGGCATAGGGAAAAAGAAAATTGTTAGTAGCAAACAGACCACAGTTGCAATGGAAATAGCCGAGTGAGAAATAAAGATTCTCACACCATTTTTATGGAATTGCATTTAACAGTCATAAAATTGACAAATTATGGTTATTTTCCATGTAACAGTAATGAGAAGAGGCAGTCAAAAGAACATAATTCAATGGCTTTAAGCATTTCCTTTTTAAAATAAAAACATGCAAATGTATGGGCTTTTTTTTTTTTGCTGTGAAAAAGCACAACATTTGTCTGCCTCATATTATAAACAACATGCCCAGCAAAACAGGACCATCTGTAATTTTATATCCTTTTAAAATATTTTGTCAAGCTTATGTTAGTAACATGAATTTCTGGCTGTTAGATATATTCCACAAAAATTGTTGCAAAGGTTTTGAGAGTTGCATTAAAAGTACATTTACTGGTGCACAACGAAGAGCTTGCACTGATGTATTACTGTGAGAGCCAGTATCTGTACACGTACAACAGAAACTAAACCTGGGGACTCAAATACAAGACCACAGACTGATTCCCAACCTCTTTGGGTTAAAATTAACTTAAGTGTGTTCTATAAATTTAGCCCCAAGCTGTGAACTTGAATTCAGATGGTTATCTGTAGCATCTGTCAGGTTTTGGTTGAGCTCTGCCCATGTACAACTATTACCAGAATTTAACATTTTAACCGACCTTAAAAGCTAAATTGCAAATTGATAGGTTATTTTTTGAAGTGAGATCAAGAGAGATTACAACGCAGTGCTTTTTCTTTTTGGCCTTCTGCTGTACGTCCCATACAGATGAGACTCAGGAATAACCGTTTAACACTGTATCTTAACAAACAACAGAGCCAGAAAGGCGCCAGCCAAGCTCATTTTCTGATGGATCGCTTCTCCAACACTGACAGAAAGGGATCGCTGGTTTTGACACAGTAAGGGTTTCTGCTCACCATCTGTATATCCAAAATCTCTTTGGAACTTGAGGGCAATTTCCGATCAGCCATGGGAAAACTTAACAAAATCCATCATTTGTGATCTGAGTATGATGAGAATTCATCATAACAAAGAGGCTGCACTCATTGTATGCTTAAGGTATGGAAGAATTTGGCAAAGAAGTAGCCACAATAAGCAAGGCCTGTCCCTAAAAATAATGTTTGCAATAGAAATTCATATAAACATAGAAGAACCTTTCATTCATTTGGTGTTCATCCCATTTTCATTGCAGAAACTCAGTTCTCTTCCAAATAGCATTCTTTTTCCTCAGTTTCCACAGCCAAACTGCTAGCCAACAGCCTGAGAAGAAAGGGCTCAGAAACTGAACCAGAAATACCTCTTTGTTTCCGGGGGACCAATGTGTCTCATTCTGTCTCTGCAAATATTCATGTCATTTTTATCTTTCATTAAATAATCCATAATGCTGAATTATAAACTTGCACAGTTGAAAGCAAAAGATGATTCTCCATTTCTTATAAGAAATTAATCTGATAAAATAATTTTTTTAAGGGGAAGACTTCAATAGCTCCTAAGTTTTATACTTTTAGTCTTTCCAAATACTGTAAAGGTATAGCATTTTTGCAGTTCAAAGTGTATTACCTTACTAAAAGTTTAGAGTACAGGATTTGTTAAGTATACAAATCATATTAATCTGGCTTTGTGGAGGGTTCCACAAAACACTGCAGGAGTTCAGTCCCATGTGTTTGTTTCTGAATAAACCATTGGCCGAAATTTGGAATTTCATCCTTGAACTGTTCTGGGCAGAGCTATGGTTTAAGAGGATGAAATCCTGTGTTCTCCTGGGGCAGAAACGAGCAATAGCTCAATTAAGAAAATGTGGATGGACAAATCTTCAGGGTGCTTTTCCATCTCCTGATGCTAGAAGACAACAAATAGATGTTACGCTGTATTTGGATCTTTGGGGATTTTTAAGCAATGATAACCATGTCTTACAGTGGGTTGGCAGGACAGGAGTTTCGGACCTCCATCCCTCCAGGAACGGTTTGTAATGAAGCTTCCCAACGGACTGAGGCCCAAATCCACATCTTAAGGCACACAAATGCCTAGTTCCCAGCCTCAGAAGCAGACACCAGAGCTTGCTGCTGTCCTCTTGGAGGTGACAAATACAACCGCTGGGCCTGGATGGCCACGGTCCCTCTCATCTCTTCCCAAATGCACTGTGAATCCTGTGCTGCATGGTGGAATAACTCCCATGGAAAATGCTGAGCAGCCTATTTACATCTCTGATAGCTTCAGGTTAGCTATCTCCTGGTGGATAGGGCACCCTTCTGCATGATGAGGCCTTGAAAGTGCTACAAGCTAGAGGGAAGCTGTGTTGGGGTCTCCGTTCCTGGGATGCCCATGAAGGACTGGAGCCATAGCTGCATTCTGTGAAGGCCCAGCTGTTATGTCCTTGGCTTGCTGAGGGGCTCAAGAGGCCTCTGTAGAAGGACACTGTATATCCAGAGTCTGCATGAGAGAAACATCAAACTACCCATACTGGGACAGCTCTGAGCCTGCCCAGAGACACAGCTGAAAGCACTTTCAAGAACTTGAAAGACAGGGTTCTGTAAAGATTAGTGGCTCTTGGGTGGCAGGGTTACTTGCATTGTGATTTTAGATTTATGGGGCGAATTTCTCCTCTGCCTCACATCAGTTGCTTATATCATAGAATCACAGAATGGTTTGGGTTGGAAGGGACCTTAACGATCACCTAGTTCCAACCCCCTGCCATGGGCAGGGACACCTCCCACTAGACCAGGTTGCTCAAAGCCCCATCCAGCCTGGTCTCGAACACTTCCACGGATGGGGCATCCACAATTTCTCTGGGCAACCTGTTCCAGTGTGTTCTTCACTTACACTACACAAAAAGAAGTCTTTGCAGGCAGGCAGATTTCATGCAACTTCTGCAGCTACAGTTCATACCTCTCATTTCCAAACATTGCATCCGTTATGAAGCCCCTTACGCATGTCCACTGTTGGCCCAGCCCTCCTATGGAGTTTGGTTTTGGGGCAGATGTTGTGTTGTTGGGGTTGTTTTTGGGTTTTTTTTAGAGTGAAAATGTCTGGGGGTGTCTGACTGAATCTGTGAATCTCTAGATTTGTACAGAGTGAAAACAGCAGCCAACCTTTGCTTGGGCTTTCTGATTAGAAGAGACCAGACTTCTACACCAGAATGCCATATGCAAAGGCTTTGTTGAAGGAACGTGGTCTTTCTGACACTGAAGCAGCCCGAGAGTTACATCTTAACTATTTTTCTTTCCCCTTCATTTAATTTTATGCTTATTTAAGCATGGCAGTGTAAATAGGCATGGATGTCCTAGACCACAATGTTTTGCTCTGCCTGGGGTAACTAAAGAAGGTGTGAAATTACAAAATCTAAGCTTTCACGCTTCAGACTTAACTGATTATATTCAGTAATATGTCAAGGAACAGCATGAAGATACACTCTGGCAAAACTAGACATGCACTATGAATTTTTAAGCATTTGGGAGTTGTTTTTTTTTTTTAAACTGTAGACTGAGAGAAGTCTGATCAATCTCCCCACCCCAGCCCCAACATTTTGGCTTTGATTCTGATGTAGAAAACCGTATGAGACTGATCAGTATACAAAATTTCCCCTACCCATTACAGCCCCTCCCCTGTTGGCACAGATTAGAGCCCAGAGTAGTAGCAGGCAGCAAACGTGATGACAGTCACTGTATGACTGAGAGTCACCCGTGGATGTATTGCCCTCTTTGCTCCACTGACAACCCAATGCGATTTTAAACATCCTTTATGTTGCTTTAAAATAATCCCGAAGAGTAGCTGTAAATCCTGAAAAAACAAAAGCAAAAATCATTTTGAGTCCTTTCTGCCATCTTCCTAAACTATAATAAATTCCAAATCTCTGACAATAAAAAAAGAAATCCTGTTATTTAATGCATAACATAATCCATTTACGCATAACATTTCATCCATAAAATGGGTAACGGGATGCTACGGCTATAGTTGATTCTGCTAATAGATGGACTGGTACTTTAATTACTTCCCAGGGTCCCTTTCGGCCCTATGTTTATGATGCTGCACTAAATATCTGAGTGAAATCATCAAGATGTTTGCATAACAGATCTGTATGCCCAATTGACCTGATTTGTTCCCACTAAGATACTGCCCATAGGGAAAAGCAAACAGAGGACTCGCATTTGTGGCTATTTGGGAAAAGGAGCTCTTTCAGCCTATTAGAGCAACTTGTCAGTGAACATGAAGGTTAAGTGGGCATAACGATTCATTAGGGGCTTACAGAAAAAAATGTTTAGGCTGATGAACTACAACTGAGCTAATTTAATGAAAGGACAAATCAATTAGAGATCAACTAGTGAAAATACTCTGTCTTGTTACACACTGCCTACCTGCAACTTGAAATAAGCTGCAGGTTTTGTGTGTTACGTACAAAAGGAAAAAAAAGAAAATATTTTTGTTCTTAGGCAAATTCCAGCCTTCTAGATAGTGACTGATAGTTAGAGCTTTTTTTTTTTTTTTAATTATTCCTTTAGAGACTTCAGATAATAAAATATGAAGTTTGAACAGCCCAAGAAAGAAGCAAGTATGGTCAGCATGAGATCCATGGGGAAAACAATGCTCAGCTCCAGACAGCAGTGCTTGGGTAGCTGCTCCTAGACCTTATAGCAGGTTACACAGGAGTAGCATCCATGTACAAGTTGCCTTCCACAGCCGACTTGCGAAAAAAAACTCCACCACTTAATACGGCACAATTACAGGTTTCGGAAGTCCCGCCTTTAGTAAGAAGAAAGAAAAACAGCATCCTCCTTTAAAGAGTCCCATCTTTTTATCCACAAAACAGAAATGCACATCTATCCTGCATTTCTGACTGTGCAGGTACAGAGGCCCATCCTAGAACACAGCATCTAAAATATCCGTAGATGAACCCACTAAATATACAACTTGTCCCAGTTGGAGCCGGGTGCTAAACACCATTTGCTTCAGCTGAGAACATGCATCAGCGAATGACTGTCCACAAATGACTGCCTGCCTATAAAGGCAAACACCAATCAATGTATATAGCATGAGGCATGATGGATTGCTTGTATATTTTGTCCTGGTTTTTATTTATGAGAATTTTTTACTGGATTGACTTCAGTGGATTCAAAGTGTTTGGGGTCAGCCCCATTTAAAAAAATATTCTGTGGATTTACAGCAAGATTCATGAAAGCTGAAAAAAAGATGGAGATGTTTTGAGACAGAAGGACAAGTGTAGTTTCGAGAACACACATCTGCCATCAGCAAACGCAATGGGAAAATGTTCTGAGAACATTCAGCATAATGCTGTATCCCCTTCTAAATCCTTTTATAACTAAACTTTTGTAGTTCTTAACCTGGCAGCAGAGCAGTAATAAAAAAAACCCACCTCACTATTTTGGCAGACCGCTCATAATCATCTAAATGGTTCCTCTTGTATCTTCCTTTGAAAAACATGGACACACATGTAAAAAAGAAGAGTGCACGGCCCTCCCCTCTGCAGTATAGCAGTTCCTATGTTTATGGCTGGAAAGCATTTTCTGTTACCGTTGAAGGTTTTGACACTAAAGAGGACCAAAATAAGATGCGGATATTCAGATGCTAAGTTCTGAGGGAAGCAGGGACAATCTGGAGGATGTATTTCTCAAATGTGATGATTGAGATTTTTGCATTTTTCCTTGAAAATTAGTCTTACTTCACTTTGCTTTTACTAAGTCTGTTATATGGTTAAGTGGGAAACCAATAAAACCACAAGATTACAGGGCAAGTGATGTCTGACGTGTTTCGATTTGTTCAGCACTTTTGACCCCACTGCTGTTACCAACCACGGACAAAATATGACCTGTTAGAGCAGTAATAGCGTTCTTATGTTCTGCTACCCTAAACCTGCAAGTCTACGTGGAAAGAGAGTCTGGAACAGACTCCAGCAAACTGCTCTGAAGAGAAATACGAAGATACAATTCTGTGCCTAACCCAAAAGAAAGCAAGACCGTAAAGATCAAAGATACACAAAACACATGAGGTCACTGAGGAGGATACCTGCTAGACCTTACAGGGACCAGGCCTACTAGACATGATGCAACTAGGCACGGAAATTATTTTCCAAAGTGTAATTAGCAGCTAGTGACAGATTCGCTAGTTCTGCTAGTAGGTTTTCTGATAAAAATGACCAGCAGGTTAGCACCAATACGAGAAAATATTTTGTCAGATTAAATAAATAATAAAAAAAGCAGAAATAGGACAAGTTTTTGTAGGATGTGGAATTATAAATTATCAGAACTGATGAATGGAATTTCTTACATGCACCAATCGCTATAGAGAAATAAAAAGAGACAATACTAGTGAAAGCAAACAAATTAAGACTACCCTGTTTGACAGGTATTTAACGCCTCCATTCACAACACTGTCCCTAAGGGCAGAAGCAGGCATGACCATCCGAGAGAGGCTGTTCCCTGAAGGATACAAAAGGAGACACAGATTGCTTATTCAAGCAGCCTCCTACCATTTGCAATTCAAAGAGCTGCTGTACTTTCTGAGGTCACTCAAAACTCTCTTGTGACTGAAGCCATAACTTGCATTTATTTATTCCATATCCTGTTTACTAATTCCCTGATAAGTCCCTCTCACCATGCTAACCATTCACTGCGTCACATGGCTTCTTTCCTACGCTAGAACAAATCAGCCCTTCCACTGATGCCTTTGTAAGCACATTGTCAAGATTTGTTCCACTTCAACACCGAAGCGAAGTGCTGGCCTTGTGGCCTGGAAGCAAAATATCACTGTAGCAACTCGATGTACCCGTGATAATGGATGGTTTCCCTTCTCTTCGTCCTTACTGTACTGCGCTCCTGCCAAAAGTTAAACTTTACAGGAGAGCGATCCCTTTTGAGAGCACAGACAGGGCTGCCCTATTGTCCTGACTCCCCACGCTCTGAACAAAACAAGGACCAACTGCAGAAAGAGACATTTGTAAGGCTTTCTCCAGAACATAAAATAAACAGAGGGAATGCGCAGCTGGCCTGGTGGCAGCAACAGAGCCTGAGCCTTTCTCTTCATTTGGCAGGAAGAGCTGCGGTGCCTGCATAGGAAGGAAATATTTTCTTTTCACCAGGCCTCTTAAGCCACATTCAAGAACACCCATGATAAGATACAGCAGCTGACTTGAGAAGTGGACAGAGCCTGTTAAGATTTTACTTTTTAGAAAATAGTATACTCCCAATCCAGTATACACGCATTTTTCTAGGCTCCTACCAACATTGATTATTACACCTCTTGTAAAACAGATACCAAGATCCTGAGCTGAACAAATTCAAAGAGAAATGTCCTACTCAGGAACAGGAAACTGCAGAATTAACCAAGATCTGTATCACAAACCGACTTCAAACATGTAAAATAAAATCACTGAATGAAGGATCTAGTGTTGGGTTCCTAAGATTTCTACCATGCTGACAGTTTCTGTGATTAAAAAAGCCACGAATCTTGTTCTCAGAAATTCATTATGTAGCATTGTACACTAAAATACGGGATGCTGTTATACAACCAAGCATCTGGGGAGATTAACCCCGATTAAAAAAAAAAAATCCCAGGGAAAAGCAGCTATTTAATGGAACAAGGATGACGGCAGAATAAACTACCGGATTTGTGCAATTGAATCAAGTTGGATGTTAGGAAGTATTATTTTGCCAAACAACAAATCAGACAAATATCTACCTTGATCCTAAAAGACATCGAGTGCAAAGCTCCCAGTAATTTCCCACCAAAAAAAAAGAGCGTTATATTTACGGGGGCGGGGGGGGGATGGACTAAAATGACGTGGAACATTCAGGAATACGTTTCTTCACAGTAACCAAGAAAAGGAACTCCAGGAAGCCTGGCAGAAGGGTGTCCTGGGAGACATGGTGAATAGGAACAAAGGGCAGTCGAACCCACGCTGCAATGACAGCTGGGGGCAACGAGAGAGAGACGAGAGGCCAGGAGGGAGATACTGCCGAGCTAAGAGCAGACTGAAAGCACCTTTGGCTGAGCTGGAGATAAAAACCTGTATAAGGGTTCTCTTGTATGTTGTAATGCTCTTCTCCCACTACCTGTAGTCACTTCAAGGCTCGATCTCAACACGCAGTTAGATAATTTATGTACTACAACTCTGCTTCACCATTCTGAAGTTCTACATAAATGCCACATAATTAAAACAGCTAAAGCTTTTCCTGACAGTTTTCTTGCATTCAAATATATGTGCTCATTCTTCCAACTATGAAGCATCATTAGTACTTGCAAGAAATCTGCTCCTTGCACTAAACAGAATTGCTTAACTGATTTATAAGGCATTTACTGTAACTGCTTTTGGGCACAAACAAAACAGCCATTTTTTTTTTCTTTTTTCACTACAGCGTCAGAACTGTCAGAAGTATCCATTAGCACAGAATTTGTCCAAGAAGAATTCTATCATATTGCTGTTATTACAGGAAAGACAAGAAAAGTAATCTCAGACAAGGACATATGACTTGGCAGACATGCGAAGCAGAGACATCAGCCTAATATTCCAAGAACAAATTTAACTACTGCCAGCAAGCTGACAGCTACAATTCATGCGCATCTGCTGTCTCCCATGAACTGCACTTTGCAGAAGTGTGAAGTTAGACACTTAACATTTCTATCAAGTCAAGACATTAAAGAAAAAACTCATCACTCTGAACCCATATTAAAAAAATTTAATATGTTTTTTTCCAAGACCTAATATATAAATGCAATGGTAATAATGTACTCTTCTTTTGTAAGCTTGGATGAAATATATTGAAGTCCGCTTTTCGAATATTACATAAATAATCATCTAAAGCAACCTGGAAAAGAAGAAAAAAGCTTAGTCCATATGGTGCACACAAATAACAGGGCATTAAGTTTAAAAAACAATACATGAAACCAAATGGAGAACTGCAAAAAGGTGCAACAGTTTGCCTGTTTTATTAAATGGTAGCGTAACCATCCCATTCAAAGAGCATAAAAGAGGCAGGTCTTGTGAAAAGAAGCATTATTTTTTACTAGATCAACCAGCACATTATGAAAATAGACAAGATTTTGGGCCCTTGCATCAGAATGATGGTCTATAAACATACAGGCATCTTGGGCAAAATTATGTAGTTAAAGGAGAAGGATTAGAAGTGTTGATCAAAACTATGAGGTTCCAGAGTCAGACACACATTGTGATATTCAGAAGTTTTAGGTATTAGAACTTCTCAAAACAGACGTGAAGCATTAGTTAACCATGCTTAATTTGATACTCTACTCTTCACAAACAGATTAGCACAGAAATGAGTCTGTCACTTAAAGAGTGCATGATATCACACCCACCGTACAGAAAAAAGCAGGGTATGCCTTCACAGGAACTTTCTTACTGAAAGATCTAGCCTGAAAGTAAATGGGGTAAGGTGGGAGAAAAAAAACAAACGTACTTATCAGGTGAATTTTACATTTCAGATTAAACATCAAGTACTATATATAATGGTTAGAGCCAACAGACTGTATTACGAGCTTTGTCCCTTTTTGACAACCTGAAACTACAATTTTACATTATGTGGAAGCCAGCACCATCCCTCACTGTATACAAAAGTAAGTACACAAAAAGTATGTAATACTGGAAGAGGCCTGAAATTCTTATATGTTTTGACCTTACAGTTTACATACAATAAACCAATGTAAATTAGCATCGTTTGTTCCAACAAAGCTCCAGGTTGCATCTCATAAATACAGTTTCTTTTTTCCCCTGCCAAATAACCCTTTGCATCCCAAGAAACAGAAATGATGGAAGACCAAAAATGCATTTATCTGAGCGCATCTTTTTGGTCCAGTGTTGCCATCAGTCCCACAAGTCCAGTTATGCTCCATTTACATTTATGGGACTCCGAAAGGATCTCAATGCCTCAGGTCCTCAATATCTATAGAATCATAGAATCCTAGGGTTGGAAGGGACCTCTGGAGACCATCTAGTCCAACCCCCCTGCCAGAGCAGGGTCACCTTAGAGCAGGTTGCTCAGGAATGCGTCCAGGCGGGTTTTGAATGTCTCCAGAGATGGAGCCTCCACCACCTCTCTGGGCAGCCTGTTCCAGTGCTCTGCCACCCTCAAAGTAAAGAAGTTCCTCCTCAGGTTGAGATGGAACTTCCTATGTTCAAGTTTGTGCCCATTACCTCTTGTCCTGTCACTGGGCACCACTGAAAAGAGCCTGGCCCCATCCTCCTGATACCCACCCTTTAAGTATTTATAAGCATTAATAAGGTCACCCCTCAGCCGTCTCTTCTCCAGACTAAACAGACCCAATTCCCTCAGCCTTTCTTGATAAGAGAGGTGTTCCAGTCCCCTAATCATCCTAGTAGCCCTATGCTGCACCCTCTCCAGCAGTTCCCTGTCCTTCTTGAGCTGGGGAGCCCAGAACTGGACACAGTACTCGAGGTGTGGCCTCACCAAGGCAGAGGAGAGGGGGAGGATGACCTCCCTCCACCTGCTGGCCACACTCTTCTGGATGCACCCCAGGATGCCATTGGCCTTCTTGGCCACAAGGGCACACTGCTGGCTCATGGTCATCCTGTTGTCCACCAGGACTCCCAGGTCTCTTTCCACCGCGCTGCTCTCCAGCAGGCCAGCCCCCAACCTGTACTGGTGCAGGGGGTTATTCCTCCCCAGGTGCAGCACCCTACACTTGCCCTTATTGAATTTCATAAGGTTTCTCTCCGCCCAACTCTCCAGCCTGTCCAGGTCTCTCTGTGTGGCGGCACAGCCTTCTGGTGTGTCAGCCACCCCCTCCAGCTTTGTATCATCAGCATCTATGTATTAACAGAGTCTAAACCATGGCTGAATCAAATCTACAATTTAAACCCATGTACAACTCGGGTACATCTAACAAAGCTGAAGCAAATCCTCCTGTAATACTTATAAATACAAAATCCCTCCTTGTTTGGCCTTTTCTTACAGGTGAAACAAACAAACCAACCCTCTATGAATATACTGATGACTATGCGTGTGTTTCTGTTAGTTTTCCATGGATCTTTCCAGACAACTGAGAAAATCAGGCTGAAACTTTAGGAGGGAAAAATACTTAATCTTTCCAGAGGGCAAATTGTTTTAAAACTTTGAGATGTAATAACATATGTAGGTGTACATATATATAAAAAAGGAAAATGCTATTTCCTGATCTATTGCTCTGCCTTACTATTATTAATTGCAAGATGGAAAAAGAAAGTAATCTTGCTTGACCTTCTTAACCCAGAATGGGTTGCATGTCATTCAGAAAGCACGTTATCGTCCTTGGTAAATTGAGTCCATAATGATCTAGCATAATTGAGATAAATGCAAAAAGCCAAAAGGAGATCTTCTTTTTAAAGAGAAATGGGGGAGGGAGTGCTTAAGAGAAAAGAAGGGGAACATGTAAATGTATTCGCAGGCTTTCGAAAGGATCACTATGGCACTGACAGAGCACTTGCATTATATGCTTTTATTCTAATAAAACACAATTCCTGAAGAAAACTGCAGTCTTCATTGTCTTATTTTGCCCTCTGCTGGTCATCAGTTGCAGTATCAGGAAGAGCTGACCACACTTCAGAAACTTTTCTCCCAAGATTAAGTGCCACATTACAATAAGATTCATATAAAATCGCTGAGACTTAATTTAGCATTTGAGGATTATGTTTCTTCTGACTGTGAAAGGGGGCTGGTAACTGTTACCCTCATCATCTAAAATATGTGGTTTGTGTAATAAATGCTGGGATTGTTGAAACCTCCCTGCAGGTGTAAACTTTACCCTACCCTGTAATTCCAACTAAAACAGAGGGTAAGTGGCTGAAAAGACCCTCAGGCAAAACAAGATGGTGGTTTTATACAGGAGAACAGATGCATTTAAAGGCACCAGCCCATTACACTCACCTAAAGTCTTGAAATACCCATCATATGTTGCCAGCAAAAGCCCATTTCATCCATTAGGGGAGAAAGTATCTTTATCCTTGCATTAACAAAGACCATCTGACTATCAAGGAGCCTAATCCCTTATTACTACTGCCAGTTCAAGTGATTTGAACACTCTAGAGATCCTGCATTGTCAATTATTTTTCATTGATGATGATGGAGGCTGGAAGGAAGTATTCAGAGAGGATTTTTTTTAATTTTAATTAAGACGATATAACCCATCCATTAAAAAAAAAACAAAAAGGGGGGGGGGGGGGGCGGGGGGGGCCAAGATCAACATTCAGTTGAACAAAATGCTAACGCTGCCCTAATCTGGTTTCCTTGTGTTTATACTTTTCTGTATAGTCTCCAATTACGTGATCACATTACATATTTTCCACAGGACCTTCCCAGTGCGTAACAAGGGCAGGGCTCTAGGAATGGAGTGGGAAGAAAGGTGGGGGAAAGCTTCTGCCTGTTCTCTTCAGAAGCTGTCACGTTGGGAGCTAGGGGACCAACGCAGTAAGAATTATCAAATTATCTAGAAGGCTCTGAAGAACGGAATTCCCTCCCTGCTTCTGTCCCAAAGTTTCCAAGCAATACCAGCAACCAAATTTTAAAGAGCTGGACAATAAATGCACATTGCTCCTTTTCCATGCCTCCCATCCTGATATGAGGCATTTCAGGCCAGGCACTTGGCATTTTTGTAAGCCACAACTGCAACCAAAGTCAATGTGTTTTATACACTGTGCATTATGGGTTGAGGTGTGGGGAATAAAAAAAGAAAAATCAAAATATTTCAGCTTGAACAAAGATAGTAGATAGTTCTGACCTTGCATTTTCTTTGTCTCTGTTCCCTGCTTCTAAATGGAATAAACAGTTTCCTCGGGCATGTGACAACAAAAACTGAGACATCAGGTGAAACAACATGAACAGGAATGCATTAAAAGCAAATTATAAATAGTCTGTATTAAAAATAAAGCCCAAGGCTACATATTATTAACAAAAACTATAAACATTAATCAACTAACTAACCACTGACTGAACAAACGACGGATGCCCCATTTTACCTTCAGAAAAATGAAGAAGGGTTCTCCTACTATCTCTACGACATAAAATACTGTTATCACAGCTAACACTGTAATTGAGGATTATATTAATGGTGCAAATGTGGAGATAAATCTGGCATTTCTTTACTTTGAAGTGGTATCTTTTCAGACTACCTTGATTGAAACTATTGGGTGCAGTACTCAAAAGTATATGCGTACATGTACTCGTAGACATAAGAAACCCTTTACAGTGCTTCTTGCAAGTTTTGTTTTCCAGATAAAGGCAGGCACAGCATCACTGATGAAACATTCTTTTGCTTTTGCATTATGTACCAACAAGCAATTCAGAGTGTAGCTAAAATAAGACCATAAAAGAAAAATACATCAGGACTCTGCAGTTCTTCGGGATTCATTATCCACTGTTCCAAGCAAATACAGTCTTTCCTAATTCACTTGGCTGTGGGACAGGAAAGAAATAAACAAGAAAGCACCTTTCCCAACATAGCTTTGAGCATGGCTGGTCATGTTAGGGAACGGTTCCCCCCTCCCACACGCAGTAACCAGCAGTTAAAGGCAACATGCTGTGCTTTCCTGGCAGCCATCCCGCTGTGCTGTGAAATACCATATGCAGAAGCGCATTCTGTGGTGCTGATCCCATGCTGGCATATAGTTGCATTTATAAAAGTCTGCTTGAAGATTCTCTCCCAGTAATAAGGCTTTTAGACAGTATTTATACATATGCAATTGGACCTGGCTGTGAGTAAACTACCTCCTGTACATACAGATAAATATAATATTCATAGGGAAGTAGTTGTAATATTTAAAGGTTTTGTGTAGTGTTTTTTTCTTTTACTCTCCAAGTAATTAAAGGTAAAATATTTGAAATTTGAAAATATTTGAAATTAAGTAGGCAGCTCTAAGTCTTCTAACAACACACATGCACAATGCTTTGTAAGGATTAGCATCAATTATGTTTATTTAAATAAATAAAAGGGAAGGAATCTCACATGTTCTAGATGAATATGGGCCTGGCTGGCAATGTCGTAAATGACATCTCTCACATTTTTCTCTTGCTTGCCTCTTATGAAATCCTCTTGTGAAACTCCATGCTAGACATAGGAAGGAAAATCAAAAAGAGAAAAATCCTCAATAAATAGCAAGTTTCCTTTTTACCTTCTCAAAAATCCAACCCAGCAACGAAACTACTGACACAAGACTGAAACAGCCTAAATGTTTTACCACTGTCCCCTCCATTTTTATTTCCCTTTTTTT
>VYZM01015802.1:37974-53164 GCA_013398915.1 Dromas ardeola | reverse complement strand
CCCCAAAAAACCCAACCCCAAACTTATTCTTTGACTATAGTGACCGATGTAAAACATAATATGGTATATTCAGAATTGCACCAGTTGCCCGTTCTTCTCACGAGCACTCAGACATGTGAAAGCTGTGTAAAGGTAGGCAGGTAGGCTTCACAGGAGACAGAGACTCCAGTAGAACTCTGCGATACTTGCCAGGAGCTGAAATGCTTACAAGATGCTCAGCCTGCACAGAAGGGCTGCAAGCTGTTCTTACAGTTTCACTGTAAAACACCTTCCATGGCAAGGAATGACTGTGAATTTTCAGGCTATGTTTGAAAAGCTAAAAACTTGGAAGGCCTCCCATACCATCCAGTCCCCGAAGGGCTGAAAGCAGGGTGCAGCTCCTTTCTGCAGTCTTATAACCCTGACCTATATTACTATCTACATTTTTTGCAACTACCTAAATTACTAAACTTCAAATCAAAACTTTCAATTGTATTGAAATTATATTCAGAAAATACTAACATGACTGCCTTAAGCATCACCATAATTACATACATTTTGCTTAAGTATAAAAAGAACAGCATTAACATTTAAAAATAAAGACTGGAGATGAAGGAATAACAGCTGAGATGCCTACAGATCTAGCCAGAGAACCTTAACGAAAAAATTTGAGCTTTAATCCCATTTTACCCAAATTGCAAGATCTGCTAAATGCCAATGCATATTAGGTGTATAGTTTAAATTGGAGGACTGTACCATCTCCTACAGCAACGTATGGAATATATGCTTATAGCTATCAAATATGTAACAAAAAAACCCCACAACCCAACCCCCAAAGAAAACAAAAAAACAAAACCACCAGCACATTTATGAAAAGGTAGTAAAGAGAAACCCTAGAAGGTTGTCCAGAAGTAAAATTTCTCACAGTGTTTCCTTCATGGGAATAGGAAAAGAAAAAAGACAAAAACAACATAAAAACCCCCAAACCCAGGCCCCATTCCATATGTGTATTTCTATACACCAATGGAAAAATTCCTGAAAGCTAAAATACTACTACATTTCATTAAAAAAATTAAAAAATAAAAAAAAAAACACAGAAACCCTGGAGTTTCATGAAGGTCACTCCTCTCACCTACCAAAAGATATAAAACTGTGACAACGGCGTATTACTAGGCAGAAAGAGTTAAAATAAAGAAAAAAAGGTGTTCTCTTTCTGGCCTAATAAATTACAATCTCATATCTAGCGTTGAAAGACACAGTTAGAAACAGTATTACTGTTCAATTCCAGACATCTTGCTTCTCCTTACCAACATACAAACATCCATGGGAAGAAAGACCTTGTGTCTTGTACTGTGATACGGAGTTGCTCTTAAACAGGTAACTATGCCTTGCGCTTTCCCAATGTGACTGGCTGCATGGTCGGCATGGATGTCCCTCACACCTAAAATTGCAGAAATAATATGTTTAGAAACATACTGTACGGCCTTTTGAGGGGTGTAATCTTCCCTGATGGGTATCAGAGTCATATTTAAGGGAAGCTAAGTGTGTTGATCCATGACAGAACTGTCTATGTTCATAAACTGCCTTGAGATCTCATCTCACAGGTGCAAAACAGCAGACAAATTCATCGATTTCCACATTCAGGAGCAAGATGACTCTTAGCTTGTTGCAGTTTCTGCAAAGGGTATACTTAGCGGAGCGGCACCTATTCAGACATAAAACATCAGTACACAAACTCATTTTTATTGGCACGTCCTCCCCCAGGATAACCGTATTCCAAGAACTGTTCTTCCTGCCAGAAAAATCATTCAAGTGTGAGATTCCTGACAAGCATTAATGCTTACAGCATGGTTTCACGATTAGCTGCAGCTGATTCAGCAGTGTACTGAAGCCAAAGAGGATGGTCCTATGCTTCCCCGCCAAAACCCGTGTTTCTGCCACCTCCCTCGTGCTGTCAGGGGCAATGAGGCAGTAGCATAGCAAACAATCACATCACCAAAGCAATGGAAAACTAACTTTAGTTACTGCATGGTCACACAACTGTGAAAACTGAAGGAGGAGGGAAACGAGCTGGGCAGAGCAGCACCACCGCTCTTCATGGCAAGATTGGCTTAGACTGCTCATAAAGCCATAATGTTTTCACAGGACTGACCTAGGAAAAAATTAAAATTTAAAGGAAAACTGAAGTTAAAATTCACAGAAGCTCTAACAGAAGCAGCATTCCACAAAGAAAGAAGTGAGGATACAGGAATTACAGACCAATAAGCCTAACTGACATCTGAAAATTATACTGGGCATACAAGATTCACTGCCTAAGCCTGCCTGAGCCTTGCATGGGTCTCAGAAGCCTTTGCGAAACAGTGGCTATAGGTGGCCTACATGGATGTATTTTGGCAATAGCAGCAGAAAGCAAAGTGCAGCCTGGAGGAATCAATGGATATAACTTACTGATACTGACTGGGGAGCTCAGGCTTTACCTATATCTAGGAATTAAAAACAAAAAAAAAAGCTCAAAGAGTAAGAGTTTACACTGATTCATGCTCAACCTGGGAATATACCCCAAAAGTGAGGTTCTGAAAAGGTTTAACAAAATTATCGAGTAGTACCAGACTCCTAACTTCTTAGGCAATGAATCAGAGAGCACAATATTAATATTTTTAAATGACAGGAGCTGGGAGAAAGTATCAGGACTTTGGATTACAAGATTACCAGTCAAAATGAGCTTGACAAAAGAAGTAACCCAAAATCAGTACGAATAAAGCAGCAGTACTACTGGAAGAGATACACACAAACTGGAGACAGGTCAGGAATAAAGAAGCTAAAAAGCACATGAAATTTAGCAAATATGACCTGTAATGAAAACAGGTCCCCCAGTCTAGAAAAGACTGCTGATGGAAAACACCAAGAAAAGGGCTGTGTTCAATTAATTCCTCCATTTGTGGGAAAAAAAACCACAGAAGTTAACTGTTTAATATGCAGCAAAGGAGACTTTTGCTTAGATATTTTGTTGCACTGTATGTTTAAGAGAAGTTAAACATGACAATAGGGCCCCTAGAAAATCCAGAGCCCCCCCGACAGATTTTCAAGAGGAGGATCATCTGACTTGTACCAGGAGTGACCCAAGCATGACGGAACTTTTTCAGGATGGAAGACGTTTCTCAAAATGGAAGATGCTGATATTTCTCATACTCCTAAATTTCTTCAATCAGAAGTTCGGCAAGACACTTGCAACATTTCACTGATTTCCTACTGAGGAAGCGAACAGCAGATGTTGAGACAGGTTCCTCATTTCTTCCCAAGAAGAATGTGCTCACCATATCTCTCTTTTTACTTTTTAAACCCTTTCAACCTCAGCATTGGCCTTCTATCAGACTATTCTGATAAGCAGAAGGAAAATATTGCTACTACACTACTAAATACTAATAAATAATAATAAATCTCACGCCTCTTTTCCATCTGAGCTCATACAGGGAATACTTCCATAATGCAACAGACACCTAAAAGAAAGTCACCCTCTTCTTCACTGCAAACGAACAGTTCTTTCCCAATCTGTGACTCTCATGTTAGACATGACACAGATACTGACTCTTAACCACAAGGAACATATCATCTTTGTTGCATTTTTTTCTAGCTATTCAATTATTGATAGTTAAGCTACTTTTAGGAAGAGGAGAGGATTCAGACGCAAATTTACAACATCACCCAGGGAAGTTCATAGGTTGGGAAGTCAGCTGTTTCAAGATAACCAGCGTACACCACTGCAATATAGAACAACAGCTGCAGACTAACTACAGCACTTTGTGTTCTGACAAGCGGGACAATCAGAAAATACGGTGAAGAGCTGAATTTACCACACTGTAACAGGAGCAAGAAAAGATAAAACAGCATTAAGCAACAACGAACAGAGCAGTAGGAAACCGCACTTCAATGAGCTTTCCACTGAGCAGCTTCTAAGGAAAGTACTTAGTTCTAGGACAGGTGCACTAAGATTCCAGATTTATGGTTGAGCATTCAAAAGATGTCTGAAGTATTACCTAAGACAACTTCTACTGAAATTAAACTCCGGTGGATAGAGAGTGGGCTTTTGGAAACATCAACAAATACTGTACCTGCAATAATGACTCATCAACAAAATCTAAAAAGGGGAAAACGCCTACCCAGCATTTCCAAGGTGAGGTACAACAGAGCACTCTGAGTGTTCTCAGCATATGTTTCAAGCTCCTGGATGTTACGGTACGCTCTATCATCCAGATTCTTCTCCTGTAATATGAACACAGAACTTCAGTAAAATATAAATATAGCTGCTATTTGTGCAAGTTCATTACAACAGTCAGGTCAGCGTAATCCACTATTAGAAAAAAAAGGACAAAATTAACAGACAGAAAGAGAGTATAAACTCAGATAGAAGTAGTCATTAAAGCTTATAGCAAGTCTAAACATAACTAAATAACTACATGCAACTGCAGCCAAGTCTGGTTACCGAAGGAAACATAACCTTTTGCAGTAATAAGAAATCAGAATTCTTCATAAAAAAAAGATACAGCTAAACCAAAACATCATATGGTATTCTTACACTACAGGGTTGCCAATTTTAATACTTAATTTGCATTTGAAGCACAAGAGAAATTTAGATAAATAGGTATTTATTTTTTAAAACATGCAAAAAAAAAAAAGCAATCCATCAAATTCACACCTGAGTTTCAAAGTCATATGCAAATATCCCCTAAAATATAACATCCTCCAGCATCCTTCCTGTCCTAGTGGCTTTTGTGGTTAAAACATACCAGCATTAGGATTAAAAAACTTTGAAGTCTTTCATAGTGATGACACTTTGCAAGTAACTGACCATCAATTTTCCCAAGGTATAACTTCGTGAGACACTAACTTTAGCAGCAAAGCTAGCCTAAGAAATTCCTGCCCCCAGTCGTTCATTCTTGCCCTTGTGTTAGAGTTGGTAGCAGCATCACTGTACTAGTGAAATTATTCCTCTTGTTTTTCCCAGAAAAAAGGGTCATTATTTTAAAATTCATGTGATTTGAATGCTCCAATTTACAACACTGCTTAGAAAAAACTCCACAGCCACGACAAGGAGAAGCAGAAAAGTGTGGCAGAAAGGTTCAGAAGGGTCATTTAATTTTTGAGATTTTATGTCCATCACTCATCACAAGAGAAGGCTATTTAGGGCAAAATTGACATGGTAAGAAAAGAGGTGAGGAGGAATAAGATGATGCCAATGATGTCGATTTATGCAACTTTTTACAATATGCAAGATATCCTTTCTCTTGGGGCAGGATTGGAATGGCACAAAAAGAGACCACATGTAAGTTTCCCTTCCCATGCATCTTCATTTCCACTTCTATTACAATGTAGTTTTCCAGAATTCTTAGCAGTTGCATATAGAAACCTCACTACTTAATCCCATAGGATGGAACCTCCCTCACTTACATACAAAAAGGTATCTAACTCCAGATGGATTACCTCTAGGGATAACCACTTCAAATCAGGAATAGAGACCAGCAACAGAAAACATGATCACAGATACACTGGTTATCAGAGCAGGGAACAAGAAAGATGTCAACTCACAAACTACATCTATTCTAAAGCAAAACTAAACAAAGAATTCTATTAGCCATTTTGGCCAGAAAGAGCAGAAATTATGACTAGATGCATCAAGGGAGAATTAAAAGGAAATATAGCAGTACCACTCTTAAAGAGAAATACTACCATCTGGAAAAGATTAATTACTTAAACTTCTGTTTTACACACAAATACATAAAATTAAAGGGGAAAAAACCACATACAACTAAAACCAGCATCAGACCTTGAATGGTAAATACTTACTCTTTCATCAATGATCTTCATGAACCACATTTTAGTCAAGTTATGCCTCTTGACAGCCTGAAAATTATCAAATAAAACATCCATGTTAATGTGTACAAACTGCTGGTAGTACTGCATTCTGGAGAATGAAATATGTTTCAGATAGTCCTTTCTTACAAGGACTGTATTCACTTGGTTAAATCAAAGTGGCATGTCAGTGGAAAATTACAGAATCTCATGATTGGCTTCTTCAAATACAAAAAATTTCAACTAGCATTTCTTACGAGTTGTTGCACAAAAAATGAAATCTTGGACATCAAGCCAGTTAACTAAAAGCATTTATTTAAAAATATATTTGAAAGTAATTTATTCTTTCATGGAGTCACTGTGGAGTTCCCACTAAATATTTGCAGATAACTATGTTCACTCTCCAAAGAGAACACAGTTTCCTTCAGAGTCAAGCAAAAAGATCTCCCCTAGAAATTTTCAAGAAAACATCAGCACAATGTATCAATACGTACTGAAAAGTCAGCATCCTAACAAAGCAATATAATGAATATTATGGTTTTGTTTAAAAAGTATCCCACAGCATTTCATATTCACATGTTGTTCTTTTGGCTCTTATCTTGTATTTTACTTCCTTCCTGTACCACCTCATTCTGTCAGCTTACCTCTTACACACACTGAATTTTGCAGACCACACTGTTAGAAAAGCTACAATCACACATACAAGTATTTATAAAAAAAAACTTATGGGACACATTTCCCACAATCTTAGCCTTTACAGCTCACTTTCAACTTCTTTTCATCCATTACATTTGTAAATATTCTTTCAAGGTTTGACAAGACTAGATCATCTTGTTGAATTTTGTTGATTCAACAAAATCTGGTTAAGGAAGTACTTGGTATGTGAAAAGGCAAATTTTAAGTCACAACACCAAATGTCAGTTTTGCTTCTTATTTGTTCATCTTGAGTATCGTTTTGTAAATTAAATCCTTGAAATAGTCAGAGGTCAAGACTTAAAGCACCAAACTGAGTTCTACTACATCACCTGATTTGTACGTTACATCCATTTTGAGCTACCTTCATTCAAACACACAGATCCTCGTTTTGCAGAAGTTTTAAAAATTGGCTTTTCCACAGAAATTAATGGTGAATTAGGCCTCACTTTTCGTATGTTCAAAATGTTCAAAATAGATAGGTAAGTAAGAACAAATATCATACAGCTGCTGTATAAGTTTATATTAAACTCACTGAGTTTAATATATTATAATAGTAATATAATTCTATTGAATAATTCTAGAAATACTATTAAAGGCTATTTATATATTTTAATAGTGCATAAAACTCTTGGAATCCCAAATGTGAGTATTCTGGGATATAGAAAACTTCAGAACACATTTAACATGACAAATCAATATTTCTTCTGGAAAATCAAAACTGTCCTCATACAAACATAATAGCAAGAAAAGAGTGTACATAAAATATGCTATGCAAAACACATACTAATTCTATTAAAAGCTCTGCAATACTTGTGAGTTCAGGTGTCTTTCCAAATCCTTCTTTCTAAGAATTGCAATGACAGCCTTGAACATTTGTGAAGCTGTGCTCTTCAAACAGGTCATTCTTGGGGTATTTGCTGGAATGTAGAAATAAAATCACATCTTGAGTGCAAAGGTCACCAGGTCAGATTGGATTGTTAGCTCGCTCCAGCGCTCTGCAGTGTGAAGAGCTATTAGCGTTCCTAGAAATACCTTCCGAATTATTTTTCAACATCGTATTTCACAACCA
Source organism: Dromas ardeola (assembly GCA_013398915.1). Lineage (NCBI taxonomy): Eukaryota > Metazoa > Chordata > Aves > Charadriiformes > Dromadidae > Dromas > Dromas ardeola. Next base: position 45,573 of record VYZM01015802.1, on the reverse strand, counting down.
GTTCTGTTTGGATTGTCTTTTATTCGTCTTCCTTTAGAAAAATCACATGTAAGGTTAAATCTTATCACAGAGATAGGCCAATTCATTCTTCCACTTCAAAATTAATTTTCTATTTTGTGAGAAAAGAGTTATGACTGGCAGTCCTAGCTGTTGGCAAGGGCTGCAATTGTTATCTCAGTATCTGAATGATTTACATCTGAATATTGTGCTGGTTTTGGCTGGAACAGAGTTAAATTTCTTCATAGCAGCTTGTACAGGCCTATGTTTTGGATTTGCGCTGAAAACAGTGTTGATAACACATGGATGTCTTAGTTACTGCTGAGCAGTGCTTACAAAGGGTCAGAGCCTTTTCTGTTCCTCACACCGCCCCGCCAGAGAGCAGGCTGGGGGTGCACAAGAAGTTGAGAACAGACACAGTTGGGACAGCTGACCCTGAGTGACCAAAGGGATATTCCATACTAGGTGATGTCATGCTCCGCAATAAAACCAGGGGGAAGGTTGTGGGGGGAGGGGGGCACTGCTCAGGGACTGTCTGGGCATCAGACATTGGTGGTAAGCAATTGTTTTCATTTGCATCACTTGTCTGTCTTGGATTTTATTTTTCTCTCTTTGTTATTTTTTCCCTTTTCCTTACAATTTTTGTTATTATTGCTGTTATTATTTCTTCTTAATTATTGAACTGTTTTTATCTCAACCTTCCGATTCTCCCCCCCATCCCACCAGGGGGGGTGAGTGAGCGGCTCCGTGGCCCTCAGTTGCCAGCTGGGGTTAAACCACGACAATGTTTTGGGGGTTTTTATAAGTTATTGTTCTGCTAATAAACATTTCCACCACGCACTGGTACACACACAAGCACCCTGAAATTAAAAGTGGTCAAAAAAATATATATCATCAAAAAAAAAATCATATCCCAAACTAACTTGTACCTAATCCACTCAGTCAGACAACTAAATGAGAGGATATCTTCATAAACAAAAACAAGTTAAGCTACACCAAAGAAAGTTCCTCCTTGGAGACAAAAGCGTTTTGGGAGAAAACGGTCTTGTTCCTGGGAAGTTTGCCATATGCTTGAAAAAAAGACAGAAAGGAGGAAATAAGAAGCAAAAGCACAGACAGATTGACATGGAGAACGACCGATCAGCATCTTAATGTCTGCATTAAAAAATCACCCTAGGTGCATCTTCAACTCCCACAACCCCATAAAAAGGCTCACAACATTTGCCAGTCTTCATTCTAACTGTATGAACACTTTGTTGTGGCTAAAGCACACACTTAGATTATCTGAGCTGGAGACTCCTATGAATAGCTCTGGTCCTCCTAAAAGTGACTGTAACAGGTGTTTTCCCGTTATTTTACTTCTTGGCTTTATCTATGTTTTCTCTTTGTTAAACAAACTGTGTCTTGTTTAAATTCCAATTTTACTCTAAATATGAGTGGTGACAGACAGGAACAAATGCTCACTTATGCTTTATTTCACATTTGAAGGAGGAAGAGTCAGGGACAGGACACAGTTTCAGCAGTGCCAAAAATCATTAAAAGAGGATTTGGAAAGGATTCATTTTTGTGGTCTCAGAGGTGCAACAGAGTGGATGTGAAGCCAAGATGGCAACAAGTGAAACGCTCTAATCCCGCAGGAACTGCTTTGTTCTAACCCACCGTTACACTGAGTGTCCTGCTTTTCCCAGGATTTTAAGAGGAACAATGCAGATGAATACTTGGATGAAGCCTCCACATTTCACTGCCTGTTTTTCAGCAGGTCCATAAAACTACCTACATATGGGCTCTACGTTAACTGTATTCAGTACTGAGATCTAGACAAACTGCAGCTTTTCCTGTCCAGGAGCTCAGAGAGCTGCTCTTTTGGAAGGTTCTGAGACTTGCTGTGGCCCATGGCCCTAAGATGACAAGTCAGCAGTGTATGGAATTTCCATCCCCAAAGAAATTCAAAATTCAACTCAATGTGACCCTGACAACCTAATCTAACTTTGATGTTAGACCTTTGAATGGCAAGTTGGACTAGATGACAACCAGAAATCCCTACTAACTAAATTATTCTATGGTTCTGTATCAGTGTCAAGGGGAAATCCATTTACACTGCCTTCAGACCTTCAATCATCCGTCTAACGTATCAATGACAGTCCTAACTGGGAACAAAAAATTTTGCAAGAAAGCCTCTGTTTCTTTGGCCATGACCAGCAGAGGAACAGATCTGTAGGTGTACTTTACATGTGATGTTCTAGTGCCTGCAGAACTCAGGCATCTTGGTAAAAATAAACTGTTAAGTTCACAAGTACATTCCTTGTTACTCAATGCACTGTTAAGTTCACAAGTACACTCCCTGTTACTCAATGCACGCATAAGGATCTGTGCAAAACATAATACATAAATAGAAGCCATCAAGCAACTCTTGGTGTGAGGAGAAGACTGCATTAATATTCTTCCTATTATCCAGCAACTAGGCATGAAGGTCTTGGGCTTTTGCTCATACCCTATTTGCTAGCTCAGTCTCTGTGCTTAGTCTCCTGTCTTTTTGTACAGCTTAATCTCTTCAAGCAGGACTAGCACTAGCTCAGGAAACGATACTTATGCACTTCACTTGCTATCAGCTTACAGCTTACCACAATTTACTCTGTCCTTCACCTAAACAGAAGAGGAAAAAGCAGATGGTTCACAGAAGTCTGACCCTCCCAGTAGGTCCTACCTAAATATTCTCCTCCAGCTCTGCTCTTTGGTTGTAGGTAACTTAAAACATATCACACAGACCCAAATGCAATTTACGTTATCTGTTTTATATAAAATAATTCTGTTGACTATGCAACACAGCACACACAAAAGAATGACGTTATTTCCCACAGTAATACTTTAGTTAATTGAATTTTAGGACAATAAAAGTGTATTATTACATAAGACAATAAAAGTATATAATTACCCTCCACAGTTCTGTAGCAACTGGCTGATGTGGTGGGTTATCACAGTATATATCTTCCACAGCATCCCTCCAGAACTGCATTCGCATCAATCCTGTAGTCTTCTGAGTTATGGAGTCTTTAATCTGGAAAGGATACATCTGGAGTGAAATTCACAGTGTCTTTAAGGCACTTGGTCTATCTACACTGAGAAGACAGACACAGGACCTAGCCAAACTCAGTAGGGAAAGTGCTCAGTTCTGAATTTACATTTATTCCTCATAAAGCATAAGAACGCTACAGAAAGTAAAAAAAAAAAAAAAATAATCTTCACCACAAACTGACTTTGAAACCCATGGAGATCAAGTCCTGGGCGACCCTCACCTTGGCTTTCTTCCCAGAAGGAAAGAAGTAGTGGCAGCAGCAGCAAGGGAGGGCAGCACCACCGGTTGCCAGAAGCACAGCCCACAGAAGCTGATCCGGGATTTAGCTTGGTCAGTACATTTCCCGGATTGCTCCTTTCTGGCAAGCATTTCCAGCTTTCCTGGTTGCACCGGCAGTTTCTGGCCACCTAGCAAAGGAGAGAGACTGCAGCCACTCCCCTCCCACAACTCTCTAATTACAAACTTTCCTCTCGGCAGCCTTTCCATCACCTAGCTTGTGCCAACAAAGACCTGGGACTGATTATATCATCCAAGTTTTTGACAGACGTTCTACATATAGGATTTATCAGCACTTCACCAATTCAACCGCTGCATTTGAAGCCAGGACATAGATGCAATCACGTAAGAGTATCAAGGACCACAGCTTGCTTGTTATAATTTAATTTTAAAATGCACAACAAAGAGGAAAGTCAGAAAAAACTATATATATGAACAAAATAAATTGGGGGAGGCTAACTGCTTCCCAAGGGCCATTCAAAACTCGAGGTTTGTATTGCGCTATTTATTCATTGCCCCTTACAGTACAAAAAGTTAATCTCAGCAAAACACCACCTACTAGTGTAATTTAGAATACTGAAACTGTTCACGTTTCCAGAGTTCACAAATATATTTTAATACCTGCCTGAGCCAGCTCCACATTGAAGGCTCTCAAGGCAAAAGCAGAGGTTCTAGATTCCGCAGGCAACAGCAGAGAACACAGAAACCCTTCATAGTCACGCTTTCTATAAAAGAATGAAAAAATACATTTATTATTTACAGCTCTATGTAAATCAGTGTGCTATTGCTTAGCAATGAAGTCGTAAAATTGTAGCAATAAGTTATATCTCAAAACTGACTCTGCAAAAGTAGCAGCTTTTAAGCTTATTTTAAAATAAGACAAACTCCAAGAAAGAGGGGATGCTGTCTGAACTCTCAGTGCACCTCTCAAAGCCAGATCTCAAGATATTTGGCTGAAGGCATGGAACAAGTGTGGCAGAACTGCAAACAGAATCCAGATTGTCCAACTTCCAGACTTCTGTTCCAAACATGAAAACGCATTTCTTTAAGAGACTGTGCTTCGGAGCTTGGCAGAAGAGCACTCGCTTAACCAGTAAGTTTTTGTTTATTGGCAACTATTTTCAAAGCATAAAAACTCTGGGTCTTGGTAGTTTCCCTGCAGGTAGCTTATTGCCAACCTAGAGTGATATGCCTTCGTTTGGCCACTTGGGTGTGCCATTAATTAAAAACAATCACAGTGCCCAGAGTCATAAATTCCAAAATCATACATAACTGTAGCTAACAAAAACACTTGGGTCACCTCTGAAAAGCTAAATTGCTTGTTTTGAACAACATTTTTGTGTACTTTCTGATAAGCCTGTAACCTGATTCTTTATTAGAACAGGACCAGCAACTCCAAGTTCTGCCTCAGGAGTGGAGAAGCAGGTGTCAAGGAAAACACATTTACTTATTTTCATGAAGTCTGCTGCTCTTACATGTACTCATATTTCTTTTGAATGTGAGCTTAAAATAGCAAAGCCAAACTAAAACCAAGGGTTATTAAGGTTGCTATTTTTAGCATCAAACAAAAAGGAAGTGAGATTTATGAGAGGTTCTTACCCCTACAACGCACAGCAGCTGATAACTAGCAAATGCCTTAGAGTTTTCGCAACACTTGCGAAACTTGTTTTAGAGCTTGATGCAAATCCAGAAGCACCAACAAAAAAAGTGCCATTTGTGAATTTTAGCAGGCTTTAAAGGTCACCTTCCTATTAAAGAACAGATGCATCAAACCTCCCTCAGTTAAGACACTTTCTGAAAAGTATTTTCATCTCAAAACCTACTATTTTTTTCCCGGCTGTAACAATATCCAATAATGCCCACCCTGGGCAGAACTAAAAGGTTTACACAGCCACATTTTTCCAGTTCCAGTTGTTCACGTAACACAGAACCACCTCTACTTCCAGAAAGGAAACAAAGAAACACATTACACAAAGTAAACAGCAGTACAATAGAGAAATGTCTTCCCTCCAGTAATGGTGTTGGCATGTTGGGTTTTTTTCCAATTACTCTAAGCTTAAAAATTAAGTGTAGCAAAAAAATAGCTAAGAAAAAAATCAGAAAGAAATGTGAATTTTATGTTGACAGCGCACCCTTGGACATAACAATAGAAAAGCAAATCCATTAAGCCTCAGCCTGTAAAATAAAATTGATATTGCTATAGATCATGTTCCACTCCAACTCTCTTTGTGTATTAGGGTAGGGCATGAAGAAAGGAGGGAATGACCTTAAGTCACTGAGTATTTTTCATAGTTTCCCTCTCAAGTAAGCTTCCATATGAATCCACAGAGGGAAGAAAAGTTGGTTATCACCATTACTGGACTTTCAGAATAATGAAAAATGTAAAGTCTTAAAAAGAATTTCTTACACGTTACAAAACTCTATAATACCATCAAGTCACAAGCTTGTTTTCCAGAGCAGACATCATAAACAGCAAGAGACAGAAAAATTACCTGCTAGGGAAACATATTTTTAATCAAATAGCTTAAAGCTACTTGTAAAGAAAGAGTTATTTAATGTAAAAAGGAAAACCCAGGAGAAAGGACATCTTCCATATTGCAAAAAATTGCACAAATCTACACCATTACAGCATAACTCAGTTGTTGTTCTTCCTCATGTGCAGGAGACTCAAATTCAGGACTGGGGAATTGCTGATGCTTGCATAGCCTCAAGTGTTTTATTTCTGTTTGAATAGTAACTCCTTCCTCTTTATTTTTTTTTGTAACTTATGATTTCCATGCAATATATGAGCTACTGTGAACAGCAGCTTCAATTAAGTGACGCTAAAAGCATAACTACCTTTCATTTTATTATTCTGAATATTGTGTATTTTTGTGTATTGTGCTTGTGTATATTTATAAACATTCCTTTTTATACTTTAACAAAAATAACCGAGAAAAAGTTTAAATTCAACCATCTCAGCTTCTGTCTTGGAACCTAAATATTCTATTAACAGTTGTTTACGTTTGAACACATTTTACCTGTATATTAACTGTATACGCAGCCACTGACCTCCTGAGTAACAGGTAAGTCCTGGGTAGAGTAACTAGGAAAAATAAAAGCTGTAATCTGAAGTTTTATCAAGAAAAATGCAACCTGGCTATGCATTCTGATGCATCTGTAAGGGTCTGCTGCTTGGTGCTGCACAGAAAATTTAAGATTGTCACACTTCTTCCCATTAGTTTTCCTACTTCAAACATTACTGCTGACCACACACACCTTTGTATCTTTTACCAACATCAGCTTGGAGAAGACGATCCTTTTCCACTCTTTCTATACACACTTGGAAGCTTTCTCCCTGCTTTTGGCAACCACCTAGGACAACTGTATTCAACGAGAAAGTACTTAAGTCTTTTTGTACAAAGACACTTGTTTAATTTTTTACTTTGTACCTCTGAACCCTGGTGGACTAGAAAGCAGTGAAGGGCCTTGTTTACACACATTGTTTACGGCCCAGAAGCCGAGCAGGAAACTTGCCCGGCCTGGAGGTGTCTGATCTGCGCTCCTGCTCCTCTTGGAGCATTCTGGATTTGACCAAAATGGGTAGTTTTGAAAACTGGACTTCCTCCCCCTCCTGTATCCAGGCCAGTTACTTGGGCTGCCTGTCCAGCTGTTGGATTTCCTCTGCCTTTGCTCATTTTTTCAGGCAGTACTTTGGAAGCTTGGCTATTTCCCAGTAGCCAAGAAGATCTGAAAGCACCTCTTGTTTTTAAACAATCCACTCCGGCGATCTTTCTCTCCAGAAAAAAAGCCGAGACAACGGCATGGAAACGTTCAGTATTTCCGAAGAAAAGCAGCTGTGCGGGAAGCGGGGGAGAGAAATTGCCGTTCACGGGTTAAATCGCCCATGTAAGCTTGAATATTTCTCGGGTTTCCGCTGCTGCCCCCGAGCAGGCCGGGCCCCGGCCCATGCCCGTCCACCGGCGCCGCTCGCTTCGGGGCCGCGGGGGTTATTTTGGCGGCCAGGACAGCCCGGGCGAGGCCGAGGAGGAAAACTCCGGTCCTCTTTTTCCGGGAAACTCCGCAGCCTTTCCGTCAAGGGGGAAGCTCTCGCATGCCTTCCTCCGACAGACTCGCCGACCCCTGAGGAGAGGCAACCCCACGCCTTGCGGGCCCTTCCCCCTTCGCCTCCCCGGGCACTCACCGCACCAGCTCGGCGCAGTACTGCACCTCTCCTCCGGGCGCCGGGCGGCCCCAGCCCGCCGCCGCCGCCG
>VYZM01015802.1:19315-37949 GCA_013398915.1 Dromas ardeola | reverse complement strand
TCAGCCTGGGGTGGCAGGGCCCGTACCGCAGCCCGCCCCGCGCCATGGCGGCGGCCGCCATGCTGCCCGCCGCTCCGCCCCTCCCGTCAGCCCACCCGGTCCCGAGGGGGCCGTTCGCCGTAAACGTTAAACGGAGGGAACACCGGTAGATGGCAGCCGAGAATGCGGCGGTTTCGACCCGGGGTTTTGTGGGAGCCCTACGGCCTTTTGTTGTCCTGCAAATGGCGTCCGCCCTGCCGCCTTTGCCTCAGTTTCCCCCGGCTGAGGTGAATTCCTCTGCTCTCCGGGAAACCAGGCACTTGGGGTTTTAAACCTGTAGCCCCCCAAAACTGAGGAAGGTGAATTGTAAAAATCTCCAAGATACGGGCATAGGAGGCTTAGAGGAGCAGCTGTGGGACTGGGGAAAAGCGTCTGGGCTGTTTTGGTGGATGGGGGAGTGGAGCAGGGCGGTTCTACCTGGGCAGCAAAGCTGACCCCAGGGCTCAGCCCTTAGTAAAATGTGTTTCAGGTTTGCAGCAGAGGCCCGATTTCCTCCTCTTGGCTGGGAGAGGGGCTTCATACCGCACAGGATGGCTGGAGTTTATTTAGAGGCAGAACGGTCCCGTTAGCCCTGTAGCCATGGCCAGAGTAGCCGTGCACCCTCAAAGTTCGGCTTATATGGGGACAGGCCAGCAAATTCACACAAAAGCACCACCATGCTTAAGAACAGTTTAATCTTAAAACTATGTCAGCCCAACCTATTAGTAACTAGCCCAACCTAGTTATTACGAGAAGCAACAGCAGTCTGGCTTTTCTTTCTATCGCCGGCCTTGCCGTCCTCTTCCCTGGTGCTAGATTTAACCATCATTCTATACTACAGTGAGTTGTTTCAGGGAGTTAAACCAGCAGAAACACATCCACTGCTTGCTTTTGGTTTTCCTGAGTTCGTTTCTCTGCCAGTTTGATGCCTTGAATCAGTTCACTGCACGGTCAGAGCATCAGCTCCAGCACAGGGCGTTAGCACGAGCAAGGGACTGTGGGCTGGAAAGAGGGTAGGATTGCCTGGTTTGTGGACAGTAAGACAGATGTTCATTAGCTTAGCTGTAAAGTGAAGCTATGTAGTAAATAAGGGGAGAGTTTTGAGTGGGCTGCAACATTCAAGTGACAAGGCATTTGTTTGGAAATGAGAGCAAGCCTTTATTTTGTGTCACAGAGGTGAGGAGGAGAGGGAGGTTAGGGATCTCACTTAAGCATTATTTATTTTATTGATTAGTGGCTCTTGCGAGTTTACCCTGAGCCTTTCTTCTTCCCCTTCCCTCGCCTCTAAAGTTCTCTTTGTCTTGAAACTCTGGACCTTGTTTTAAACCCTTGCTATGCCTTGAGCAGGATTTATTGTTTGTCAGGGCACCCAAAGGAGGTCATTTAGCTTTGGGTGGAGGCTGAAACTGCTGTTGTTTAAGTTTTCAGAGAGAACCCCTAGATAAATGAATCCAGCTCTTTCAGCTGCTGCCAATTCCTGGCAGAAGGGTTACATAAACGTACTCTAAACCTCAAGGGTATTATAAATAAATCTTATAAAATATTAACTTTTGTTAATCTCTGAATGAACCAAAATGGTGCTAAACTGATTTAAGCCCTTAGTAAGAAAAGTATAAACCAGGTGTCGTATAAAAACCAATAATCCTGACCTCTTTCTCGGTGTGCTGACATTTGTTTCTTATTGGTTTGTACCTTTACTGTTCTCATTAAATTACTGGGTTTTTTTCCTTAAACAAATATTTCACCTATCATGTATAGTTTTTGAAGAGCTTCTTCAAGTGTGTATTGCTTCTAGTAAGTTAGCCTTTTATGTTGCCAACATAGTAGTAGTAATGATTTGGCTAAATGTCTTAGTGAGTTTTTAACACTGTATTGAAAATTTATGCTCAGCAAGGTGCGTCTACAAACTTTTTTTAATGATCTCCTGTCAAAAAGCACATTTCATCACCTTTTTCAATATTTCTCTCTGAAGCTGAAAGGTGGTTGCTTGTGTTTCTGATGTGTACTTCTTACTTCGGTATTTTGTCCAGCTGACTCCTCAGATAAAACTCTGAAGTCCTTGCACAGCAGTGTTAGTGACAGCAATGGTTGATTTAGGTAGAGATAATTCAGTTATTGCTCTAACCTGGAATTTCTGGAAAAGAAACAGCAAGTTTTGTGTCAGGAAATACCGATTAGTTATAGCCGACACTTGTTAAAAGAACATCCAGATATTAATTGTCAACATATAAATGAGAAAAAGAAACCTTCAGCTGTCCCATGATGGCCAAACAGAGGCTGAAGTTTAGGAGGTCTATGTATATTCACGTGCTTGTACCAAAAAAAGCCTTCATGCAGAGAAGAGAGGAGAGAGAGACCCGCCTCAGAATACCCAGTGGCCAGAGGCTGCGGTGTTCTCTGGGATATGGGACGCTGGCGCCAGGATCCCTCATCTGTAGCGATGAGAGCAGAAATACAAACAGTGATCTGACAGGTCTGTTCTCTACACTCACATGGGCAAGGATATATTCTCCCTCTCTCCCATTTTCCTCTTCTGAATTATCCTGGATTCATTCCAGTATCCAAGTTAGGGAAAAATCTGTGTGTAGTAACAATAGTGTTTCCTGTCCAGTTCCATGCCACAGCAAACAAGCATATGCAGTTATTTTTACCTGTACTACTAAAAATATTCAACCAAAAATCTTTGTTTAAAGTAGTGCAGTAAGAAAACATGTCTAACTGCAGTCATTCCACTGCTGGCCACTGAGAAATACATTAATGCATGTGGTAACAAGCACTGGGCCACTTCAAAACACGGTTTACCACCATTTTCTGTGGTTTGTACATTTAAGTCTTTAATTACAAAGTAGATGGAAAGTTCCAAAAGGATGTTGCAGTGAAGAGGTTTTATCTTTGTTGCTGCTGCATTTGTTTATTTTTTGTAGTTTTGTCTGTAGATAAACGTGCTGGTAAAGTTTCATTTATTTGTTACCCTTGTGCTCTTTCACTCCCTAGTTTCAAGCACAAATAAGGGTTGTAAAAGGTGCTGTGCTAACAGCAGTGGGAAAGTGATTTATGGCGGATGAGGACCACTGCATGCTTCCTTGGCTGTGTGCTGCAGGACCGAGCTGGAGGGACTGTCCTTCAGAGTGAAAAGAAAACAGCTCTTTTTCCTTATCCACCAACGCCTTTGCCAACCATGGGCATACTCCACTGCACTCAGTAGGAAATGCTGCTCATCTGATATTCTTAAGCCTCCTGCGGTTTTACCTGAGATTCAGTTTTACTCCATGAAACGGATGAATCTGTCAACGCATTTTACATACAGCGTCAAGTAAAGGCCAGGTATTACCGTCTTTCAATTACTCCTGATTCGGACTGCAGATTTGCGAGTGAAACAGTCGGTATTCAGGTCGTGCAACTTCTATTGCATGATACCTTTTGATACCTAACTTTTGTTAGGCTAGTCTCTTATACCTTTTTAGCCTGTGGAGCAAAATAGGACTTCTACAGAGAGTAATTCAGAATAAGGACATAGCTTCAGCACTCAGATCAACCTTAGTCTCTCCACTGGTTGTAGGTTACTGACCCTCTGACCAGGAACCTCTCCACAGCTGTGCCATGTTCTCTGAACACACAAACAGGCAGAAGCAGAACTCGGGGCCAAGTTTTCAAGGGCTTAGCGCATCCTAACTGCCCAGCTTCCACTTTGACATCAAAATAAGACCTTCAGAATGAAGAAGCCTTTGCTATGAATCTAACAAGTTCCTTCAAAAATCCTGCTCTCTGGGACAATGCACTCTCTTCAGAATTTTGTCTCTAGTTTTCCAGGAGCCATCCTAAAACCTCCATACTGTCATGAGAAGAGATGACTTATCTGGCTGCCCTTGCACAGAAGCACAGGCCCACGCAAACACAGTTTGGTTCCATGTTGTTCCCTGGGGTGACACGCATACAATATCAGATGCAAATACAGTGAGTATTTGAATGGAATTCACAAAGTGTATGCTTTTATGATAAAGTAAAGCCAAGTCCTGCTGCTGCTGCTTTGGATGCAAATGTATTTGTAATGAACTCTTGTTTTTGTACGTATCCCTTATCTTGCACCTGTTATCATCTTTGTTGTAAAAAGCTTTGGGGTAAGCTTGCCAAATGATACGCCCCATCTGTGCTACCTGGATAAACAGTGTTAGCAAGAAACATGCAAACTGAAAAGCCACAAGTTCTTGACAGACAGGTACCAGCACTGTTTCTCTGGCTAGCAAGGACAAGGTCTTTGTGTTCTTTCAACAAGTTTCCAGCCTTTTCTTGTTTGAAATTCTTGTGCAGTTGTTGGGAGGGAGGGAGATGAGAGAGAGGAAGCTGGGGGAGTGCAAACTCATTTTTAGGATGCAGGTGAAGTCAACTGCAAATATAACAAGGATTTCAATAGACTCCACCAAGTGAATGGGTTTTTTTTTTACCAGAGCCAAAATAGAACTAAATGTTGTCTCTGCTGTGTTGGAGGCAGGTGTATTTGTTGTGAAGGATGCTCTTGTTTATATAGTTTTGCTTGGACCCCTGCAAACCAGACTAGCACTCAGAAGGAGGGAAAGTGAATAATTGGAAACTGCATCACTAGGACTTGTCCCTGACAAGTTTCTGAAAAGGAATGACAGTAGATATAGCAAGGTGAGAGAGCCCTCAGGCATTTCATCAAAGAGGTAGCAGTAGGAGAGAACAACTTGTTCCAGAACCTTATCATGTTCTACTGAGATCTCTAAATTTTCCTATGTTTTCTTTCTTTAGGAACTTGCAAGAGGGAGCACTGTTGAGTAATTAAAGCAGAAGGCTGGCACTTTGGCTTCTGAAGTCCTGTCACTGAGTTCCTGTGGCAACACATGTACTGTCTGCGATGGTCACATCTGAGAGTGGATACACTTCATAGTACCGGGGCCAGGTCATTTTAACTGACTTATATCTTTAGTGTTCACATCTCAAGGCCTTTTGGGTGTACAGGACACATCATTACTGCATATTAGCAGGGACATGGGGTGGTATGAGACCTGTCCCACCGTGGAAACATCCACAGGCCTGTTTCCACCTTTGCTACCTGAGGTGGAGGGGATGGGACCAGCAGTACTCACACTGTGGCTGAGTATGGACCACCCCCTGTTCTGCCATTTGTCCTCTGCCATGTGCTCCCTTGTGCAGGCGTGCTGATGCTCGCTCCTTTTGTGTGTTAGAGCGAGGTAAAGGGTAGAACTTGGCATTGTGAGTGCCCTGTCCTAGACCTTGGGACAGTGGAGTTCGCCCCAGTGCCATTACACCCAAACAAGAGACAGAAGCAGGACCCACATTCCTTTTGCTGTCTGGCACACAGGGTCTATATCTGCAAGAACTAGGAGGGGTACTGCACTCTGATCTGCTGAAGCCTTGTCAGTCAACGAGAATAATTCATAAACTGGTTACCCTGGCAGAGTCCATGATGACGGTGTCTTTTGGCACTTGGATACATTCCACCAGACATAAGCCAGGAACTTCTGCTGTTTAAAAAACTGGTGGCCTGAGGGGATCCCTCTTCATTATGGTCAATTCAGCCTGACCCCTGACCTGTCCAGGAACTTTAACCAGGCTCCAAACTCTTGCGGGGTTGAGCGTGCTGCCAGGCAGCTGAGCAAAACATTACAGATTTGCTGGCAGTGCTACAGCATCCCAGGCACCCTTGCTGCCTCCAAGGCCCTTGTGACAGCTTGTAAAAGGGCTCAGAGAAAACTTTCTGTGCAGAACAGGAACTGCTGGGGTGTTGTAGGCCAGGCAGCGAGCCAGTCTCTGGGGATGAGACAGTGCTTTGGGAAGCTCACCTGGAACCAACGGCTGGCAGCAACGTGTCCAAAAGTTATAGAGCTGCAAGAATGCAGACATGAATTCATTCCATCTTGACTTGTGCTCTCTGCCTCCCGGTGCCAGCCTCCTTCCCTGCTCATGGTATGAAAATAGCCTCCTCTCTCTCCTTCCTCCATCCCAGCCCCTCATGGCAGGTGCCAGGCAGTCCCAGTGAGAACAGGCTGCTTCTTAGCAGGAGGGTGCCCCAAATGCAGCAAGCTTCTTTTTGAAAAAAGTTTCTTTTTGAAACCCATTGTGCAAGGGTGCAAGGCTGCCAACCCAACTGAAATATCCTTAAATGACTTGACGATTTTATACAGTGCAGGCCGTAGGGAACAATTGTAGGGACAGGACTGAAGAATACAGTGTAGAGACAGTGCAGCACTTGTTCTATTTATGCTCATTTTAAAATGATTGTTGAGCGGATATGGGGTTTCCTGGGGTTGGTCCCTGAGGTGAGTAAGGCACGCTGATGTGCAAGAGATGCTATGACAGCTGGCTCTACCAAGGAAATGGCACCTACAGCCGTGCACAGGAACAGGATCTTTGGTGCTTAAGAATTTTTCCTGACAAAATCTTGGGCACTTACAGCTCCTCAGATCAGCAAGCAGGGACTGAACGTCCAGTCAAACTGCTTTCTTCCCAATCTTTCCTTTAGGCAACCATGTCCCTTTCTGAAACTCAGCCTGGTTCCTCCAAGGTCACACAGAATGCTTCCACCCTGTTACACTGGTCTGCTCCAGCTCATATGGGGATCCTGCTCTTTCAGCCATCCACACGAGCATTTGTGTTTGCATGTGTTCCCCTCACATGACAAAAGGAAGCCCAAGTGTGGGGTAGAGAATAGCTCTAGTTGGCTCTGCTTGGAGCAGGAAGGGTGGACTAGATGGTCTCAGAGGCACCTTCCAGCCTCTGAACAGAATCCACTGATTCTGTCATTCTGTGACTCTGAAAAATGTAAATGATAGTTTCAATCCTCACTGGATCGACAGAAAGCACTTGAGTATCCTTGGGCAGAGTTACAGGCAATGTAGCAGAAATTGAAAGTACTGAAGAAGCCTGCAGAGGAACCAAGGAACCTGACAGTTTGGTTGTGGACACCAAAGTAACTGAAGTAACTTATGAAGTGCTTCAGGGAAGTGGACAGATAATAAAATATCTGTGTAGCCAGGGAATAATGACAAATCTATTTTCAAGCGTTTGGGTGTTTTTTTTTCTTTCCATCCCCTGCCCTGAGCATGTGAAGAAGCTGCAAATCAGAGCCATCACAGGTAGGGAAACTTTACATCATTCAGCAGTTAGCATCCTTGCTGGTTTACAGATGGCATTGCTACTCCTCAAAGAGAGTCTCTCCCAACTCTGCTTGGCCAAAGCAATTTGCCAGATCCAGGGGGCCTAGGAGAAGGGGACACACTTGGGCAGGAGCTGGGAGGATGTTCTCAGAGGACTTCAGGGCACAAACATACATGGGATCTGCAATACTGAAATCTACAGTAGTAGGTAGAAACATCCTCCCCCAAAAGTGCCCCTTATCAGCCAACCATAATAACTAGCAAAGTACGGCAGTTGCTGGAAAAATGAGGTGCCAAGCTACTGCCCTGCTTTTCACTTCCCCACATTTTTCTGGCGATGTGGGATCTCAAAGCATTTCTAAAACACCTTTTAAAACCCAACTGTTTTCAAATCCACAAACAGTCCAGAGTTCAGTTCTGAGCATTATAAATGGTCGTGCTAATTAAATGCAGCTAAAACAGTGAAAAGAGTTGCAGGGCAGATGAGATCAATGACAAAACACCCTTAGAGAGCACAGAAGGAGAAAAAAAGTGCTGATGTAGAAAGGTGATTTATAGCGATTCTCTGGTTGCTGAAACAGAAGAATTATTGAGAACCTTAAGGAGAAAGGAGCTTTACATTGGAAGATTGACGACTAAAAACCGTGGGGAAGTAATCCTTTCTGCATCAGTATGGCAAAGCTTCAGTTCTGGGAGGCAGGTCAATGCAGGTCAGCTCTTGCACTGGAAATGCTAAGCTGGGGAACTTCTCTGGTCGCCACCTTCCCCCACGTTGCCTCCTCCCCACCCCCTCTTTGGCAAAGGGGAGCCAATGCATTTCGGTGTTGCGATTTCACATACCGAGCATTCAGCTCCACGGTCTTATTCCTAATCAGAGACTTCAGCGCTAGGCAGCCTGATACAAAGATAAAATAAGTACTCCGAGTATGGGGATTCTTATTTTAGCCTAGAGTTAGCAAGTTATTAAATGTGGCTGACACTGGGATTCGGCACCTGTGAGTGTAGGGGGTCCTTTTCTCACCTTTTATCCTATATAGGCCATTATCATCTTTTCACATAAAAACATTTCAAGATCAATCTTATACACATACACAACTGTGACTTACTTTGTCCCTCCCCAGTAGCTGCATTAAAAATAAACTGAGGAGAAACTTTTATTCAAAGTGCCATTTTTACACTTTCTTACAATCTGAAAACATCGTGTGAAAAGACCAGCACTCCGTATTATACACAATAAGTAATATTCCAGCCTGATCTGTAATTCCATTGCAACACAGGATGAGGATCTGGGAAAAGTTACCATGTTGATTTTTGAAACTTTTAAATTTCTTTTGGATGAATGGAGTTACATATTTGAACAATCATACTGTTATGTTTGGACAGTTATGTGATTATATGACCATCATAGGCTGTAATTAGACGTAGTTGTCTCACTTTAAAGATACCGTTTTCTTTGTTTCAGGAGGTTTCAGCCAGCAATTATTGCAATTGGATGGCATTTCAATAGCCAGTCTCTAGCAAACTCCTATGATGAGTCACAGCATCGGCAAAACATGGCAAGTGTGTTGGTGTAATGTCATGTAACAGCAAGTCAGTGTCTTCTGCTAGTATTTTAATGACAACCCTCTCAAGTAGACCAAGTTTCAGAAAGTGTTTGTTATTCACACATAATGATCTAGCTTGCAAAAACAAGGTCTACCCTTGGAGGATAGAGCTAATAAAATAAGCAGCTAGTTAGTGCACGCTTCTTCATTTAATTTTATTGTGTGGAAAGAGGCATAGTTTTCTCACATGAGAAAGGCACTGCTGTTGTCTGGAAAGTTTCCATATGGCCCTGCAGCTTTCGGATTGCTCCAGTCAAAGGTGTCAATCAGAAATTTGCTGCACTTTCACTGTTGTTGACTTGTACGTCTGTATGTATTTCACAGATTGGCTTTATTTGAAGAGCAATGTATAGCTGGCTGTAAAGTATTAGTCATTAATCTGGCACCACTTAGCTGCAAAGTATTAATCATTAATCTGGCATCATTACGTGCTGGGTTTGCATTCTAATTTCCTTTGTCTTGATTGTAAAGTAACGTATGGCAAACAAAACGCAAGCTCGCTTTTTGTTCCCTCTGTTCCAGAGATGCATTTCAGAAGCCGCCTGTTGTGCTTCTTTCCATCGGAGGAGCACGCAAACCTGCCCAGCTGAGTGAGCCACTGCACTGCTTCCTGCCCGCCATGACTAATGCAATTACACCAGAAGGAAGTTTAAAATAATTTCGTTAGCGTTTGGAGCATGAGGTTCATCTTCAGCCAGACCTCAGACCATGCTTTCCACAGCATTTGGATCACTGGAATACCCTTATATAAGCCTAATTGACACAATTAGAAGAATGACTCCTTACAGATGTGTGTTGCTGTAGCAACCTAGGGGGGGAGGGCAGCCAAAGTGCCCTCCATATTTAGCAAAATAATATTAATCATAATAGGTAGATGCACTTTATCCTTTTTATAAGGTACTTGCTCAGGAACTAAGTGCCTTAGCATGTTGCAACATGGATTACCGTAATGGGGTTGAGATAATTTGAAGGCGAGCTAAAACTCTCTCAGTAATAACCAAAATTACATGGAGACCAAAACATAGTCAAATGTTGCCCAAATCTCCCAGGATATAGGCAGTTGGACTAGCTGTTCAAGGCTTTGATTCTGCCACCATAGGAACACTGGGGGAAGAAAAACACCAAAGGCATCCATGGAAGCAGGAGGAAGCCTAAATTGCTGAACTTGTCTCAGGTTTATCCTACCAAAGGGCCCAGGCGTCCAGTGAGACCACCGTGAGCAGACATTAAATCCACCTGCCACCTCCTTGGTGTTAGAGGGACTCCAAGTCACTCCCTGTTGTTTGCAGTGGGTATGGATATGTATGCAAGTGTCGGTGGACACCAGCAGCGTGGTGAAATGGTAACAGGTCTCCTGCTTCCCCTGCAGCACACCGGAGCGGGAACAGCTGCTTTGAAGAGTGGATCCAAATGCATTTATTCCTGACTCCGTCTTGCCTGTCCCAGAAAACTTGCACATTTCATCCAAGCAGCATGATCTCTTTGAAGTGTCAAAGGGACCACCTGCATTACCCGAGACTCGTGATGCAGGACTTGTTTTCATGAAACCTTTTGATTGGAAGCCAATGGTAAGTATTTTGACTGGTATGACTGTCGCTTCAAAGTTATTGTTTTAACTAGCACCATTTTAAACTTTGTCTTGATGTCCTTGCAACTTGAACAGTCACATTGTGTTGCTCCAGAGTACAAGAAAAACCTGAAGTCGGTGCTGACTGGGACTGAATAATGGGATTTCCATTTCCAAGATGAAGCAGTAAGTGAATAGCATGAATAAACAAACAAGTCTGAAAAAACCCAAACACTTATCTTTTGGATGATCATGGAAAATACAGATGAAAAGGCATCTCAAGAAGTCATCTATACCATCCCACTCTTTATAGATGGATGAATTTTATCTCTGTTATTCCTGACTAAGTTTTATCTGATCTCTTTTTAATAAAGATTTACAATCCCCAGGCAATCTAGCTTAATGCATCACTAGCCCTATTTTTAGAAAGTTTTTCCTAATGTCTAACCAAAGTCTATTTCTGCTGCAATGGAATGTCTTATTAATCTGCAGTATCTTTATTTTTGAAGACTGCTCTCATATCTCTGTCAGGTTTCTCTTCACTAGAGCCAGCACCCCCTATTTCTCCAATCTTCCCATGTAGGTCGTGTTTTTCTAGAGCTCTGATCATATACATTGCTCTCCTCTGTAGCCTGATGAGTGTTTTATCTCTCCCAAGCATGGTGCCCCAAGCCAGGCTCACTGAGCTCCAGCTGAGCTTTGCCAATACTGAGAAAAGTGGAAGAATTACTTCACGTATTTTATAGCCTCTATTTATATTTGTACCTCTCGGTATGTAGTTTGTTTTTTTTTTGAAAGAGTATGCAACCTCCAGAATATTTCTGCAGGGCAGCTCCCTACTTACTCATTTGCTCCTCGGTCTGTGTTTTTGCAGTGGATTATTCTTGACCAGACATAAATCTCAGATTTCCTACTCTTAAATAGCATCTTTTTTTTTTTCACTAACAATCCCAGCTATGTCAATAGTTAATGTGACATTGCTCTGTTGAATAGTAAACTTGTATTTCTTCCAACTTACTTTCATATTTTTCTAAGCTTTATCGTGCTGGTTTGTGCTGGGGATCTATAAACCTTCAGCTTTGCTCTAATTATAGTTCCAGAACCCAGGTACAGCGTGTTCATGTTGAGCTACACGTGGCCCCTTCACTTACCCTATTGCAGGTAGGGTGGTGTGATTAGAGCTGTTTGACCTGTTGCACCATTGGAAGCTCAGCTTGTCCTGATAATAGCGCAGTTATGTTTACTGTCCTTGCAGCTCTCGCAATTACGTCTCATTACACCACCTTAATTATTCAAGCACTGACATTTGAGTGATAATACGTCTAAAATTCAGGCACAGAGAAAAAGAGTTCTTTCAACTTCAGTGTCTTTTATTCAGCTCTTCTCTTGAACTGCCTGTTTTCTTACAACACATTCCTCACTCTGTCACAACCAGTCATGATGTTTTTCCAGAAACCCTGGAAGACACTCCGAGGCCCTCCTTCTGCCAGGAATTTTTTTATAAAAAACATTTCTAATACTTGAGCACTTTCACCACAGCAGGATGAAAGATACATCTTTAAAATACATCAGGCAGCATGTTTTGAAGCACTGGCACAGGTGAGACAAATGGCTCATAGCGCATCAGGTGTTGGGGTTGAGCCCTGGGAGATACCAGGTGCTTGGAGACTGAGGGCATCACTGACAAGTTGTCACATTCTGTCACACCATCACTCATAGCCAGGAAGTGCTAGTTTGGTGTACATGTTTAAGAATCGAAGCACACTAACTTACTTTATCTAGGGTTTGGACCTCACACTAGCTGAACCATCAGCTGCAAGAATACCTCAGGAGCAGCTCTCTTATCCAAGAACCTTTCCAACAGCTTACAGCAATTTGAAAAGTTCTTAGACAGCCTACAGTAAAAAGGGTTAAGTGCAAACAACTCTCTTGCATCATCCCGGTGGGGTGCCCGACTACCTGACCACATCCTACGTATGAGGAACTTAGGCAGAGTTATGTAGGCGTCCCAAAGCCACGCAACAGGTTAACAACTAAATCTGGAACTACAGGTCTCTTGCTGTGGTGGCCGGACAAGACGGTCTCGCTGGCAAGTTTTGCTAAAACCGTTGCTGTCATCTGTGGAGTTGCATTGTTATGCAGGGAAGCTGTACGTTGCTGTGAACACGAACTTTTCCAGACTGGAAGGGCATGTGGCAGGATCTGTCTCTTGCCTGGGGGGTTCATTAGCACAAATCTTGCAGAGACTGAGACTTCATTAATTTGTTATTGCGCAGAGCCAGTTTTAAAATGCTATCTGAAAAGAGCTCTTCAGATGACTGTAATACCAGATTCTGAGTTGCGGTGTTTCAGTATGCAGCAATGAGACTTGCACCTGGCTTCTGCGAAATTCTCAGCCTGGCAGACGAGACCTCCCACGCTCGTTGCTCATCCAGCAGAGCTCGGCTGGCACGGAGCGCTGCCCCTCATCGGGTCCGACCTAAGCGGGAAAGGGAACCCGGCAATAAGTGCTTGGGATCCCAAGTCAATTCCTTAATTCCTCCCTGTGTAAACTACATATACATATATACTGTAATACGCTGTATAAATAATTTACGAAATACACAGAGGAACACATATATATTTGTTTATATGGCATGCTAAAATTAGGTTTGAACATGCGAGCTAAAGATGTTGCGAAGTATTGATTGTCTTTGCTACCGATGCAGTGCCTGAGACCTGGGAGCAGGAAAGGTCACCTCTTTTTTCTCCACCATGGTCACCTCGGGCTCCATTGTAATAGACATTATTTGGTCTTCTCTCAGAAGTACTTGGCCTTTTGCGTTTCATCTGTTGGGACCCATCTGAGCTATGCTGAGAAATGTTGGGATCAGTATTTGCAAGAAACACCCATGGCTGAAAAGAATAACAAAGCAGAATCATGGTGTGCGGCTTTGTACACTGCAAAGACTAAGAGATCTCTCAAAAATAATGGTAATTTACGATTGGATGGAGTCTTGGAGTTGAAATCCGAGCACATCCAAGTGTATGATGTGATTCACATTGCTTGGTGCTAAACTGATGTTGCTAATTCTTTTGTAACTCATCACAACAGAACAAAGATAGTGCTCACTATTTTAGGAAGCGTATGAATCAGTGGGAGAGCTGAAAGGAAACAAATGAATCGCTGGTGAGACTAAAAATGCCTCAGAGATGTGAACAGTGTGTGTCTGCTGACTCTGCGGTTGTGCAGAAAAATTCAAGGAAGGGTTTTAAGCATGGCTGGCCACACAACAAAACACGCTCCGAGTTGACAATTTAAGGAGGAAGCTCTCTTGCACGCTGTCTGTCATTCCCATATGATTTAAAGCACAGATATGCTACAGACAGAGAAACCTACTCATCCTGTCACTGAACACTACGTTACAATCATTACGAAGATAAATCCAGCACAGGAAAATAAGTTATGGCACCGAGGAATATTCCTCCTAAACTCAACTTGTAGTAGGTGCTTAAGAATAACTTTTTACCGCCATGAGGCCGCAGCAGCTTTCCCCAGCGTTAATCAAGCACGCCCGCCTATGCGCTGACTGCGGGATGCCCATCAGCCTAAGATCACCACTGAAACAAAGAGCAAAAACAAATGAAGTGTTAATAACCATGGTAATAACGCACCAAACATCGGAAGCGTGTGGGAATGTCATAAACGTAGCAAACGCGTGTTCAATGCCAAAGTAAAAAATTCACTGCCCGTTTTCCCTTTGGGTGATAAGAGCCCTTTATTTGATTGTCTTAGGCAGGAGATGTGCCTCTGGAAGGCCTCTCTAATGACAGGGCAAAGAGGGAGACACCAAGGCAGCACGATTCCTGTTGTCCCCAGGGGTGCAATAGGGGCATTTATTACTGACTGCTTGAAGGAGAGGACAGGTTCAGGCAGGTGCAGTGAAGCCATGCTGGGCTTTTTCTAGTCCCAGAGACAAATATGAAAGGAGGCAGACAATCCCAATGGAAAAATGTTTGATGAACGCCCCTGGGCACAGGAAAAAAATCGTTCACGTAATGACACAAGCAGAGGCATCTGGCGCTGCGGTACGGCACTACCTGCCGAGACGCCTGACGCACTCCAGCCCGAGCTTACCATCCAAATGCTGCCACCCAGGGTGCTCCAGAAAAAAACAGAGTTAGTCCAGCCACGGGAATCTATACTGACTTCTGAGAGGATTTTTTCTTTTGACAGAGCAGAGGAAAAGAGCTCGATGTGTGGCTGAAGCTTACCGTTATTTCTTTAATCTGGCTATGATTTGCAATGGCTTCCTGCCAGTGGCAATTTGAAGACAGAATTATACCTGGTTTTGCTCTCAAACAATATGAAATGCAGGAATTGCATTTTGACAGTTTCTAAGGAAAAAAAGAGGTTTTTTTTCTAGCCGAGGACTCTTTCCTGAAAAGGACAACGGGTTTAATGTTTTAAGGTAATAGTTCTTCCACGGAAAACTGAATCCCCCCAGCTTTTTCAGTCTGGTTTGGAGGATCATATCCAGTAATTTCTGCCTCCTTGGATCTCACTCAGCCAAATCATGAGGCTCCTAGTCACGTCAAAATTGGATTCTTGAATTTGCTGAGTTCATGCTCCAGAAATACAGAAACAGGTTTCTAACACCTGTTTTGCATAAAAGTCTGGAAAGGCCTGCTCTTACTCAAAATTTTAACTTGGGAAAATAGCATTAGAAACTTGTGACTTACAGCAGGAACAATCAATCTCTCATCTTTAAGCCAATGTTACAGAAACCTTTGCACCAACTAAAGTCAGAGGAAGAAGAGCAGAAAAGGAAGTGCCCATTTTCATTGAGGTTGATGTTTAAATCCAGAAGCCCACTTCAAAAAAGGGATTGACATTTGTGCAAGGACACAAATGTCAGACTGTGCTTTTTGAAGCTTGGGTCTGTTCAGACTGCTGGTGCTTTAAACAACAGGATTGAAGTGTTTGTACCTAAGTTTGGATAGAAAAGCTTGGACTCTGAACAGCAGCTAGTATCTTTTTCATAGGAAAAAAAACCAACCCTGTATTCCATTGTGGTTAATCATAAACTGGAGATATTTTAAAAATTATAAACCCCCACTATTTCTGCATATTGCATTAAGCAGGAAAGACAAAGACCTATCTGGCAGTGGTGACCTTGCAGAATCACGCAGAATCTCTTCCCATACAGCACAGGACTTTCTGCCACAGCCAGATGGAAGTTGTCTTACACGAGGCAAAAGGCATTAGACTTAGTCTTATGCCCTTAGGTTCAGGGCATCAGTTTTTAACTGAACATTAAACTGAACCTGTGGTTTTGGTAGCTGTGCTGTGCTGACCTTAAACCAATGACACACATTTCAACAAAGGTGAGGGCTGTGGATGTTCCTGTACAGATATGCCAGGTTCATGCCGTGTGGGAATGGTGGATTCGCTCCTGCAAGTCACTCAGAGTGATATCAAGTGGTCTGTTATGCATTTTTGGAAAGATTTTTGATTTATCTTTGTCTGGAGGACATATCTTCTCCAAAGTTTAGAGGGAGCTTATTTTTTCAGACTGTGCAAGCTTTATGCGGTGTCAGTCTCCCTCCTGCTACTCGATGTTTCTCATGCAAAGATAGATCTACGTTCTCACCTACTGTGTAAACGGGCACGGTTGCGGAGTAAGGACCTCTCCAAGAGGCAGGACACATGGCAGCGCTTTGTTATGAGTTCAGTGCGCTCATTGTAACTCACAGGTCTTGTGGTAGGAAGGTCAGTGTTTCTGTACTCCACGGCTAGACATATGCGTGTCCATGTGCCTGCTGAATGCTGCTGTAGTATTTCATCACAGGGGAACCCGGACAGTAGGTCATGCCTTGCATTAATGAGTAGGATCTTGGAAAATCAATACAGTTCAAATAAGAGGGGACCTCTGCCCAGTTGTTTGCTGTTCCTGTGACACAAAGAGCACTCTGGAGGCACGGGAAATTTTTGCAGGCACAGCAATGACTGTGCCATTAAGCTGCCACCGAGCACACAAGAAAGTACAAGGGGCTCTCTGCGAACTCCTACCAATAATTCGGAGTCATGCATTGGAAACGTGAACGGTTCCCTTCCTCCAGAGATCTCTCCAGATTATTTTTTTTCTGTAATACAAATAGAAGAGTCAAATTCCTCAAGGAGAGGCAAGTCCCCGAGCCAGCTTTTGTGTCCAGCAAGCCCCAGACCAAAGTGACTGTATTTCTTTTGCTGTCTAAGGGCCTGATCTAACGACCGTTAGAATCAATAGAAAGGCTAATTGATTTGAAAGACTTTGGATAAAGCATCGAAGGCCACAGCCTGCTCCATTGCAGTCACCAGAAAATTTCTCACTGACCTCAGCGAGTGCGGGATGAAATACCCAGGCTCTTGCTCACTAGGTATTTAAGTCCACGTACGTAATTTATTTCATTTGTAACCATTCATATGCCCAAGTACTTGCCAGCTCTGTAACAAAAGCGCGCTGGTTGCCAGGTTGAGAAGAGGGGTAGCTTTCAGATCTGCTCCTCTCCCACCGTCAGCGATGTGATTTGGAGGAAAGAATAAGCAACTCCATTGTTTCCAGCATTTTGTGATGCCAGGGAATTAAAGAAGGTAAGTGAAATGAAGAGGAAAGAAATTGAGAGCAACACTACAGAAAGAGGAGCGCTCCTATCCCTTTAATTACTTCTCAGGGGACTTTAAAAAATATAAACACTGGTCTTTTAACTTCATTACGAGTCTGTATCTCAAATACAACCCAAGCCTTCCTAGGGCTTGCCTACACTAGAAAAATACATTATGTTAATTGATTAACATGTAATGCTTAGTATAATAGTCAATATAAACAAAGACTACTATGTTTAACATTTTTTGTTGTTGCTGACCCAAGGTAACCCAGCTGCCAAACATGACAGCTCTTGTCTACACTAAGTGCTTTGTATCGCCTTAATTAACGTGTTCTAACACAATGTAATTTTGCAATACAGATAAGTCCTTCGGGGCATTTATTCTGTAAATTTAATTTTCTGTCTCGCCTATCTTGAATTTGCAGACACGCGCTGCTTCTGCTGTCTCCCCTCCCCCTTCGGTCCTGCAGCCCCGTCATTGGAAATCAAAGGAGCTTCGTGGGCTTTTTTCCCTGAGTTGCTTCAACTTATAAACCGAAAGTTCAATCAAACGTACAATCAGTCTACCCCCTTTGATGGTGCCGACGTTATGAAAATAAAGTTGATCTCATAATTCAGGGAGGGTTAGTTCGGCCTAGAAAAAGTATCATCAAATACCAGGTTTGTGAAGTTTTCGCAAAAATCTTGTGAATCGTACAGCTTGGCAGTTTGTCAGTCAAACTACACAGCCCATTCCCAGCTGTGGGAAGACACTTTTCCGGTGTTGTTTTTTTTCCAAAATTTACTTTCTCCGTTTTGTTTTACATAGAAAAGCTTTGTCCTTACAAGAAAAAAAAAAGGAAAAGAAAGGAAGAAAGGAAGAAAGTAAGTAAGGAGGAAGGAAGGAAGGAAGGAAGGAAGGAAGGAAGGAAGGAAGGGAGGAAGGGAGGGAGGGAGGGAGGGATGGAAAGAGAGAAAGGAAGAAAGGAAGAGAGAAAGGAAGAAAGGAAGAAAGTAACTAAGAAAGGAAGGAAGAAAGGAAGGAAGAAAGAAAGGAAGAAAGAAAAGAAGGAAGGAAGGGAGAGAAAGAGAGAAAAAGAAAGAAATAGCCCAAAAAGAAAGTACAAAAATGGAAAAGAAAGGAAGGAGTAAAGGAAGAAAGGCAGTAAGGAGGAAGGAAGGAAGGAAGGAGGGAAGGAAGGAAGAAAAAAGAAAAAATGGAAAGAAAGGAAGAAAGAAACAGAAAAAGAAAGAAAGAAAGAAAGAAAGAAAGAAAGAAAGAAAGAAAGAAAGAAAGAAAGAAAGAAAGAAAGAAAGAAAAAGAGAAAGAAAAAGAGAAAGAGTACAAAAAGTATATTATTAAACACTGAGGTTAAAAGATTAAAAAGTTCATCTGAACTCCAGTGATGGTAACACGCCCATGCTGCACACCCTGTATTTTAGTAGAAAATGTTATTATCGCTTGTTTAACATTAACATTAACAACATTAACATTAACACAAACATTAACATTAACACTGACGACTCCAGCTACTCCGCAGGCCTGAAACCATGCAAAACCCTCTCTATTTTTACGGCGTGTCGCACGTAGAGCAGTTTGGCCACGCATCTGTTTCAGCACCTTTCCACCGGGCGCGGGCATTTGATATATTATTGTATTATTTATTAGGGTTTAATTAAGCGAAGGCCTCCGAGGGGGCGGG
>VYZM01015802.1:1083-13718 GCA_013398915.1 Dromas ardeola | reverse complement strand
TTTTTTTTTTTATTTTTTGAGTGCTAAACATCTGGCCATGTGGAATTATTGCAGATGCATGTTTGCTGTGCACTGCTGCTTTGGGGGTAACTATCCGGTATATACAGCTATATGAGTATAGTACACGTAAATGTATACAAATAGAGTATTTTTGCCATCATGATTCCACACTTGCCCATGTGTTCAATGATTTGGAAATAACCGGGTGTTTTGTGAGTCCTGGTTAATAGCAAAGACTGACTTTTCCTCCCATCTGGTGCCTACTGTTAGAAACAATTGGGGAAAAAAGTCATAGTATAGTAAGCTTTGTTACACAGGGGGGAAAAAAATGCATGTAGTGGTAGACTCGCTGCAGGGAGATGCCCATTGACTTTTCTGATCACCTCTTGGACATGTTTGAAGTTTTTAGTTCAAAGAAATAGGTGACTTTGAGGGGACGTACTGCTGATAATGTTGAAGTATAGTGCTGATACAACTCATCTTGAAGAGCAGGGGACTTGTGTAAATATTTGGGGAGGGCAGTTTGTGATGTTAAGCATCAGGGGTCTAGCTTAACTTAAATCGGGGGGAAGCTATGAGCACACAGCATCTTCAAAATGAGGGTCTGAAGGAATCTGCAAGAGAACTATAGGCCGAGAGGCATATTCTAGTGAGAGACAGTAGATCAATTTATCTAAAATATCCATTATATTGGATAGTAACATGTAAAGTAAGATTTGGACTTTTCTCAGCAACTTGTGAACTCGGGACACTGGTATAAATTCTTCTAGAGAAGAATCTTATGTTAACGCTGTACAGTGAAGCTGCTTTAATGTGTTGGGGAGCTGAAGGTGTGGTGATCCTCAATGGGTGCGTGAATAAGTTTCTTCACTGAATTCTGTGCTCTTGCTTCTATCAGAGGATCCAGGTTTTTGTGTAAGTTAGTTTTGTGTGGCAGAACTGGGAGCAGGCTTAAGTCTGAAGCTGAGGTAGATTACAGAAACTGGGAAAATCAGTTACACTGATAATGCAGTAAGTTTCAAAAGCTGTTCTGAAGTCTCTAGTGGTTTAATGGTTGGCCATTTAATATTGTAGGGCCAAGAAAAGCTGCTTAAGGCACACTGGCACAGTAAGTACTACTGGTTTGGGATAGTGCTTCTTGTTTGATCAGGCTGCTAGCAACACTGCTTCCTCTAGAAGCCTTGTCTGCCAAAACAAGGTTTCAGGACTAACCTTTGTGCCAAATGATGTTACTTGATCAAGCCTAACTACATCCGCTTTAACAAGCCAAAACGCTAAGTGCAGAAAAATTACTTAAATATTAATTGGGGTGGGGTCTGAAGCCTTTAATGTTTCTTGTGAAGTCTGGCTCTGTAGCGCAACTAGCAGGACACTTAACGCTTTCTAGCAAAATAGATGCTGGGGATGCAGCAGCAAATGTATGTAGCAGCAGTCTGGCTTTAGATACAGCCCTTCTAAAATTATGTTTTGACAATATTGATGGTGGCTTATGAGCCCTGTTCTCTCAGTGCCCAGGGCTCACTAGTGCCAGGCAACCAAAGGCAACCATGAAGATAGATACTCTTCCAAAATGTAGCATTTTTGGTATGTGGCTTTTTAGCTAATTCTAACCACCTCTGCTATCCCAGTTTCGCTTTCAGATGGCAAGTAGAAGAGTGTTGGTTTGTAAACCAGTGCTGGAAGGGTATTTGATGAGAGCGGGGGGCGGGGGGGGAAGGGGAGGAAGGGGGGGAGAACTTAAACATCTTCAACCAGCAATTATAAACCAGTTTTTCTCCTTTTGTGGAGGAAATCTATTTGCTCCTTTTAAATTCAAAGCAAAAGGATGTTGTATAAACTTCCCTCGCTTCATCAGGCTAGTCATATTTTTCCATAACAAACCTTAACACTTTGTATTAGCAGTTTCTGCCCTTTGCTAGCTAATGACATGCAGCAAGAGCCTGCTTAGGAAATATGGGTTCTGGTAACGCAGGGTGGTGTGGCTTCCTAGCTCCTTACGGCTTTCCCCAGAAAAGCTTCATTTGGAGTTCCACCTCCGGCACTGTTCAATGTGTTAAGGGATTGCCCCATACAGAAAGCAGTAGCCCTATATTTGCGGGCACCGTAATGTAAATTAAACTGGTGTAATCTGCATATAAAGTGTTTACAAGGCACTGTAAATTGACTTTTGCTGTGTTGCTGGCTTATTTCTTGCTTTATTTCAAGTGCTAGGTTTAGGACAATATCCAGTGATGAACACGTAGCTATTCATGGCTTCAGTCAGTCATATCAGGCTACCCAAGGAGCCAAAAGCAAGCAGATTTGAGTATTTAAAAAAAAAAAAAAGTAGAAGGAAGGGAGTATTTCACTCCAGTGTGGAGCGGGGGGAAGCAGAAGAGCTCACTTCTGTGCCAGGCACCTGCAGCCCCCCCAGAGAGGAAGGCTACAAGGGTGTCCCATGGGCACGGCAGACCAGACTTGTCTGCAGCGACATCATGCAATAAATGCAAGTTAAGCTCTACCAGAAGAGACTCTCTAATAAAGTCATGCTAGTGCTGAAAAACATATTTTCCCCAAGAGACCTCTTGCTCATGCCTGAGCAAGCTCCTGGTCTTGCAGACATCTTTCCTGGCCACCACGGAGTTGACAGCTAGCCGTTGGACCCTGGGTGGGGAGAGAGAAGGCAAACAACTCTGGTCACGGCAGCAGTGGCACTCAGACTTGGGATTTGCTTTGCTTTTAAAACTGCCAGGCTATTTTTAGCTTTACTTTGGAAGTTTCAGGAAACATCAGTGATTGTTCTGTCAAGTAGGGAAGTCCTTTCTCAATATGTCAGTCCCTGCTTGCATAGGCTGCTGGTTTGTTTTTCCACTAGTGCATGATGGAGTAAGGGTTTGCCAAAGCTGCTGACAATCTGCTCATGAAATCTAGAGGGCTGGTTGAGGAACAATCCTTCTAAGTTATTTCTTGTGTGTCACAACTGGTCTATCTTTCCCATTCCTCTGCATGACCATTGTTTGGATTTACTTGTGTGGCTGGCAATCCAAACACCCTTTCATTAGCATGCTTCTGTTTTCAGGCTGGACCACCTATGTTCAAGATGATTTTAAACCAAACTTTGCCTAGTGGATAACCCCAAGTCTTCTAAAGCTGGAGCAGTGTGACACACATTGCTTTGTATTTGTGGTCTATGTTGCATCTCGGGCTTAGGGAGGTGGGGTGGGGAAGGAAGGGTGCAATAGCGTAATGCACCAAAAATCCAAAGGCTGTTGTGGTGCCCTCACACTAAAAGTGTGTTAGCAGCACCGTGCATTACTTACCAGCGTGGCTTTCCTAAAGAGGCTTGACTTCGCTTCAGCCCAAGTCTCTGCCCAGTAGATTAAGAGTGTCCTTGTGAACATTTTGAACACCCGTGGTGGGTGTTAATGTCCATGTTCTCCTGCCCTGTCTAATTTGCATGTCTCTCCAATGCACCTCAGTAATGACTGATATCTGCTCATTACATTTCCAGACTGGAGGCCCGAAATGAAACAGGACAGCGTGTTCACTGCTATGTCACAGCTCTTGCTACTCGTTCGACTTTCCTGGAAAAAAACAAGAGCTTTCGTCCTACCCACTGGATAAAAGAACATAACGAAAGGCACTATCTCAACAGAAACGGTCTCCGTCGCCAAAACCTCACCAGGGATTGCCACTCTCGGCAAATCAAGCACAACGGACTGTTTGTTCACCAGCCTTGCCAGCGTCAGTTCAATTACTGATGGCTCTTGTGGTTTTAATCTATGGTCTAATTGTTTTTAGGTTGCTCTTGTTTTCATGCATAGGTAAGTGTGGTCAATCTGAAGCTGATCATCAATCCCTCAAACACAATCATAACTAGTGTTGCATTCTTTTGAAATGACACGTAAATCTCTGCACATCATGCAGCAGTTCCTAAACGTCGATGTTAAATTTCAGTGTCTTGGAAGCCTATCAGTACAATAGTTTGTGTGCTGTTTTATAAACTATGATGTATAGATGGGTTCTTAGTTGTTATTTTTAAAGAAACTTCACTGAGATGGAAATCAGTTACATTTTGCATTAATCAAAGTGGAGTGAGAAAATTTAAGGTTAGACATATGCTTTAAAGACCACTACTTGACAGCTTGTGTATCTGTCTGTATTCAGCATATATGATTACTTTCTAACAAGGAAATACTATAGCTGCCGGTGGATATTACATAGCTATGCTGAACTGTTACAAGAAGGACATCTGATCTAAACTGCCTAGTACCTGCTTGTGTTAGTGGGGTCAGTAGGGTGTGTTGGGTACTAATTATGGGTATCAAAAAAGGGTTAAATGTCCCCCCCAATATTGTTGCAGTATGATATGGCACTGGTGTTACAGATGTAGTACCTCACAGTGGCGTGGAAGGAAAAGTGGACCTAGGGGTTAAGTGCAGACGCACAGCCCAGAGAGCTGAACTGGGTTTTACTTGGTACAGTTCGAGTTCTTACTCCCTTTCTCTAACTCTTTCTGTCTTTGAAAGATGTATTTCCTCTACCCTATTTCATTTAATCTCTAATCTAGTTAAAGGAAAATGATGGTGGATCCACCATTCTTTTAATCTCATCATTACCTGACTGCTCTTTAAATAAGTCAGGCTGATGGATAGCTATTTCTGAGCTGCTAGTTACTGTTAGATTGTCTCGTATTTACAGACTGAGAGTAGCTCAAAAGTAGCTAGAAGGAAGGTTTTATCAGAAGTTCTCCTAATTTTCTCTTTATGAAAATGAAGTCTGAGTTAATTTTGACTGGAAATGAAGGGCAGTGTGTGGCAGGGAGAGGAGCACGCTGAAAGACAGTCTTGCAGAACTAAACGCAGTGATGACGGGGTGTAAAAATTGAGATGGATCGGCAGTGGTTGTTCTCCTAGCCCATCGGAGGCAGAAGGACTGGATAGCCATTCTGTGGGCCAAACAGGAAAGAAAAGCCATTCAAAACTAACCAGTAGTTTTCTTAAGAACACTGTGTGACATGTTTTGGAAGCTGGCAGGCACTTAAAAAAAAAAAAAGGCAATGTAAAGCTCACCTGTTAATAAAGAGTGTGTAGTACGCAGCAACCACATGGCACACAACCCTGATAGATCAAGCTCGGAAGTAAATTAAAAGGCTATGGAGGCGAGGAAGCAGAAATCTGCACTGAAAGAAGGGGGGAAATAGAAGTAATTTTATCCCCCTTTCTGTCAGTGCTTGCTGTGACTTACTGTTTTTCCCTTGTGTTCAGTGCCTAGGGCATTAAAGTGTTAACATTACATTCAACCATGTCTTCCAGTAGTCCTTGTACAGAAGTTAGTATAAGGAGTCATGTGAGGAGTCTTTGAAATTAGGCAGGATCAATAATGTGAGCTACTCCAGACCTATGAAGTATTTTAAATTCAGCTAAATGCTTCAATTTCACCGACGCAAAACCCCAATAATTTGGATGAACCTTGATGCAGTGGTACTGCTGCACATTCTGCAGGTGGAGCTGTTGTGGCACATAATTAATGTACAAGAAATGCTATTTATAACATCTGTTTCACTGCAGATGTGCTGCTTCACTGGGATTAGTTAGGATTGTTGCAAAGAGATGTTGACAAATAGTTAAATGTATAAAAGAAAGAGATGCTTTCCTGGATAGACTAGCTTTTTTTTTTTTAAAGACACGTTGAATTCACATAGACAGTGAAAGAAAACAGAATTGGTCACAGCATGAGTTTTCAAAACAGAGATTTTGTTACTACTCTTCTCAGCAGTATGTGCCCATGTCCATACAACAATTCTTTTGTGGTCCAAATACTCTGGTTTAGCTGCAAATAACTGTAGTTTCACTAGTCTCTCATCTGTTCATGAGTACTCTTACTTGCCTCAGATTATCTGCCTTTATCACTCCAACTCTTTGCCTGACTTGAACTTCCTTCTCCTCACTGCCAACTTTCTAGCTCAGGAAAATTCTTTGCTTTCCTTTATTTTTCTTTTATATAAAAGTAACTACTTTCCTTCAGCTTTAATTTTCTTAAAGTGAAATGAAGGAAGATGGAGTCTCCACCTCCCCATGTTGGAAGGAGTAAGTGATCCTTTAACTCTTAACGGGGAGATGGAGTTGAGAGTATAAGGCTCCCAGGAATTACAGTGAGAGCCTTGGTCCGTTCTTCTCAGTAGGCAAGTAAATGCAACTTTAGACTGCTCCTAGAATTGGGAGATACTGATCTTTTTATACTACATTACTAGATGACTTTCTGGTGATGAAAACCTATATCTTTCAGGATATAAACTGTTTTGTTGCACAAAGCTGTGCTTCTCAATTTGTAATATTGGAAACCGTATTATTGTGTGAGATAGTACTGCATCAATGGCTTTTTGTTAATTTGTTTTACGTATTTATGTTGGTCTAGCCCTGTTTTGTGCCTGGAGCTATTGGGCAATTAGATTTGTTTTGGTTTTCTGTTTTAATAGTGAGCTGTGTGGCTTTTTATATGGTTTTTGAATTGTATTAAAGTGTGTGTTTTTTCTTGTAGAAGTGGAGGCCTTGCACTGTCTCATACTGATTGATATTCATGAATCTTGCTGAAACTGTATTTTCATATGTATTGGTCGATAGACAGATTTGCATTTTAAACTGTGCCTTCTACACAGCAAACTTGAAGATTCAAAAGGGACATTTCAGTTAGGATTAATACTGTACATCAGTCTATGCATATATGGCAGCTTCTCTCCAGAGCCACTTCTCTATTTGTAGCAGTCCTTTTGATATGGAAGAATGTCTGGCTCTTATTTTTTAATAGTTTAACACAAGCTGAAAACCGACAAAATACAGCACTTTGCCAAAAAGTAGCATTGCTTAACCAGTTTGTATTTACTAAAGCGATCTTCTGTATTTTGTTTTCATAGTGCGTTCTGTGCACCACGGGGAGACATGATCTTAACTCTCAATAAAAAATGGCCTATCAAAAATTGTCAGTCTGTTCTTTTATGTTACAGGTCAGTCAAAGTCCAAATGCCTGAGCACCCGATTCAGGTGTGGTAGGTACAAGTATGAAGTATCTCAGAATGTTTGCACCAGTACGGAAGTTCTTCTGGGAGCCAGTTGGCATTGCTGACCAAGTGACAGTGCGTGGTTTAAGGAGTGCTATACATCCCTGTCAACTGCTGCGTTTCCTGATCATGGAATTGTGGGGGTTGGAAGGGACCTTCGGAGGTCATCTAGTCCAACCCCCCTGCCAAAGCAGGTTTACCTAGAGTAGGTTGGACAGAAACGCATCCAGGTGGGTTTTGAGTATCTCCAGCGAAGGAGACTCCACAACCTCTCTGGGCAGCCTGTTCCAGTGCTCTGCCACCCTCCCAAGTAAAGAAGTTTTTCGTCATATTGAGATGGAACTTCCTGTGTTCCAGCTTGTGACTGTTGCCCCTTGTCCTGATCAGCATGCAGAAGTGCTGTAGGTGAACAGGACAGCGAAAAACACATTACCACTTAAAGCGTATGCGGGGTGGGGGAAGGTTTTTCCTTATCTAGGCTGAACCTCTCCTGTTTCAACTCATACCCGTTACCTTTCATCCTCCTGCCATGCACCACCATGAAGAATCTGTATGGAAGGCTGCTGTTAGCATTCAAGAGGTGGAAGCAGGGATAGCTAACCTGTGAGGGACACAGAGACCCTGTGTGAATGCCCAGGGGTGGGGTTAGGCAAGCCAAAGCCAAGCCCATCTGTGCAAATGTCCAGGGATGGAGTTAGGAAAGTCAAGCCCATCT
The DNA here is from genome assembly GCA_013398915.1 of Dromas ardeola. Taxonomy (NCBI): domain Eukaryota; kingdom Metazoa; phylum Chordata; class Aves; order Charadriiformes; family Dromadidae; genus Dromas; species Dromas ardeola. Next base: position 5,967 of record VYZM01015802.1, on the reverse strand, counting down.
GTAGCTGAACCTGGCAAGGGATGTCAAGGACAACAGGCTTTCCACAGGTATATCAGCTGCAAAAGGAAGATTAGAGAAAATGTGGGCCTGCTGCTAAACTGGACAGAAGTCCTCATGACAAAGGACGTGGAGAAGGCTAAGGCAGTCTGTGTCTTCTTTGTCTTGGTCTCTACTAGTAAGACCAGCCTTTGGGAATTGCAGGCCTCTGAGGCTAGTGGGAAAGGCTAGAGCAAGGAGGGTCAGCCCTTGGTTGAGAAGGATCAGGCTAAGAAATGCTTAAAGAGATGGGACATACACAGACTTATGGGACATGTCCATGACTGGTGAAGGAGCTGGCTGATGTCACTGTGAAGCTGTTCTCAATTATCTTAAAGGTTATAGCAATGGACAGGGTTCTTGAAGGCTAGAAGAAAGCAAATATCCTTCCTATCTTCAAGAAGGACAAGACCAATGGAGGGAACTACAAGACAGTCAGTCTTACCTCGATCTCTGGTAAGGTGATGGAGCAAATGATGCTGGAAAGCATTTCCAAACAAGAAGGTGATTAGGAGTAGCCAGAATTGACTTATGCAGAGGAAAGATGGCTGACAACCTGATATGCAATTGTAGAAGGCTGACTGGCTCAGTGAGGGGAGAGCAGTAGATGTGTATCTTGACTTTAGCAAGGCTTTTAACACTGTCCCCCATAACATCCTCCTGAAGTGATGAATTATGGACCAGGTAAGTAGATTGTGAGCGGGTGTGTCAATAACTGAACCACTGTGCTCAAAGGGTTGTGATCAGTGGCATGAAGCCCAGCTGGAAGCTGGTTGCTACTAGTGTACACCACCAATACTGGATCTTAATACTGTTAAAAACCTTCATTAATGACCTGGGCCATGGGGCAGAGTGCATAATCAGCAAGCTTGCAGAAGATAGGAGGAGTTCTTTATACATCAGAAGGACCTTGACAGACGAGAAATGGGCTGACAGGAACCTCATGGAATTCAACAAGGGGAAATCTGGAGTCTTACACCTGAGGGAGAAATAACCTCAGGCCTCAGTACAGGCTGGAGGCCAACTGGCTGGAAAGCACCTTGGCGGAAAAGGCCCGGAGGGTCCTGGTGGACACCAAGTTGACCATGAGTCAGCTGTGCACCTTTGTGGCCTCAAAAAACTAAAAGCTTCCTGGGCTGCATTAGGAAGAATGTTGCCAGCAGCTGGAGGGAGGTGATCCTTCCCCTCCGCTCTGTGCTGGTGAGACACATCTGGGTGTTGTGTCCGGTGCTGAGCTGCCTGGCACAAGAGAGACGTGGACATAGTGGGGTGTATCCAGCAAGAGGCCAGGGAGATGGTAATAGGATTGAAGACTGACAGGATTGAACACCTGAGAGGGGCAGTAAAGAAGACAGAGCCAGACTTCTCTAGCGGTGTCCGGTGAAAGGACAAAAGGCAAGGGGAATTCCATCTAAATATAAGAAATAAGCTTACTGGTCTTCTCTAGGTGGTTCTTTTGGATTTTTATGAAAATGTGTGTGAATATTTTTATTTCCCTCCCATCGTGAGGGATCCCTGGTCTCCATGGCTTTTCAAAGACCATGGAGAGTGGCCTTGCAAGGACACCAGCCAGCGCTCTCGGCACATTGGCTGTGGGCTGCTGGGCTCCGTGGACTTCTATGGGTTGAGTTGTTGCAAGTAGTCCCTGAACAAACCACTGAACAAACTGGGTGGCAAAATGATCTATTTAGCTGACAGCAATGAAATGGAATTTGTGCAGCAAAACATCCATCTTCCCTGAGGAAACACTGGGTAAAACCTCTCCTTTTCAAATGTAGATTTTGTGACTTGCACATTTATCAAAACAGCGAGCCTATGCCGAGCTGTACAGTATTCTGCAGGAGAAAGTTTCACCAATTATGCCTGTATAACCTTATCCATACAGATAACGTAATATAGCTATACTGATAGTGTTTCTCTTAGGGGTGCTTAGTTCAGATTTAATGCAACTCTTTTTAAATTTAGGTTGGATACTTTCCAAAACATTATGAACTAGTGGTTTTTAAAATTTTTATGTGCTGAAGCAGAAATGTTCATATAAAGGGTCATATCAATGTAACCATATTGACTTAAGTTCTCACCACATTCTATTTTTCCTGTTTATATAAATCCTTGTACGTCTGTGATGAAGCTAGCATAGTAATTAGTGTTCTCTGACAATGCTGGTGGTGGAGGCACTGTGTTTCCTCATTGAGTCACTCGGTATCTGCTTGCTTTGCCTCATTGACTTCTTTTGGTGCTTGTTTATAACCACAAAACGCTGTTACCTCCATTGTTCAGTGGTACTTGCAAGTAGGGTTCAGGGGTTTTGACACACATAGAAATGACTCATCAAAAGAGCAGGCTAGGCTGGTGCTGCTGCAGCACTGTTGTTCCCGTGATGTGGTCACGATACCTCAGTCAGAGAATAAGTAGGACTGAACTGAGACTTAACAGGATGCATATAAAGTTTTGTTAATCAACCAGCCTTTTTCTTCGTGAAAGTACTGTCCTGGAGCTACTGCTGTATAACTAATACTTCAGAAGTTAAAATCGCTTGACTTGTTCCAAAGTTTTGTGGGTAGATGGATAGTTGGACACTCAAATACCTTAATGAGGCAGGTAACTATAGTGTAATTTCATGGGTATGCTAAGGAAAAGTAATAATAATCAAGAAACAAAACCTAAATAAGAGTAACGAAACTAGGCTAGTGTCCAGGAGCACACGTCCGCTTGCAGACAGGGGCTGTGCCATAAGTCTATTCTTTCTCCTGAAGTGCAGCCTTCCCATTATTTTGTCCAAGCAAGATGACCTAGTCAGGCAATAGAATAAGAAATACAATTATGACCAAAAATCAGCCTGAGTGCTAAAAGAATCCCAGATTCCCTGAAATGGGGCTCTGCAGAGAATTAGTAGAGGCAGGAGAGAGGGGAAAGAGGAGGGAGGCCTCAGGCTTTTGGCGTATGTGGGTAATGGTGAACAGCTGCCAATTTTTGCAAGGTGAATAAAGAAGATGCGATCACAATTAAGAAAGGGGGGACTGACGTGGGCAGTGGTATCCCCTTGTCTACTCCCAGCAGTGAATTCCAGCTCTTCTGTCTGTGGTTGAAGACTGAGGAATAGGGTATGGATGTGTCTTGTATTAAATGGGGAGGAAAGAGAGGAATTTGGCTTCTGTGGCTTGTGACAAGCCACCTAACAGATGGATTAGTAGGTACATCTTTACCAAATATCTACTACTGGAGGGCAGTTTGGGATGGGGTATTATCTCCTTCACATCTCCTTTGCTTCTGGAATGATCCATGATGTGCCCTAAACACAGCCAAGACTGGGGCTGTGGAGAATCGTAAGTCTTAGTCCCCAGGTGTTGAAAAGGTGTTTGCTCCAGTGCTTGGAAGCTTGAGCATTAGCGGTAAAAGCTCTTCACCTTGCACTCTTGGGAAGGAGCCCAGGGCCCATCAGTTGTAGGTTTGATGAGGTAATGTGGGTCATCTGAATGAGGAACCACATACAATCCTATGTCGGAGGCTGAGGCAGGGAGAAGGCGGCCTTTCCCTGCAGCCAGCTGCCTGCTTCCCCTGGCAGCAGGGGGAAGTGGTGTCTCCTAACATGCTGCCCACCTTAGGAGGTCATGGTGAGGATAAGTTAATCTATTTTGTTTTTAAAAGGTACTGTATTATTGTCCTGCTTGTGTTCTACAGGGCTCTTTTCTGTGACCTGAGATTCCTTCTTTTCCATTACCTACGTTTATCTCCTGGTCCAAAAGGTGTCACATTTACAGCCCAGTGGTGAAACAATGCTGGAAAACACGAGGAAGGTGGGTCTTGTTATTTCTTTGAGCTGCGGACAGGAGATCCAACACAGGGGTAGGTGAAGATGGGCTCAATGTTTGGCTATTAGTTACAGGTGCTGCTTCTCACTGCAGAGATGCTGTCTTTACTGAGGTTTGACTGTGGGATTTGTTCAGGACATCAAGGGTAGGGATTGTACTTTAAAGGTGTTTCACCCTTGGTGTGTTGAAAGTGGGAGTTTAAACGTTTGCGTACAAGAAAGGATAGGGGTCTTTGACGGGACATGGATACAGCACCTCCTCTGTAACAGGGGCTCTCTTCCCACCAAATGAGAAAAAAAAACCCAACAAAATAAGTTGATCTTGTAAGGTCTTAAAAAATTCCTTAATGCACATTAAACTAGATCATGCCTAATTTGAAAAAGACTTTGAAATGAAACAAGCAGGAAAGCAGTAGAATACTATAGGCTGTAATAGAAAACAAGGGGTTTTAAACCTCAGGGTTTCAAGTTATCCCATGCTGTTCAGCAGAATAATTATAGAATCATAGAGTGGTTAGAGTTGGAAGGGACCTTTAAGATCATCTAATTCCAGCCCCCCTGCCACGGGCAGGGACGCCTCCCACTAGACCAGGTTGCCCAAAGCCCCATCCAGCCTGGCCTTGAACACTTCCAGGCATGGGGCTTCTACAACTTCTCTGGGCGACCTGGGCCTGTGTCTCACCACCCTCACAGTAAAGAATTTCTTCCTAATATCTAATCTAAATCTCCCCTCTTTCAGTTTAAAACCGTTACCCCTCGTCTTATCACTACACTCCCTGATAAATAGTGCCTCCCCACCTTTCCTATAGGCCCCCATTAAGTACTGAAAGGTCACAATAAAGTCTCCCCAGAGCCTTCTCTTCTCCAGGCTGAACAACTCCAGCTCTCCCAGCCTGTCCTCACAGGAGAGGTGCTCCAGCCCTATGATCATTTTTGCGTCTCTCCTCTGGACCCACTCCAACAAGTTCATGTCCTTCTTGTGCTGAGGGCTCCAGAGCTGGACACAGCACCGCAGGTGGGGTCTGATGAAAGCAGAG
>VYZM01015800.1:41744-53250 GCA_013398915.1 Dromas ardeola | reverse complement strand
CCAGTTGTGCGTGTCTTCCCACCACGTTTCTGTGATGGCAACTATATCATAGTTTCCCTGCTGTACAATGACCTCCAGCTCTTCCTGTTTGTTGCCCATGCTGCGTGCATTTGTGTAGATGCACTTCAGCTGGGCTAATTGCCTTGCCACTTTACTGGGGGGACAAGCCCCTTATTTGCTTCAGGAGATATGAGAAAGATACAGATTGAGAAGTAAATCAATACGCTGAGTAGTTTGTGATTTACCTTTCTTTCATGACGTGGCCTTCCTATTTAGAAAGGATTTTATTGGGTTAAGAAGTTTTCCACACACTTACTACTTCTTGAAGAATGATGGCAATACCATTTTTCCCATCGTTTGTTTCTATTGCCTAGACAACTCTTGTTTCCTGGCTTGTGAACAGGTTTTTTTTAAGAGTGGTCCAAGGGCAGAGTGAAAACAGGATGAAATCAAGGACACAGAAACAAGGAATCAGCTTCTGCCAGCCAGATTTACAAGAATTTGAATGGATCTCAGTTGAGATTTTAATTTGCATTTTTCTTAAGTTTATTTTAATTTCCAGGAATTTGTGGTAACCTTTTTTTTCACGGTCACATATGCTTCTCTGCAGGGTAACACAGTGTGCGCTGCTGGGTATGGCTATTTCTTTCATCTCTCCCCTGAGGGACCATCCAAAATTCCTCTCCTGTCCTTCAGCGAGAACATAGCTCATTCCTGCACAAGGTACTTGGCGTCTTTTAGTTAAAGAGATTTTCCTTCAGTGCATGGTAGTGGTAACTATAATTGCAGTGGTGAGCAGAAAAGGCTTTGCACCTCCTTTCAGGATTTGTTTTTCCCAATTTTGCACCCTTTTAGGGCTTCCTCTCTTTTAAACAGAGTTCTCCACAGCAGAGCAGAATCAGTGTTTGACAGTGATGTGGTTGGGGCTTTTTTTCAGGGTCTGATCTCAAATAGTTTCCTTAAGAGCTTCAGTGCAATCCTTTCTTTTTCGATCACAAGCCTGATTTGTGAACTTGCAGCATTTTCCAGTGCTGTTAACAAGCTCCTCCAATTTACCCCCTTGTTCAAATGATCCTGATGTAATTTAAGGTGACACATATAACATATTTCCTCACCAACCATGTAACAGCAAAGCACTGAAGCACACGCTCATGTGTTAAATTTAAAGCTCATTTTCAAAGTATACCAGAGGTTTTGAGCAGAAGACGGTGGCGTGCAGGAGAACAGGTACACGATTTCTTTCTTACACTCCTTTAACATCTCCTGCAGGCCACCATTAAAGACATGATACTGGCTTAGGCAACCTGAAGTGGCTTTTCTGACCTCTAGATGCTTTGTATCATGGCATCATGAACACTCAACTGTTAGAGTTTGGCATCTGATTAAGTAGATTGAAATAGAGACTAAGCACTTTGTAGTCCAAGAGGATAAAAGGGGGTGTCCGTGTGTCAGACATTGCATAGAACACCCGGGAATAGCTTCACTAGAGCTTTTGCTTGTACTTCCCTAAAATAGAGGTGATTGATAGTAAAAAATGACGTTGTGCTAAAAGTCAGTGGAAGAAATCACCTGAATTTTGAGGAAATCTGGATATTAACCTGGATTTAGAATCTCTGAGAAGGTCAAACCAAGGGCTGCATCCAGGAACACGTACATTTGTGTCGTGGACCAGGACAATTTGGAATGTACTCCAAGCTGGCTGAATCCAGGATCTAGAAAAGCCTTAACTGTCCAGCTTCATGTTGGAATCATCTGAAGCTGACACTGGTTGAAAGCTCCTGAGCGTGGTGGGGGTGTTTTGCAGCGAGCACCTGTAAGTGGTGCTGTACAGTGGTTGTGGGTACTGGTGTGGCTAATTCTGAACATACTTGAAAAAATAAACTTTAAGTATGATCTCTGGCATGATTAGATGCCTAAAATAAATATTTGCTATCCACCAGTTTTTGATTTTGGATTAATTTATCGATAAAGTCTCCCGCAGAGAACTGTTACGGATTTAAGATTTTAGATATCAAAATGATGAATAGGAAAATCTGCTCATGAATTCATGCACTGGAAAGAAACAATCTCCTTTGCTTTCTTTCCTAAACAGGTACGGGTTGCTGGTGTACCCAGAATATTTTCCAGACAGCCCAAACAGACCTGTTCAGTTCAACAACTTCACAGCTTGGAGCAGCCAAGGTGGAGCACAGGTGCGTTTGTTGTGACCATTCTCTGTGATGTTGTCATGGTTTAACCCCAGCCAGCAACTAGGATGACGCAGCCATTCACTCCCTCCCCACCACTCCGTCCTCCCCTGTAGGTTAGGGAGAAGGGGGAGAAAAAGGAGAAGAAAAACTTGTGAGTTGAGATAAAGACAGTTTAATCCAACAGTAATGGAAGAGAAAACCAGTGATAATGGTAAAAGAATATACAAAATAAAGTGATCGTAGAATCATAGAATAGAATCATAGAATGGTTTGTGTTGGAAGGGACCTTTAAAGGTTATATAGTCCAACCTCCCTGCCATGAGCAGGGACATCCTCAAGTAGATCAGGTCGCTCAGAGCCCCGTCCAACCTGACCTCGAATGTTTCCAGGGATGGGGCATCCACCACCTCTCTGGGCAACCTGGGCCAGGTTTTAAACACTCTCATTGTAAAAAATTTCTTCCTTATATCTAGTCTAAATCTTCCCTCTTTTAGTTTAAAGCCATTACGCCTTGTCCTATTGCAACAGGCCCTGCTAAAATGTTTCTCCCCATCTTTCTTATAATAAGCCCCCTATAAGTACTGGAAGGATGCTATAAGGTGTCCCTGGAGCTTTCTCTTCTCCAGGCTGAACAACTGAACAACCCCAACCCTCTCAGCCTGTCCTTACAGCAGAGGAGCTCCAGCCCTTTGATCATTTTTGTGGCCTTCTCTGGACTCGTTCCAACAGGTCCATGGCCTTCTTATGTTGGGGGCCCCAGAGCTGGAGGCAGCACTGCAGGGGGGTCTACCCAGAGCGGAGCAGAGGGGCAGAGTCATCTCCCTCGCCCTGCTGGTCATGCTGCTGGGGATGCAGCCAATGCAATACAATTACCCTCACCACCCGATGATCAATTGCTCAGCTCATCCTGAGCAACAATTCCTGTACCCCAGCCAACCCCCTTTTATATACTTAGCGTGACATCTATGGTGTGGAATATTCCTTTAGCCAGCCTGTCCTGTTTATGCTCCCTCTCAACTTCTACAGGAAGCTGAAAAAGTTCTTGACTTAATGAAAGCATTACTTAGCAACATCTAAAACAATATGTTTTATCAATGGTATTCTCATACTAAATCCAAAACACAGCAGCTACTAGGAAAAAAAATTAACTGCACCAGCTGAAACCAGGACAGATGCTCGGGATCTTTACAAATGTATCACCTTTACACTGACTTCATCTTTTAAGGCTGAAATAGGCCAGTAAAAGCTCTTGCACTTGTATGTCCACATCCCTCAGCTGGAAGCTCCTATTTTGGTGATAGTCAGAAACACAATTTGTGTGAGCTCTCCTTACCCCATCAGTGCAGAATCAGTGCTCCTTTCATCAATAACTGGTGTCCTCTGTAATCATCTAACATACGTCTGCCCTTATAGTCACAGAATCATAGAATTATAGAATGGTTTGGGTTGGAAAGGACCTTAAATATCATCTAGTTCCAACCACCCTGCCATGGATAGGGACATCTTCCACTAGATCATGCAGCCAAATAAATCCTCCCAGTGGATCTGAGCTATTCATAAAGACTGCAGTTGGTAGAAAATCTGTTATCTTCATGGGGTTAATGGTTTCCATGTGAATTTTATCATCCTTGTTAAAAATGTCCACTTTTTTTTTTCTTGAATTTGTCTAGCTTCACTTTCTAGCTATTGTATCTCCCTATTACTTAATCTGATTTAAAAACACACACGACCCTTTACTATCTGATACTTTCTGCCCATAGCGGTGGCTTAGAGGCTGTGATCCTCTTAACACCCCCATCTGATGACCTGAACAGATTGTATGTGTTTCTCTGTAAGGCCTGTTTTCTAGTCTAACCCATCCTATGGCTCTTCCCTTGAAGCCATCCAATATTTCAGCGTGCTTTTTTCAGACTACTGCATTCTCTTATTTGTATGAAAAGAAATAAAACAAAAGGACAAGAGGAAACAGCCTCAAGTTGCGCCAGGGGAGGTTTAGGATGGATATTAGGAAAAATTTTTACACTGAAAGGGTTATTAAGCATTGGAACAGGCTGCCCAGGGCAGTGGTTGAGTCACCATACCTGGAGGTATTTAAAAGACAGGTAGACATAGTGCTTAGAGATATGGTTTAGTGATGGTTTTTGTCAGAGTTAGGTTGATGGTTGGACTGCATGATCTGAAATGTCCCTTCCAAACTAGGCAATTCTGTGATTCTATGAAAAGGATGTTTTGCACTTTTGGTTTTGTGGTTATCTCTGCTAACTTGTAATTTCTTTGCATGTTACTGACCTAGCACACATTAATAACTAAGTTTATTCTGCTTCTTTCCTGGGATCCCTCTAGGAACAGTCTTCTTGCTGCTATGTGACTGTAAGCAATACCTCTGGTTATTTTCAATGTAGCACCTTTCTGCTACAAACGCTAATTTCTTTACCCTACCCCAAAAATTTTGAGCACTTTTACCCTGTCTATCACTGATTCTCAGTTCTAATTTCCTTTCATAGTGTTCTTTTTTCTTTTAACATGAAAATAAGTTAACAGAATGTAAAGATTTTTGTATTATTAATTGAAAGCAGAAACTGGATATTAAGCGGAGATTCTCAAATATTAAATATATATGCAACACTTTTATGTGTTTTTGCTGTTCCCCTTTCTATTGTATTATAAGGAAAGCAGAGTTATAAATCAATTATTATTATTATTATTATTATTATTATTATTATTATTATTATTCCTGTAAGCCACTCACTCTCTGATGCAATTTTTCTCGTTTCTGGTCCGTGNATTATTATTATTATTATTCCTTTTTTACATAGATTTTTAGAAGCAGCAACCTTGAAATCCAACATTTCCGGATTTATGCTTGCAAAGACTTTGGCATTGACATCGTAGAAAGCCTGGGAAACACTTCTGTGGCTGATAGCGTTTTAATTGGACACATTGGGCAAAAGGTAAGCACTGCAGGAGTTATTTCAATGTCTCTTGAGTTACACAGCTACCCTTCAAATAGGAATTTGGAGAACTAAGAAAGTAACCTGAAGAACAGCCCCTGCTCCACGGTAGCTTGGGTAAAACTTGGAATGTTAAACATGTATGTGAAGATAAATACAGCTTCAGGATGAAGTTTGGGCACTGATCTGTTTGCTTAGTCCTCTAGTTGTGTCCCACTCCTCGGAAAGGTGATGCCTCCAGTAGCAGCACCTACAAAGGACATTGATTTGGTGATAAAGCAGAGAAACTTAGAGCATCAGTACCACTCTCCCTGCCTGCTGGAACCAAGGATTTTGTTGCTTCTCCTGGCAGCAGCAGCAGAGAAATAGCATTTGATCAGCTGGACCCTGCATAATTTTTCAGGTGCTCCATTCATACCAGCTGACGGTAGAGCTGGGTAAACATCAGCTGCTGAGAAAGCAGAGATCACATTCTGCAGGAAAATTCAGCATTTTTTCCAAACGTCTTTTTATTTCAGTATGGAAGTTCTGAAGATTTTTTTTTAAACAAATTTGAAACAAGGGCTCTGATTTTTCTATTTGAATTTGGAAGTATTAGATTTTATATTATAATGCATATTCATCTACATTTTTTATAAAACAACATTCAAAATTAAAAACAAAATCACAGTTCTGTTCAATTTACGAGATGAAGGATTTTAGTAACATAAGTGTTATTTTTTTCCCTACTTGTGTTCTTTTTTCAAGATTGATATAGTCTCAGAAAAAACCTTGGAATTTCACAGAACCTGAATTTTTGAAAGAAATCATAATTTTGGTTTAAACAACCTTTTCTAACATAAATTCCTACTTACCTTTTGCTGTAATAAACAGACGCCATTTAACCATACACAACTGGGTCTAGTTTAGTGATTTGACAATAATGAGGGGGAGCAACAGATTTGATTTCCATCCTAGTTAACACTTTGGTTTCCTCTGCTCTCTCATAGCACCATCTGGAACACAGAGTGCTGCTTTTTAACTTGAGAATGAAAAATGCCGTCGAAATGTAACATTTTTATTTATGCAGTAAATATGATCTTCTTCCATTATTTCTTCAGGCAGCTGGACAAAGTCCTTTGGGTGCTACCAGGTTGTTAACAGATTAATAACATGGATAATAATGGAATTTTAGTTACAACTGGCCACAGCTGCTTGTTCATGATTTTGATGGCTTTTTTTGCTTTGCTCAGTTTTCTACTGTTGCTTATGAAATTAATTTTCTCTCTGACTGGCAGAAAAATAGTTTTAAATGAGTTTTCTTTGGAAGGTCACAGAAAGAATTCTTTGTAGTGGGTCTATTGAAAGCATATAGCTCAGATACCAGCCTGGCCTCACCAGTCCAACCTTGCAGCATCCCAATGACGCGATGAATTTCTCTTGGACACCAAAGGGTGGATGCCTTTGTTTTTGCTTTACAGGATCCATGGAAAGACTCCGATGTTGTACTTGTTAAGAGATTTAGAGGCGCTCAGCTGTGCCTTGTTTCCTGCAGTACCCCAGGGGGGTGATTATCTTTGATTATCTCATGATAAGAGCCTCCTTGTCATAATTTACATCTTAATTTATGTAATTCTCCCTTTAATAATGATGTCTCTTTAATATCAATTAAAACTTTATGACATTAATTTAATGGGAACCTTGGATATTCCTCTCTGCCAGCCCTTCCAGTTTTCAAAAGTGGTTTAAAATAAGATTGTTTTCTGGAACTATCAGGGCATTTAAAAACTGGGGCTTTGATCAATTAAAACATTAGTGGCAGGGCTAAATCTAGGGCCTGTAAAATCCAAGAGAAAGACTTTCGTTAGCTTCCTAGACATTCAGCAATACTCTTCCATGCTTTCATAAAGCAACTCATTGCCCTTGTGGAGCCCTTTGAGGAAAAGCATTTCTTCCTGAAAAAGCAAGAGCTCTGCGACAGGTGACACACACTAGGGAGGAATTGTCATCTCACACCCTTCTTCTATTTGCTATCTACTTAAATAAAATAAATTAACTAAAAAAGAAAAAAAGAAAAGATAGAAATGGGGGTGGAGTGGAAGAACAGGCAAATGTAAGCAAAAACCTGGTAGAGACTTTCTGACCAATTTGTTACCAGAAGCCAGGGACTTCTGTTTAGCAGTGACTTGGAAGAAGATCACCCACGAACCAGGACCATCACTCCAGGTGTTTTGGCCTCAGGGTAAAAAAGGTGATGGATCTACGTTCTCTTAATGAGACTGAACATAACACCATCTCTTTGAAGTGATAAACTATTTTTAAAAGTCCATTTCGTTCTACGTTTTCATTTAAAGAGGACGTTTCCACAGAGGGTGGATTTCTTGATTGATTCTCTACTAACACTTTTGAGAGTTGTTCCACAAAAGTGTTTATTGGCCTCAGAAACAGCATCGTGCATTCCTGCCAGCCCTTTCCCCTCCAGGCTACCCGCTAGCTCTGAGCACATCCTTCTTCCCAGCCTGTCTCCAAAAGAAATTGGCAGAGAGATGTACACCTCCTCTGCGTCATGGCCTACAATCACCACAAAATCTAGTTTGTCCATTGTGTTTCCCATCACTTGTGGGTTTTCCGTTTCCTTTTCACATCTTATGTTTTCTCCTGTCCCTCACTGATATACTTAACTTCTTGTTGCTTTGACGGACCCTGATGTCAATCAGAGCTTTGCAGAGAGCCTAGCTTAAATACTACCCCCACCCCTGGTCACACACAAGGGCTTTGAATCTCAGTAGTCAGGTTTTTCTTAGAACTTAAATTAGGATGATTAACTTTGTAGAGTAGTGAAATTTCCTGCCTGCTGGACAAGACAAGTTAGAGTAAAAGGGACTGTAAACAAATCTGCTCACTGTGCCTTCCAGGTGGATTCTTTCTTCCCAGGGAACGTGCAATTTCCTTTTCCTTCAAATGTCCAACCTTTACTAATACGCAAAAACCGGGACAAAGCAAACAAGGTAACCACTGCCCTGAATGTAATACTATCACATACTGCAAAAGGTGAATTAAACAGATGTTACTTGTCAGAATTTGCAAAGCAATAGCTTAGATCTGTCCTTCGAACAGCGTACATTACCCCACAACCATGGGTTTGAGTGCAACCACATCCGTGTGTCGCATCTGCTGCATCATGGACTCATTAGACTTGGAGATTCACATGGTGATATGTTTCCCAGGACTCTTAATTTCTCCATTGCAGGATAGGACCTGTATGTCAGCAGGACTAAAAACTCCCAAAAGATACCAGCTATCCATCTCCAACACAGCTTTCAGGAACTTTGATGTGAACACTTGCACAGCGATCAGGACTTGTTCTGACTGTTACCAAGGGCAGGGTAAGTCTGATTTATGCTGGTTTAGCAGGGTTTACATGGTCCCTGTCTTCCTCCCATTTCAAATTCGGCTGTTTAGAAGTTCATTTCATAGATATTTCAGCTGAATGACACAAAAAGCACCTTATAATGATGAAGAGTACTGGTCCCAGTTTTGCTTTTGTAGTCTTGTCACTGTGTTTGCTGTAGGTGAAGTATCAAGAGCTAGGTTTTGAGGTATTTGCATAACTGAACTCTTTAGGTTTCACTGCACTAAGTAGTTTTCAAAAGTGTCACTCTCTATGTTTCACTTCCCCAGCTGGGACAGAAGGATAGTAGCTCTTCCCCATTCACGGGGCGGTGGGGCATGAGATGGCGATATGTAGATGCAAGGTAAATGCTGTGTGTGATGTGCAGCTCAGACGAACTGAGAAAATCCCTGAACTGGGATTGCAGGGATATCCACAACAACCAGTCCTCAACAATACTCACCCCCTTTAGCATGTACATTTTGCTGACATTGCTGGTGGGCTGAACCAGAGCCTTTAGCTGCTCTGCTCTGCATGGGCTGACATTGCAGCTTGTCTCTAATCTCCCTTGGAAATAGCTTCATTACTTAGTTGAACCACACACATTTTTAAGACAAAGGTAGCCGTATTTTTGCACTGGTTTCATTTTCTCAGTGGAAGGGTTTTTTAGACATAGACTTGTTACTGCTACTTCATTTTAGGAGGTAAAATTTCAAGAGCAATGTTTTCTTAAATAGCTATGACACAACCTCGCAGAATTTCACCAAGCTCCTACCTCAGGCCAGCCTAAACCTTAGGTGAATTTGCCTAAGATAACGTGTAAATTAAGCATCCTTTTGAGCTTTGAAGAGGTACCCAAAGGCTCTTTGAAGAATGTTCCGACTGCAATTACCTCTTAAATATATTTATATATAAACGTATACTGCCCTACAATAACATAACAGAGAAAAAGACTTCAAGAGGTGAGATCAAAGGACAGGGGGAATAGTAAAATCTGACTCAGAGGCTACAACTGACAATATGATAGTCAAATAGTAACCAAATGTGGTGCATGAATGCTCATGCCAAAGCTGCCTCGTTATGGTCCATGGGACAATGGTTTTCTGACACTTATGGAGATATTAATGTGTTCAAAAACTTCCTGTGCTTTATTCTGCATGAATATGCCTCCTTTTTGTAGCTATCTGCATCACAGTAATGAAAAGATCCTCCAGCCACACTTTTCAGCCAAGGCTTTATTGTGCCAGGTGCTGTACACATGCACACAAGTATAGTTACACACACATAAATAGTATATTTATACACACATAAACAGTCCTTAGCTCTAAAGAATTTATTTTATAAACAAGGCAGAAAGGATCTATAAGTATCACTCATTTGGGGGATGCAACTTTTGGCAGTGGGACTTGCGAATAAGCGTTTGGAGTCACTGAGGAGATGCTGGTAGGGCCAGGAGCAGCACCTGGATCAGAGGAGTCTGTAACCACAAGTTCTGTCACAACAGGGACTGGACAGGTGGGACGTGGCCATAGCATGGCAATGGAAAATCCTACAACCATCTCTATTTATTTATTTATGTTCTTGAATCTCCCATTCTGGTTGACTCAGCAGACATTTTTCCAAAGCGAAGGTGAAATGAAGATAGTTTCTTTTTCTCCAGAGATGTCTTCAGGCCTATTACTTGAAGAGGTCAATCTCTGTTTCTGAAATGCTGTTTGTTTCCCCCAGGTGGGTTTACAGTGAGAGCTGAACGTCTGACCTTCATCAGCTCACCTTTCCAAGTGTCATTCCCCTTTCCTCACTCTGCCATCCTGGAGGATCTCGACGGCTCTGTCACGGGGCAGAAAGGAAGTCATCTCCTCCCTTCCACAGATATCCTGGCAGTATCTTGCACAACGAGTGCCAACTTCAGCCAAGCTTCTGGTGGCAGCGTTTGTGGCAGTGACCTTGTTTTCCACCGTATGTCTCTTCATTTGTAAGTAAACATTCCATTTCTGAAAAATCGGCATGGGTGTTGCTTGCTATGTTTTGCATTGAGAGAGTCTCTGGGTCTGAACACAGTTCCAGGACTCCTCCCTGCTGGGTCCTAAACTAGGTCAAAAGCCTGAACGTTGGCATATATTAGTCCGTGGTGTTGTCCACGTGGTCTCTGGCAGTGTTTTTGTTCTGGGTACTTGTCCTCACCCAGATAGTTCTCAGCATGGTTTGAGAGAGAGCAGAAGGACCATTCCCAACTGGGAATTTGGATGTAGGCATCATGGGTTTGGGAGGGAGCTTAGTTACATGGACAGCTATGAGAATTACGTATGACAGTTGGCCTCCAGGCCAGAGGACAGTCTTTGCTTTATTTTATTTGCTAATTTAGATATGGTCTGCCCAATTTCAGTTTTTTTCTGATGTTCTCAGCAAGCTGCTTATCTTTCTTATCTTGATATCCCATCTATAGTCTTGGTTCCTGTCCAGAGGCAATTCTGGCAGTGTTAAGTGGCCCTTTAAGTGGAGGCTGTGATGTATTGCTATTTTGTCACTCTTCAAATTAACAGAGGGACATAAACTGGCCTTTGTAGAAATAAGAATCCAGCTCAAGTTGGGCACTGATGTTTAAAATGAGATTGACGGCCAACCCCAGACAGACAGAGATTTAGTGGGCAAATTGTAAACTTTGCCAAGATTTTCCGAATCTAGATATATAAAATGCTTCCAGATCATGAGATGTGGTCTTAAAAAAAATATTAAAAAGAGTTTGAATTTAATTAGATTTTAAGTCAAGTTCTGAGACTGTTTCCTTTTATGCTCATTGTGAGAGATTTCCTCAAATGCTCCCAAAAAATAAGTGGTCATGAATAGGGTAGCTTTTCATGTCTTAGGCAGACATTTGGGAATTCCTGGCATAAAAAGAAAGGGGGTGGAAAAGGCTTTTAGTGATTTAAACACCACTCCTACTTTTCTTCCCATGCTCATCTTCCCTTCCCAGTGCCCTGCTCAACATTTCACTT
>VYZM01015800.1:6133-41706 GCA_013398915.1 Dromas ardeola | reverse complement strand
TATTATCCGTTTTTTGCTGTTTCAGGTTAGTAGTACACAGGCAGAAATCCTGAAGTGCTCTGTCAGAGGGTTATTAATAATTCACATCTGTCTTATAATTCATGTTTTAGAAGAAGGAGGAAAAAAACTCCCTTCCCAAACAGGTAAAAAAATAATCACATGTTCCATTTGGAAGGGAAAAACTATAAGCTACCTGCTTATAGTTTCAGCTACCTGCAGGCTTTCCATGTAATCACTCTTTCTCATAACGAAGACAAAAGTCTGCAATAAATTAATTGTTGGGAATCATTCTTATTTAACAAAAAAGGTACTGGGTAGAAGACAAAATACAACTGTGCTAGTTCTCTTTCTGGACCATTTAACCATGAGTTCTTAGGAAAATCTGTTCCCTTTCTAGTCTGTGTTTACCTTGACTATACGGACTACCAGCCCTTTGGGTCGATGCTGTGCAGGTGGATGGAGCTTCTCACAGCATTGCCTGTAGTTCGATTTGAGTCCTTTTGGATACTGCCACAATGTAAATATTAATAATTCATGCCAGCTAATGTATTCAGTACACCTTATTCCTCCTTGCATCAAAAGGTGTTTAAGGAGTGAGTACAAACAGGAGTTCATCTTCGCCATTGCTGTTGAACTTTGGAAAAGTTTGAGCCCTGACTTAAACTTTGTCTTCCCCAGTAAATTGCTTAAGGGTTTTAGATTAGTCGTATCAATGACCAGGCGCTTCTCAACCTTTTCTTTCAAGCAAGTTGCCTTTCTTTCCCTTCTTTATTCTTCGTCTACATGAGCTGGGACTCAACACACATCAAAGACCCTTGGCAGTCTAAGTAGCAGAAGCCAGCTGTTAGCCTGTCCCTTGAGTAACCCAAGACACTGAGAGCATCCTCTCGTGTTGTTTCCAGATCCTTCCCCCTGGGTAGCTCCTACCAGCCAAATCACCATCATCTTCAGTTGAAAGACTGTCAGCACGAAGCCAAGCAGAGCAGGCAACAGCCTGACTTCAAAGCAATGAGTCAGGGAGGCATCAGTCACACGGACAGAGCTCCAAAATGAACCTGGTAGAGAAACAGGGTGGGGAATGAAAGGAGCTGGAGAGGATGAAGGATGAAAGTCAATTAATAAAGTATCCACAGCATGACCAGAGAATGAGGGGGTGCAGGGAGAAGAAGAAAGGGTGAATTTTGTCCAGATGTATTTGAAGGGTGTTCGCAATAAAAAGGGAATAGTTTAGGATTAAGGCAACAAAACATAACTAGGAACAATCGGCAGAGGTTGAGTAGAGAGAATAAAGACAGGTGGGTGACAAGAAAAATTTCCTATCAGTGAAGTCTATTGGATTCATCTAATTTCAGTAAAAAGGTGAATGTACTGTTCCTTGGCTTTCTTTAGTTTCTCATGAGCAAAGAATTAAAAATCACTCTGGAAGAAATCTTTCTGTTGTGTTTTACCAGGCCGTGGAATATGCGACCTGTCAGATCTGCAACTTGCTAATTGTATTTACCCTTCATGGTAAACCCTGGAGTCAGGATTTTTACTTCTCTTGGGTTTCAGGGATGGACTCCAGATCCAAAAATCTTAAAAACTGAGGCAAGTAAAGGATTTTGAGAGCATGGCAACCTCTGTCCCAGCAACCACAGTCTCATTACCTGACCATGAGAGCAAATGGCAAGGCTTGGCCATGGCCATGTCATTAATCTACTTAACCTCCAAAACATCAGGGAAGTTCCATCACCGCTATCTTTTAGGAAAGATCCCCTGCCTGGGAGCTGTCTGGGATAGGGCTGGTTGGTGCAAGCTAAAAGCATGTCTGGGACCATTTGAATTATTTAAGTTACAATGTGAGCAACTGAATACAAGTGTCTGATTCTTTATCTTTGTGCTGTTCAATTTACCAGAATACATGTAGCGTATTGGCACTTTTTTCCCCCTTAAACATATGCTTGGAAAAAAAAGGTTTTTGTTAGAGAAAAAAACCCAAAGCCTTTTTTTAAAAAAAGAAAACAAGTATATTCGGTATTTCTTGACTCTCTGTCCTGAACTGCTTCACCCAACAACTTCTAGGGCAATAGGGATCCATTTCCAAGCTTGCATTGCTGTAACAAAAGCCCTCTTCATGAAGTCCAGTTGAAAGTTAAACTAATGTGTCACTTAAGCACCCTTTAAAGAGGGGTTTTATGTCTTTTAAAAGTGTAATTGAAGCTTATAAAAGTCTTTATAAATTTATATGTGAGAAAGTTATTGAGTAGTCTGAAGAACAGCTTATGCCATGGCACAGCACAGCATGGCTGCAGGCTAGATACGGCTGCTCCAAATGCCACCACTACCATGAAAATATGAGTCTCTATTAATATTAAAACAAATTTTCATTAAAAAATTGTCATAACATGATTAAGTGACTTTAGAAGTTTCTTCACATTATGCATAATTTTTACAAGAGGAGAGCATTAGAATAATCAGCAGCCAGGCAGCACCTTGCGGCAAAGGGGACTCCAAACACTTTGTGGCTACGCACACCAGAAGGAAGTTTGCCTCTTGTTCCCTTTCATTTGCTTTCCCCTCCTCGCTGCAGAAACCTGGGACTTGCTCAGCACCAGTCTCGTAGTTCGAGCTTTTTATTGCTTCCCTCTTCTTAGTCTGCTGCAGAGGAAAAGATTAACTTTCTTCTTTATAGCCTTAATTCTTAAATCTGGTCTAATATCCTCTCCTGTAGTGCATGCATTCAGTTGCTGCAAACCCAGCCGCTGTTGATGGGTTAGTGTGAAAAGAATAGCATACCCCCTACCTCTGTGTCTTTGAGTTTTGAAGAGAGTTCAAATGGTTACTCCAGTTTTGCTATTCCTTTGATATTTACTTACTGTGGTGCCTTCAGATGAACAACCACCTGCTGGGAAACACCCTTACAATCGCACTTCTTCTCTCAATGTGTGCAGGCTCAGTTGCTCTCTCGTTGTGCATTCTCCCTGGGTACATGACTGTATTCACACTTGGGGCAGCTTACGCACTCACTTGGCCTCATAACCCAGCCCTCTCAGGGCTCCCGTGGCATAACGTGGAAGGCAAATATTAAATTGTTGGCTGTTGACTGCTCAGTTAACCAACACATCAGCTGAACTTCAGAGTTTCAACTCTTACTGCGCTATATTTCTGTCATCTTAGCCATTCCACCAAAGCAGCCAAGAGAACTTTGGTTCCCAGTGTAGGACTCCTTTCCATTTACCCTGCAGCCTGGGGTATTGGCAGCAAAGCCAGATCCCGCACAGGCTTATAAATATGCAAGAGAAAATGTTTCCCCAGGTCTAACCTCTCAGCCTGACCATTGTCTGAAATGTTTCTGGGTGCAAGGAGATATATTTAGCATCGAGGCAGCAATTGCTAGCCCTGTGGTTTCTTCGCTTGCAAGGAAAACGTTGGCAAGCCTGTTGGATGCTTCTTGAGGTTTGGAAAGATCTAGGTATGCCAGCTGGGACTCATTGTCATAACCAAGGGATTATTAGCCCTAACATTGTACTAATTGGTAGACGATTGCAAGTAGGCAATGGAGGTGCAGGAAAAACATGCCCAAAGTACCAGTGTCTAGATTTTAAGATCCACTTTGGAAGTTTCAGAGCTCTGCCTGACATGGGATAAGTGAAGGGACAAAGCGGTCCTCCACAAGTCTTTGCTATGCTTACCCTGCAGAGATGCTTGCTTACCAGCCACTTTCCAACTCAGAATTTGTATCTGATTTTAGTTTTCCTTAAAATACCAGCTTGCAAACTATAGGAGCTGGGGAACTGATTTAACAACAGAAGTGCGTTAGGAAGGCAGGGGTAGAAAACTCAAAAACTACCTTAAATGGAGCCATCTTAGCTTGTCAGTCACACTGGGAGACCATCTCAATTCTTCTTTACTTCAGCTTCAGAAGACCTTTCCCATAGTGGCTACTCAGGATGAGGGATATTTTATTTTCAAAAAGACCTGTGGATGCAAAAACTCACTGATGGTAAGGGTTAATAATATAAGGCAGATTTGAATCTTGTCCTTGGTCTCACAATAAACATACACACATTTACTGAAAACAGCTGAAAATTCTTAATTCTTGGCAATTAAAATAAAATGAACTGGGTTTGAGCCCAGCATCAAACCTGGAAAGTGTTTGGTATGGTCATAATTTGGAATTAGCCTCCATTTGTCCAACAAGAAATTGGACTGTTGATATAAACATTTGGTGTCCCATCTGAAGTTCAATGCTATACTGTTTCCTGCTTTGGAGAGGGATAATCAGAATGGATTATTACACAAATGTATCAAACAGAAAGCATTTAGAGGTAAACGCAGTGTCTGCCTTCATACACACAGATATGGACCCTTAGGACAAGTAAGTTAATGGTAAACATAAACAGGAGAGTTAATATTTGTTCTACTTGATGTTGTTGATTGGTTTAACAAATCCTTTGTGGCCCATATTTGTTGAGCAGTTCTGCACAGTGCTCTTGAGCTAAATTACATAAGAGTTTATACAATCACAATTGGTAAATTGTGGCTCAGACTGTAAAGTCCTATCCAGTAATCCTGCCATATTTCTAAAGCAAATTGCTCCTTAATTGAAACCTGCTTCAATATAAAAATACAGCCTTTTCAATGAGTCATCCTTTTTTTCTTTTTCCCCTTACAGTTTGTAAAGGCTTCCAGCAGTTTAAAGTGAGGGTTAATTTTGCATTAAGACCATTGCCTCCTAGTTTCTTTCAAATAAAGCCAGGGGAAGTTGAGGGGAAGGCTCTTTCCTCTGATAATGAAGCTCTCCATGTTAATGATGCGTGCAGGCTCCCTTGGATCCTCTGAATTAGAAATACTCGTGTGTGCGAGCACTACTCTGCTTCATTAACATTAAGGAGAGGTAGATTGGTGGCTATTTAGGGCACAGTGAAATCGCTGGCTATTTAGGGCAAATGGAAATGGTGCTAATTGTGGCTGGTAATTCCATTAGTAGGGTACTTCCGTTTTGGTGTCTGTTTGGCGTATAGGTGAAAAAACACAAGCACACTGACATCCTTTCAAGGGGAATGTCGTCTCAGGCTCATTGTTGCCTTGTACCAGTTAATTCCTGCATTGAGATGCAAAGTTTCTCAGGTTCCCCAAACTTTCATTTTGGTGTTCTAGCACTCTATCAGGAGGAGGGTATGTGTTTGTGGGTGGCAACACTTCGAGCAAGATGTGTAAAAGGCAAGGGCACAGCATTCCACCTCAAGGAAATCCCAGAGATTTCAGGCCATAAGATGTCTCCTGCTCCCTTTCCTTCTTGGGTTATGAATAAACTTCCAGGTGAAGGTCCTCAGAAAGCTTTTCTGGCATAAAAACCCCAGCATTTTCAAACAAAAATTTCTCCAGTGAAGTCCCCCCATCTCTCTATCCCAAAGAATGAGAACAATTAACTGAAAAAGGAAGTTGGTACTGTCTGAAGCAGTCAAAAGTCTATCCAGCTTTGAAGTCTAGGGAGAGGGTATTTGTCTGTTATAAGTAGGCATACTGGAGAAGATGTATTTCACTTATCTGTAGCAATCTGCAAAGTTAGTTGTCTAGTTTAGGATATTTGTTTGAGGTGCCTTTGTAAAATCTCATCAAGATTAGAGTTGGATTCACACTTAATTCACTAGCTAGTGAATTCACACTCACACTCACTAGCTAATGAATGTACATGGTTAGTGTGGAATTGCCACCTAACTTTCTTACAGATCAATCAGGTGGTGTGTATACCTCCCAATATCCCAGCAGGATTGTCCCTTCCAGGTTTTCTTTTCTGTCTTTAAAACTTCTTGGAAGTACTGGGGAAAAGTCCCTGAGCAAAGTGATTCAAGCTGTCTCATCAGACTTCTCCAGCGACAAAGAGTAAAATGAGTAAAGAGCAAAACCGTGTGGATTTACGTCTGAGTCTCCATCGCTTGCTGTGGCATTGTGCATCTTTGTAACTCAATAAGGCAATTTCTGATGTGCAGGAGAGTTTAATGTCGTACCATATTATGTGTGGTGTGCTTCTGCTGCTAGAAATGTTCTCCTGAATACCTGCACAGGTGCTGATAATTGTGACAATAATGTGCTTGTTGTCATTTACTTGCTTAATTAGCAGCCTAATATCCTGGTCCAGTTAATGCCTATAAGAGGAGGTTTATTAGTAGTACGAAAGCTCTTTAAGCCTTATAAACTCCTTCCAGTCAGTTTCATTGGTCTGCCAATATCTTCTGGTTGAGTGATTCTTTGCTGATTCACACTTCTCCTGTTTCCCACTGCTGTTTTTCAGCTGAATGTTTCTGGGTAACCAGAGAGTCCTTTGCCAAAGTGACAGCCACCATAATAACAACAACAACAACAAAAAAAAAATAACCCCAACTAATTTTAAAACAGAAAAAAAAATATCTGCAGGCAACCCTCCTCCAAGATGACTGCTATGGTAATTATGTATTGTCTCCAAAGCAACAAGGGGAAAAACAAACAAAAATTGCAAATACAAACAGGCAAATTGCAGGATGACATGAGTTTTAGCACTATCTGTCTTGGATAAGTAAGCCGTATCCAGTCCGGAGGGCTGGGTAATGTGTTGAGTTGTTTAGTTGTAGGGTAATACCATTTTAGATATGCTTAAAAGAGGGTTTGTGAGGTTTTTTTAAGCTTAACGTGAGCTCAAATGCCAAAACTGACTAAGTGGGCTAAAGGTGAAACTGCCAACTTGCCTTGATCCTGCAGCAGCACTTGATTCACATATAAATCTGCTGTATTCATCTTTGTGGCAGAATCATGGCCCCAGGGTACCTTGGCAAGCCAGCAAGTCTTCTCTTCAGCTGGGAATGAGAGCTGCAGTCCTGGGACCTGTATCCCTAGCAATTCCCCATGCATAATGTGAAGAATGCAAGCAGGAAAAACCTTGTTCAATGCAGTTGTGCAGCTGCAACCCCAATTTTCTTACAAGCATGTCCGGTATTGGCCCAGCCAAGGATGGGAGATGCTGGTGGTGATGGGGATTTTGGATGTGTCCATCAGAGCTCCTCCTGTATCTTTAGTGGCATAATCAGCCCTGCATCAATCCTTTTGCAAGCAAATTGGGATCATCCTCAGGGTGGGGAATTACCTTTACCAGTTGCTACGGAGAGGAGTGACACAACAAGATGCATCAAATTCTTAGGCAAGCTTAGGCAGTCCATGCATGGGTGTGCAGTAAGGGGACAGGGAGGAGATTCTTAAGCTATGATTTATTCTTCCTGAGTTTTGATACAAAAATGCAATTTCTAATGTG
Organism: Dromas ardeola; assembly: GCA_013398915.1. NCBI lineage: Eukaryota > Metazoa > Chordata > Aves > Charadriiformes > Dromadidae > Dromas > Dromas ardeola. The sequence goes on along the minus strand of VYZM01015800.1, from coordinate 34,442 downwards.
GAGGTCTTGTCACTCAAATTCATTCAGGTCATGGAGAAACATCAGCTCCAGGGAATATTTTAGCCCACCTCACACCTGACATCCTCTGGAGGAGCTTGATGTTCCTTATTGCCTCTAGGAGAGGAGACCTCCCCAGTTTTGTTTCAGACGTAAAGCAGTAACACAGTGTAGCTGACCTGAGCATAGTTTCAAATATGGTTTCCACCAGTTTCAAGAGCTGTTGTAGGAATGCAAGATGCTGAGGACTGGAGGTAAGATCTTTGTTTTGAAGAGGTGGCTTATGGTCAGGTGTCCCTCGTCAATCAGACATGAAGAGACAATGGACGTTCAATGTTTGAACATCGGAAGGGTTATCTGCATTTCAGATTTATCTTTTCCTTCATGTAGTTTGTTGCTTTCAACAAAGCAGTTCCTGAAATCAGAGTATTCTGTATCTCTGGACTCTACCTTACACAGCCTTCCACCTTGGGTAAACTGACAATCATACCAGTAAGAGGTTATTCTGGACAGATGCACAAATAATCAAGATCAGTTTAGTGTAACTTGAAACAAGTCTATGTGCAGGAAAAAACAAAGCCTCCCCCTGGAGAGGAAGTCAAGGTGGATGGTTATACCCCCTTCACCCCAGCTTCACTGTTTTATTTCCTATTTTTAGTAGAGAAAAGTCTCCAGAGGCCTTAACCCAGGCCTAAAGGGTTCCTGCCCGCTCATGATATCATTACTACCGTTGATCTGTTCAGTGAGGTTTTTTCCTCTGGCTAGATTAGACAGAAATTGGGAGTGTAAAGTTCTAGCGAAAAAGGGGTTTAAGTTCTCATTTGGATGCTCAGAAGAACTGTTGTACTAAAAGTTCACCCATTTTGCGAAGGCTTTCACCAGTTTGAAGCAGCCCCGGTTTCGTACTGCATGCTGACCTGGGCACCGAGTAGCTTTTTGAGTTACACAGGATTTTTGCACCTTCAGCCTCGATGAAACTTTTCACTGCTCAAATGTGAGTGAGAAAACTCAGAAAACTCTATCAAACCATTTCACGAAGAGGAAGATCCTAAAAGTTGACCCTGAAGCTCACGAGTCTGGTGGATGGGGAAATAGCCTGACAGTGAAGGAGCTGGTACCCTCACTCTTGCCATTGATCTGCTTTGGCACAAGCTTTGCTCCTCTGTGCTTTTATTTGCCTCTCTTCCTCTCTTTCTCTTTTTACAGCACTTCAGGCAGATATTGTTTCTTACCATATTTGTGAAGAACTACACAAATGAAGTCACATTCTGAGAGAGAGACAGCATATACTACTGTAATTCAAATAAAAACAGAACTGTAAAGGTTGCAAAATGACAGAGTTCAGTGAAAAAAACCCAATTATATTTTTTTCCTCCAGAAAACATGCTCCAGACATTCCCTATAATTTAACTGTGACTGACAGTAGGAATAAGACATCCACGGTCAATTACGTCCCTGATACCTTATCAAACCTGTATGGCTGGATGGTTCTCCTCTTGGATAAAGAGACTTACACATTGACATTTGACAACCCTTTGGTCAGCAAACAGCTCCAGGTAACACGGGAAGTTTTTATAATTTCAAAATTGTATTTGGAAGAGATAATCATGCTTTCATCTTTCTGGATGAGCAGGGAGAGGAAAAATAGTGTTAAGTGCACTGAGGAAATATCTATGTATTTATAGGCAGGGCTTAGATATGATGACCTAGTCCCTGAAGCTCTCAGTGGTAACTTGGAGCCAGAAGATGATTTGGGATGTCTTAGATGAAAGTTCAGTGTGGTGCTTAGGAATCAACAAAATTTACACTACCTTAAGAAATACTGAGGCATGGTTTTTTGGAAGACATTGTTTCTCTGCACCTTTCAAAGGTGCTGAAGGGAGTTGATTTTGTCTGCATTCACCATTGTCTTCTGCTCAATTTTACATTTCTCTTCCATGTTTCCAATACCCATTTTGCAAAAGAATAAGTTGCCTGTGAGAAGCACCATCCTTTATATCCCTTTATGCTGCACTCCGTGGAGCTCTAATCACAGACACAGGCATGTTTATTTTGGTTCCCTCTTCTTTAGTATTCAGTGACATTTAGCAACTTCACGACTGGGAATTACTTGCTGGTGGAACACAAGGATCTTCCTGCCCATCCTGAGGTTGTGGTGTCCTGCGGGACAAGTACTGGACAGCCACTCCAATCGCTGCCTTCATATGGGCATCACAGGAGCTGTGACTGGTATCTTGACAGCAGATTGAGGAAGCTAACCTACTTGGGTAAGTGCAATACGAGGGATGTAACGTACCTTTTTGTTCAAGAATGGTGGCAGAGCTGATGTCTTTTTAATTTAAACACCCAAACTACATAAGGCCTTAGACACAAGGCTGTCTTCCAATAGCCTTTCAGTAAGTGAGAGGTCCTTCAAAAAGATCAATCAAATAGGTAAATGCATGCACACCGGGTCCCTCTCTATCAGATCTATCTGATGCCTGATGTGTCAACAAAAGGAATGTGTCATAAATAGTGGATGATGTGACATCAGTTGAATTTGAATTGGTGTTTTGGAGAGAAAAAGGCATTAAACTCCACTAATGATCTCTGTTGTCAGCTGGTCCCATATCACATGTATCATTAATAAATCATGTGCAATATATCGGGGCTGAGCCCACTGAAGGCAATAGAATTACTGGCCAAGATTTTTTCCTGTAAACTGTAAACTTCCAGAGATGTCATAGACCTTTACAATTGAGTATGGTGGCTTTTTACACTAGATCATGAAGTGTGGTGGTCATTTTTTTAAGAAATTCAGATATTTACTGATAGTTATTCAAGTTTCATTTATTCTTTTAAATCTGGGATGTTTTTTGCAATTCCCATTGTCAAGCTAATGATTTTATAATGGTCTAAGTTCTGTATGTAAAAAGCAAAGTAATGATTGTTGCCATTATTAATAGTAGTAGAACCAGGAATCACAAAAACATTTCAGTGCCTTTGAGAGCATAGCTTGTCCTTCACGACTGTCATACAGGAAAGCTAAAGTATAAAGATGCTGATTTTCACAGTAACAGAAAATTTTGTCACTGATCTAATCCATTAGTTTTAATGAATTTCTTTTGATTTGCACTGATGAGATGACATCATGGAATGAGCAACTAGAACAATCAGTGGAACAGTAGAGAGGAAAACATGGCTGGAATGAGGGCAGGTGATCCACTGAGCTTAGTCTGACAGCAATGAAAATCATCCAATGTACATTTGAGAAGAAATGGGGAAACCCATACCTTAAACTCAGTCTGAGGGTCACGCTTGCTGCATCCATCTCTGGTCCTGCGGCCAACTGGCATTGCACAGCTTGTGTCCACACAGCTCAACATTTTACCTCTCAAAACAGGCTGGTTGCACCCAGGCTTCAAATTAGGAAAGATCCCTATCCTGTACTAACTCCCAGACCGTAATGGTTACCATCTGGGAGAGTGCATTGGTCTGGGCCAAAGCTGTGCCAGGAACTCGGCCGACAATATAGCCATGTAGATTTTTGGGGTCCAGCTCTTAGTTCCACGTCCTGGCTCTTTTTAGATATAGTATGGTTATAGATTGGCTGATTGAGTCTAAGCCTTGCCCAATATTATGCCAGGTATCTACTGAAAGAAGAAACATGGTTTTATTATTTCAGTTTACTAACAGTGTAAATTTGTTCTTTCAAACATAAAAGTCAACTGCTTTTCAATTTGCACATCCTGAATTGCACTTTCATAAATAGGGCAGCATGGGAAATCTCAGAAGATGACACCTATGTCTTGGCCTTTTACTGCTATTGAAAATAGAGGAGATGACAGTCTTGGGAAGGCTGGGACCAAATGATCTGGCTGGCCTATCTCACTTTTGCATCATAGATACTTTCGTGTCCTTCTCTTGCCTTCCTTTCATCCTCATTTTTATTATATAAAGAGCTCATTGTTGTTTCTCATTTTAATACAGAGAGAAATAATCATCCAGAGTACGTGAGGGGAAATTTATGAAAACACCTAACATGTATAATTCATGCTGTGAACATTTTCAGCAAGGACTTTTATAGCAGTGAGATCAATAATTCAGTGTCGGGTACCTAATATCTAATGCTGTTGGTAGGGTAAAAGTCTGAAACAAAGCGAGCAGATTCCTAGCCCTGGTGTGCCATTTAATTTCTCTCCTAATCTCCACTGTGCAGGCTGAGAGGGTGAGGATAATTAGCCATCAGAGCAGACTCATGGCATGTGGTGGACTTTCCATCACTCAGGGTCCTTAGATGATGCTTGGCCGTCTTTTCAGAGAAATATGTTCCAGCTCTACAAGAAGCTATTAGAAACCTCACGAGGCGAGATTCATGCTCTGTAGGAGGTCAGAGAAGGCTGCCACAATAGTCCCTTCTGGCCCTAAAAACCCTCCAGTCCGTGCACCGATCCGGAGAGGACAACACTCGAAGGTCTGGCCTTCAGAACGTGTTCCCGTCTAACTCTGCAAGCTGTTTTTTTTATTATTATTATTTTTTATTTACATTTAACTATATGAAATAATTAGCCAACTAATTAATCCCATTTACAAGCTTTGTCGGATTCTTCAGATGTCAGTCATGCCCGAGCCCGGGGCCGGGCGATGAGTCTCAGCTCCCTCCTTCATCTGACTTGGTCTCCATGGCTACAGGCTGCATCTGCTGACACCCCACTCTCTATTTACTGCTTAATTAAGAATTTCACGCTCAGCCCTTATCTGCTGCTAAGAACAAGAACACACTGTTAAGAAACTCCAAATTTAGGCTGCTGCACAAGGAAAGCCTTTCTTGTCGTCCTGACTGCGTGGAGCCTCTTTAACTACCCTCTTGGCAACTGCGCTGCCACCCTTCAATCAAAAATCATTAAATGGGGCAGAGATAATGAGCATGTAGCATATCAAAAGGAGGATGTTTGCTTGGGCTAAGGAGGAAAAGCTGTAAGGGCCTATAAGCAGCCGCCACTTCAAAGGGAGAAGGGGCTGATAAAGAGTCATTTGTTCCTGTTTGACTTATGTAAAAGGTCTGGTATGTCGGAGTCCCGTCTCGCAGACGCGGGTCCCCCTCTCTCGGTGCTCGTGTGTCAGCAGTCGGGCAGCTGGGCGCAAACAGCATCAGCCCAAGCATATAATCACTTGACTCCACGCCGACAATGGGCACTTGTAGGGGGTGGCGGAGGGAGGGCTGGGGGACAATGGGAAGACAATTATTGCAGCTGCTCGGGAGGGCCATAATTCTTCCTGCAGAAAGTCGCCGGCTCTTGCAGGGCGGAGGGGAGAGCTCGAACGTATTAGTCATCCTCCGACTTTTGGAAGCACTTTGCCGTGCCGGTGGGGTTTCGACAGCTGCTGGTGTACCGCCTCTTTCCAATAATTGTACATTCTGGCAGGGGTCAACTTACTTTTGACCCTCTGCTTTTGTGCCCATCAGAAAGCCTTTTAGGGCAAACGGTGGGGAAGTGGCAGGGGTGCATTACATCCAAAATTAACATCGGTAAATACGTATCAGATGCCAGCTCATTCACAAGCAGGCTCCTGAATTCACACAGCCTTTCGCTCAGGCCTGCATCGGGGGGAAAGCGGGGAGAAGGGGAGGGAAACCCCATGACTGAGAAGATATTGTTATTCAAACGAAGCGGGCAGCTGAATGAAGCCACCTTGGCCATCATTTTGTGTCAGGCTCATGCTTCCTCCATGCCCCCTTCCATCCAAAATTGCCTGGCGTCATGCAAGTGTTTGTTTATCTTTGGGGGAGAAAAAAGGCCTGTCTAACACAAAAGGCAAGAAAGTATACCGTATGGAGGGGATTAAAGGAGTTAAGTTGCCCTGATTCTTTGCGTGCTTGCAGTTTTGTAAATTAGTCTTGAGCATGGGACAATGTAGGGGATGCTGAAAGGAGATAAATAATTGTAATAGAAAATGTTTCTGCTATGTGGGTTGCCTACACAATGATCCTGTTAACAAAGGTACACGCTGCAATCTACATACACGAAACCGAGTTAACTAACCCATAAGTACCTTTGAAAATAATCTTTTCAGACCATTTTAAAGGAATCAGCATTGAAGGACAGATAACCCCATGTCCCTGCTGGATGCTGGGTGAAGGGGAGATGAGGAAGCTTCAGGCATCCAGTGCCAGTCACTTCTACATCATCAGCTTTACTTTGACATTATTCAGTCTTAGTAGCATCATCCTGATTTTCTCTGGGGCACCCCACGTCTTGAGAGAAGCGTTCCTCAGAGGTCACTGATTTTTGAAATTGCTGTGTGGGTGCCTGAAACACTAATGGGTTGGGGCTCAACCATGTTTCAGGAGACTGATCCTAACATGATGTGACCATGCTGAATCAAAAAAATCTTCTCTTAAGAAGGGAGGTGGAATGAAACGTCACACTGGGACATCTGGGATATTTTTAGGAGAAATATCCTCTGTAAATTACAATAATAACATTATGAGCTTTTTAAGTCTGTTACAAATATGAACATATGGTGCCACAGCGTGGCACTGCTCCTTGGTTAAGGTCTCTGGGCAATACTGGAATTGGCTAAAAACTAGAGAGATGTTGTTTCCTTTTTGTTCACTTTTGAAACGTTTAAACCATATTCTTTTGGAATGAAACAAAGTGTTGGCTTGCTTCATCTCCAGACTTCTCTTGGCTTTTTTCTAAAACTGAAGTGCTGGACACAAACATTATTGAAAACATCACTGAAAGGATTATCAAACCTTTTATTTACCCCAAATACTTTTTTCAGTAGACACAACTTTTGTGGAGATGGGTCATCCTGCTGACTTTGCTCAAGCTACTCATGTGTGAGTTGTTAAGAGGGCCTGAGGCTCAACCTCATATCACTGCTGTGTCAGAAGCAGGTTTACAGTTTCCATAGTTCTTAAAAAAAAATAATTTGATTACACTTATTGTCTTTTCTAAATTCCTAAGGAATGATCTCACTTCCATTACACTCTGTGGGTTTCTCTAATTGCTTTGTATAGGAGAAAAAACAGGCTTTTAAGAATGTTTGTTTCTAATTTTAAAATACAGAAAATAAATAAACAAAGATATTTTCTGCAGCCTTATTGCTCAGGGGTAAAGGAGAATCCTAGGTGAAAGACCTAAAGAATGGAGTTAATTTGTTGCAGAGGACTGTCATGAGTCTTTTCTTCCAGCTAGATAAAATTCACCCTCTATCAGTTGTTGCAGAAGGTCAGTTGACCAGATGTGGGCTGCTCAGTGGCCTCCATGAAATGAAATGTCAATTCTTAGCGAAGAGGTGCCCTTTGTGATGGTCACAAAGAGAAAAATCAACCTTCTCCTAGCGGATGAGCTCCTGTCCTTCTGGCATGGCAGCAGAGAGGCCAGAAAATGTAGCAGTTACAGAAATAAAATGATGAAATGACCTTAAAATCCTGTCAGGGATGGTCTTTCAACTGTGTGATCTCTGCAGGAGGATTTTCATTCCTTCGCCTCTGCAAATATTAATCTGCTGTAAGCGAGAATCTGTGTCCATTAGCCCCAATTTTCTTTTTTTTTTTTTTTTTTTCTTTTTTTTTTTNGCCCAATTTTTTTTTTTTTTTTTTTTTTTTACATCTCTTCTCCTTGCTGCCATGTCCCCATGGTACCATATTTTTGGGTGCCTTCTGTAACAGATCCTGGCAGAGGATGAGAAAATATCCTACCCCATGTTCTCCAGTTTCTAGAGGTGTGTCTCACCATGTTGTTGATTGCGCTGTCTAAAAGTTTTGATTTTCCTGTGATGTATGTTAGCCCAATTGATGTTAAATAGCATGGAGCTGCTTGTTATTTGTAAGTCAGGCTATTGGAGCCATTTATCCTAGTTTCAGACCTTCCTAATATCCACAGGCAAAATTCCCCGTCACTGCAAAGCTGATAAAAGACTAAGTTGCTCCTCCTTCATGTTCACTCAAGGAGCCCTGAACCAGAAGAAAGTTACCAAGAATATCGTCAAGAAGGCCTATATTTATGATTCACAGCCCAAACATCCAGGAAGAGCTGTAATAAGACAGAAAATTGATGAGCCTTATAAAGGTTTTATACAACTAAACCCTGGAGCCTTATAACTACATTTGGGGAAGAGTCACCTTAATTCAATGTTTAGTAATGACGTCCTTTGTCTGTATTGCCTATATCTCTTCCTGCCCTGTACAGAAACAATGATAACATACTCAGCAGCAAAACAAAACAACCAGAAGGACTATGTCACTGTAGTCTTGATTATTCCCAAGGCCCATATCTCTCCTGTCTTGATCAGGTTTTAGGCATATTCGTGGGAAATGGCAACAAAATACTATTGATTCACGACCGTTGTACTTTACACCCCATCGACATAAATAATTGTGCAAGCTGAACGGCTGTGAAGAATTCAGCCCCTGATTCCTGCACTCGTCTGGAGGGTATAAATGACTTATAATGGTTTGGATTGTCATGCTCTGTGGTTGGATGTCAATTAAAATCTGAGAAACTTTTATCCTTGCCCTGAATCAGGACATGACTGTACTGAGTTAAGTGTTAATGGTTCCTTTCTTCACTGTGTAAGGGGACTGAACCCCTTTATGAGGTCTATATAGCATATTGATCGAGTTTTATGTCTCCTCAGGATTTAATTAGAATAGCTTTTCTGTGAACAATACAAACACCCTTAATTAGACAATTGCACTGTAGTGCCTGCAAAATTAAGCAAAAAAACCCCAACAAATCTGACAAAATATATTTAGTGAAAAACGGTTACTGTCAGGGCTTGGTTCTCTCACTTTTCCCAAGACTGGTGTAACACCTTTCACTCTGATTTGCCCTGTTATGAGAGGAGAAGGAAGGCCACCATAACCATAAATGTGTCCATAGAAGAGTATTGTCTAAAAGCCACATGAACTCTGTGTCAAAGAATTTAAATTGGCAGCTTCATGTCATTCTTTCTCCTCAAAGGTTCACCTTGTGGCCACCCAAAGGCATGATGCTGTTCAGTTTGAGCTCTATGTGATGTTTTGGGGCAGATCGGTTTGACTGATATATGGATGAGATCACAGCTACCGTTGGGAGTGAAGGTGTCACTGAAGAACAGGGCTGAGGCACCTGATTACTAATTAATCAGATATGAGAAAAACCTCATGGAATCAGTTTCTATTTAATTATGGAAGCCTCATTTGGCATAGGAGCATATGCTACTAACTCAATCGAGTGCTTTCAACTGACATCAAATAGTAATTATCAGAAAGAATCAAGTTTTTTGATTATTCATACTAATTTATTGAACACTTAAAATTAATGAACCTCAGTTATTTTAAATTTGCTCAGTTGCACTGGGAGAAAAGGAGGGAGGTAGGGAAAGACGGTTCTCACAATTTAAAAGTACAGAGACTTGTTTAAAGATAAAATAAGTAAATTACAATATGGCATGAAATCCCATCGGTGGCTTGATACACACGTAGGAAAGTTCTTGGCATGTTCTGGAACTGAGGAAAGTTCTGACAATGGCTTCATTTATACAATTCTCCTACCACCAAAAAAATCTTCCGATGACATTTTAGGGTGAACATAAGGGGTTGTTGGGCAGCGGACAGGAGATTTATGTTTGTCAGAGTGTTTCTATTTTAACCTAGGGTTGTTCCAGTCTGGTGACTGAAAGGAAGTGCCTTTATATGCCACTGGAGATGAGGAGGAGGTAATCTTTTAGCTGGGTCTGAAGCAGTTTTCTCCTGCACCTCTTAGTTTGATTTGCATTATCCTGGCCCTTCTCCTGCTGACAATATACTGGCACAAAGGTTACAACTGTGATAATTGCTTCTGACCTCTTTTCACAGCAGAGAACACAGGGTCCCTGTCTTCAGTCTATAAAGTCTGACTAATTAAAGCACCTCTTTGAGATACCAGATTCGGGGGAGGGGAGAAATCAAAACCAAACTACAAAACAAAAGCTTTAATTTGCTGTTTGAGCCAGTTAATACATTATGCATTCAATGGTGTAATATCGCTTGTGTTTAGTGGAACTGCTGTGGATTTATAGTGGGATAAATGAGATTCATGTTCCAGCCTAGAATTTCTGATTGTTGAATGTTTTTTTTTAACTGTTTCTAATGAGTTGTCTTGAGACCCTCCGCATCTGTAAATTAAAATGTGTTTGTTTAATCCTTTCTCAAAGTACAAAAAAAGACAAAAATGCTTAGAAAATACATATAGTTGTTCTTAATTATTATTTTTTTTTGTTAGAAATGTAAAATGTTGTCAGAAAATCATATATAGCAATCGATTTACTATGATTTTTTTTTATTGTTGTTGTTAATGTGAAAGTCCTTGCTATAACTCCCTATAATTCTCTGTGTTCAGTCGCAGGGGCTGACTTAATTCGGGTCACAATGAGAGAGAAGGAAAGAGTGGCTTTACCTACCCCAGGTGCGTGACAGTCTTTCTGAAAGGCTTGATCTGGGAGTCACACCATTTCTTTTTTACTACTTTTTCAGAAAGAGATTGCTATTTTTCACTTTAATATTTTGTACATCTATCAACCAAACAGGGGTTCTTGGCATTCATTTAAGCGTTTCATTGAGCCATATCTACCATTGCTCATGATAAATGTGTGATTCCACAGCATAGAAGGCTATAAACTTTTGTTAAGAAATACCATAGCAGATCAGAAAGGTCATGGGGAATGTAAGACTACAGTGTATTTTAGTGCTCCAAAGTGCTCTTAGTGTAACAGTGTGATATTACTGCACAGTTACATGTCGAATCAGACGGAGAAATACACCAGAGACAAGGGAGACCTGCAAAGTTTGGTCTTAGTTACACAGCTGCCTCGCTGCGTATTGACAACAATAATCATTTATGTGGCAATAGGGTTTAGAGACCTTTTTGCAGAGTGTTTCCCCCTGAATAAACAAGTAATGTAAAGACAGACCGAGCCTTAAGGAGCTCCACCTGGGTTTCATTTCTCTGCATTTCCCTGTGCTGGTAACGGAGGGTTTTTCTACTCCACAGTGTTTCTGAGGCAGGGTCTAGCCCCCCCAAACTTAGACATTATCTTACCCTTGTGTTTTCAATACCTAATGAAGCCCTCCTAAAGAAAATAAATGCCAGAATTTCCTTTAGAGTGGGAGGACAGAGGTAGGTGCTTGTCGAGGCCTCCAGAGGGAGGCCCTGCCTGCGTTAGTTCAGGGCTTACTAAACTTAGTGGACTGGATTTCCCCCAGACGCTTTTCTTCCTCTCTTGATGGCAGAGCAAACTTAGGTAATTAATTTATGAAGACTGGCTCATTAGTTGTCTAAAATACAAGTGCAAGTTAAACACCTACATTTTGTGAACTTAATTTCTCCCGGTATTTTCCTAAGGCTCAAAAGATTTCTTTTGGATTGAGCTGAAAAATAAATCTTTGGGGAGTGAGTAGGAGTGTCTGCATGTTTCAGTCAAGCTGCTTTTCCAAGGCAGGTCTTAATTACCCCTTGCAATGGGAAGTATCCCACTTTTCTGAGGGATATCAGGCTTGTGAGAGCTGATCACTCCTCTTTTTAAATTTTTCATACTTTGGGAAAGTATAGAAATTCTCTTACCTTGGAAATTCAGTCTGCTTCCCAGAGCACTGGGGGAGAAAAACTGCGTGAGAAGAGTTGGCACTTTCTGGTAGGGTTAGTTACCATTTTGATCACCTGGTTTTGCCACCAAGCACAGGTGACTGGCTTTTATTTTCCTTTGTTCGTCTTAATTTTGTGTTCAAAGTGCTCAGAGCTTTGGATGGCGTAAATAAAAATAATGAAGCAGTTGCTTGTGAAGCATATTCACAAGGCATAACATAAGCTAAGCATGACAGACCTCAAGGTTTGCTTTGCTTTTGATGGATCCCAAAGAATTTGAATCTGTTTTTTCAGTTATCCCCCTGCCCTTTAACTTTGAAAACATAGTCCTGGGAGAGATCTTTTTTTCCCATCGGGCAGCTTCCTTTAAGCATGGAAGATAACAAAGAGCAGTTAGTGTTGCTTCATCAGTGACAAAAGGAGGATGTTAATGCCACAGATGCTTGACTATCAAAGAAATGGTAATTCTCCCAGCTACTGAAAATAATAATTCTGCCTTTGTATGTCCTGTTTTGCAGTTCCTTCTGATGTTGTCTTGAAATGGTCGCACCCAGAGACATGGAATGATGTGGAAAAAGGCTGGGGTGGATCCAACCACAGCATCCCAGGCCCTGGGGAAGACGTCATCATCTTACCTAGTAAGGAAAAGGAAGAAAAGGTGTTTAATTTCTGTAGGGGTGATGGGGTCTGTCTACATTAGGATATGTACTTCTGTTACAACGCGGGCTCCTTGGCATTAGTGTCCATTCTAGTGTGTGCAGGACACCATGTTTGTTCCTCGTCACATTGAAATCTTGGCTAGAGTACAAACAAACTCTTTTCCATTTACATATGCACACAAACATGCACAGATATATTAACCCATACTGATATTCAAGCTCAATTATATTCAGAGACTTTATTTCCAGAGCAGAGAATTTGGAAGACCCAAAATCACAGCTCACAGAGAGCTCTTCTCTTGACCCATCTCTGTGTTTTCTGCAGGGAACATATTTTACACTTCCACAATTATATCATCTTCCATTTTATTTTCCTGTTGCAATTCCCACTATCAGTGTTAATCTCTCAATCCATTTGTAGGTCCTTTCCAACTGAAATAGTCTATTCTTATTGTGATCTTTCAGTGCTTAAAAGGGGTCTACAGGAAAGGTGGGCACAAACTTTTTAGCAGGACCTGTTGGGATAGGACAAGGGGTAATGGCTCTAAACTAAAAGAGGGAAGATTTAGACTAGATATAAGGATGAAGTTCTTTACAGTGAGGGTGGTGAAACCCTGGCCCAGGTACCCAGAGAGGTGGTAGATGCCCCATCCCTGGAAACATTCCAGATCAGGTTGGACGGGGCTCTGAGCAACCTGATCTAGTTGAAGATGTCCCTGCTTATGGCAGGGGAGTTGAACTAGATGACCTTTAAAGGTCCCTTCCCACTCAAACTATTCTATTCTATTCTATTCTATTCTATTCTATTCTATTCTATTCTATTCTATTCATTTGCCATGGATACCGCCTAGATGTTTTAGCCTATGTCTGTATTGCAACCTCAGACTTGAGTTATATTTAAATCCTGGCTCAGTTTACAACATTATTGCATGAACAACCTTCTGAAGTCTAGCAAAAATATTCATCAACTTGCAATGAAATCTGGAAAACTTGTGATAACCTTTTTACCTAAGCTGACCCTCCTCTGATCAGGAAGTTGGACTAGATGATCTCCTGAGGTCCCTTGCAGACATAATTATTGTATGACCTTATGAATACTCTGCAGTATGCATTTGACATAATCTGGAACCTGGTGCTGGATCCTCTTCAGATAAGTTTCTCTGGTTACCACAGCTCAACTTCTGGATATGGGGGTAACACTGTTCTAGGTCTCTTACTCCTCCACCTGGTTTTGCTTTACGAATTCTTTGTGGAAGAAAGTTTCTGGTGCATTTGGCCATGGAGCCTCAGTCATGGTTAAGATTTCTCTGTCCCGTGTCATTAAAAGTTTATATATATATATATAATTTCAGATTACATTAAGAATTATGTTCAACTTGCAATGAATATTCCCTTTAATCTTCAGTTTTCTGACAAATGTTACAAAAACCCCATGTTGTTTGAAATAATGTTTTTCTTCACTTTTTAGGTGGAACTTAGATTAAAATGAAGAGAGATAATTTCCATTTTCTGATAAGGTCCCTATTTCCTATCAAACAGGAACAATGTGGGTTTTTTTCAGTTCTGCTATCTCACTAGCTATAATGCATAAATGTATTTAAGAGTTTGTAAGTTCAGAGGCCAAAGAAGGTACAGAAATGTCCCTCCAGACATCTCCTTATCTGCTGTAGGTCCTGTGTCCTCTGTGCATCTAAGGTAGTAGTAATCACATATGTTTAGACATCTTAACCTTTTCCTCCTCATTACAGTTTGTAGAGCTGGAAGAGTTACTAAGCTGACCAAATGTGGGTATCTGATGTGAATTGAGTTGTTCTTCACTGGTGGTATTATGTAGAGCTCTGGGGCTCAAGTCACTTGCTTATATGAAGATATCTAGTGTTGTTTGAAGCACTCCAGGAGCATCCTGCCTAGCCAGATGAAACCCTACATGGTCACAAGTGTCCCCTCTGTTATGTTTGCCAGTCCTGTGTGAGGTCTCAAATATCCAAGGGCACTTTAGATAGTACTAAATGCCTAAATGAATTTACTGCAATGGGAGCTTAGACACCTAGCTCCCGCTAGATAGGTCAGTTCAGGTGCCATAAATTGAGGCCTTAAGTTTTCTCCAGACAACATTCAGGATCACCTGAGATATGAACCTAACTTGTACTTAATGTATGTTGTCTGAACCATGATGTGAAGATTTACTTCTATTTCCCTTGACAGTGTAAGCAACACTAACATCCATGTAAAGGTCTTGGCAGTGGGAAGCTGTACCATAACAGGGGATTGAGCCCCAGACTCCAAAGTCCATGTGCAGCACCCAGAACACTGGATTGCTTTCTTCTTCCAACAAAATTACTCCAGCTGTGCCACTGGTACTTCATGTTGAACACGTGTCTGCTTGCCATTCAGAAACAAGTGTCCTTTCTAGCCTGTGCTCCTTGGTTCCTACTGCACTCTCACCTCCATTATATCTGACCCTTTATGCGGCATTAAACACTGGGGCTTGTCTCATGTGCTTTTCTCTCTCTCACATCCTCTTGCTATTGCTGGATTTTGCATGCCATTGAATATTTTGTCCTTCATACCTTTTTGAGAAACAGGCCAGAGACACCACCAGATCACCAGTTTCAATTTCTTGTGTATCACATTATAAACATTTCACTAATATCAGCCCACGATTGTCAAAAGGCCAAATAATTTCAGTCTTCAAAACCACCGTCAGATGCAGATATGAAGAGGCACTAGGGTGCCGTTGGTAGCTAAGGCCTCTGCACTGACACTGGGTTAATCATGTGGAGTGTGCTCAGATGGTCACTGGAGGTAAATTACAATCTACACAGAAGCAGAAAGTAAGAAATAGATATTTATATTT
Organism: Dromas ardeola; assembly: GCA_013398915.1. Taxonomy (NCBI): domain Eukaryota; kingdom Metazoa; phylum Chordata; class Aves; order Charadriiformes; family Dromadidae; genus Dromas; species Dromas ardeola. The sequence goes on along the minus strand of VYZM01015800.1, from coordinate 19,335 downwards.
TTTTTTAAATAACACGCTTGGCTAAGGATTTGGACTTTTGTTATTTAGATTAGAGTAAGAGCTTGGAAACTGGATGCTGAGGTTGTGACGGTGCTTTGGTGCATTGCAAACTCGCCTGTGAATACAACTCCCCTGTGCTCCCTGCAAAGGTGAATGTAATCCTCTTGATTAAATAGTTTATTTTAGCTGCCACGTAAGATATTGACCATGGCCTTCGTCACATACCACAGGGCCCTTCATGACTAAGCTGTGCCTGAAGCATTGCATGTTGCTGCCCCCAGCACAGCCCAACTGATCTAGTTCTGGGACTGGAAACAATACCGCTGCATCAGCATGCTGGTATACCAGAACTAATTAGCTCTCTGGAGAGGCAAAGCTCATTAGCTCGGGCCTGGCACTGTGCAGCATGACCGCAAAGCCTTTGGGGTCAGAACTAACATCTCCCAAATTTAGAGCAGTGATGGTCTGGTCAGTTTAACCAGGGAATGTCTGCACTGTGATGAAGAATGTGGTATCGGGATTCACTTGCATACTGGTGCCTACTGGTTGGGAGGCAACAGAATAAGGGTTGGACTATTAGACATGATCTCTGTTTTACCATGGACAGGAATATTCTCTGAGGAACTGAGGGTCCAGGACAATAAAGGTTGCCCAAAACCAGAACGCAAGTTGTTGCCTGAGCAGGATGAGACCCTGGGAGTTCCCAGTTCTGAACCATAGTGTTCAGCTGCTTAGAGGATGGTGCTCCACAGTGTACAATAAAACCATTTCTTCTCTTCAGAGGACCTTTACTGAACAGCAAAACCACAACAAAATACTTAATTGTTGAAAGAAAAATGGAAAGAGGCAAATGCTATGTGAAAATGCACTACCTCCTTGGACGGGTGGAGAGCCATACTCTGTGACTGTCTTCTTCCTATCTCTTAGCAATAAAAATCTCTTAGCTCTCATCACCAGAGTAGGTACGTGTGTTTAGTTGGTGAGCAGAAACTATTCTCCTCTCCAGTGTTTTTCTGGTATTGTCCTTCAATTTTAGCACAAGAACATGAACACAAGCATGAACACAAACTGTCTATCACCCAATCTATTTTGAGAGAGAACTGCTCTGTTGCATGCTTGCCTTTTCTGATCGTACTCCCTCTACTTTCTTTTGACTCTCCCTCTTCATTCTTGCTCTCTTGGAGGTGGTGAAACACTTATTTATTGGCAGTTGGAGTAAACAGAGTGCAGGGTCTTAAACTGGAGTCATAGTCATCATTGGTGTGATAGGAGTCCTGCATGTTTTGCTCTAATGAAGGCAACTAAAATAGTTAGGCAGGACGAATTTTCAGTCCATTTGTCATATTTGCTTTACTGCCACAAGTGTGTATGTGAGTTCCAGTGGCAAGGAAGTCAACCCCTTGTTTGGGTCCAAAATCTAAAATGAAATTTACAGTTTTTAAATTTATGTTTTAACGTGGCATTTTATGGATATTTCCCTTCCCATTTGCACTGGCTTGTGCATATCCCACTAAACTCAGAATGACTCCAGGTGGCTAAGGAAAAGTAAGACTTTGTTCTCACGAGAACAAACATTCTGCAAACCACCCAAACTTTATGCTGCTGTACACCCCAAAATAAGTTTTTGTGATTCACTTTTGGCAAGATGTATCTCTGTCTCACTCTCCACTGCCTTTTAGTTGCTTATAATTCTCTTCTGGGAGCCATCCATAATGATTTTCAGGTTGAAAGCCAAGCCATGGGCCTGCTTCTTGTATGCTGTGCATTACTGGGTAAGTCTGTTCAGCCCCCAAAGAACAGTTTTAGAGTCTTATAAAAACAAATAATAGATGTTTAGTGCTCATTTCTAGAGTGAAGTAGTGCAGGGGAAGACTTTGGTCTGGGATTGACACTGTGTTGAAATCTCTGAATGAATGTGGATTCCCAGAGTTCGCTGAAGAGCTTGGGCACTGTCTAAACTTGGCTAATGAAGAGTTCAATTTGCTTATTTAACAAAATAAGCAAAATTACATCACTAGGGCTGCCTCATGGACTGCACTCAGGAAACTCTGAAAAGCTAGAAAACTCTGAAAAGCTAGAAAACTCTGAAAAGGTAGAAAAGGTAGAAAACTCTATTAGCAAAATGTTCATATTCAAAAAAACCCAGGTTTTTATGTCACTGCTTGGTGCTTGCTTCACATTCAGAAGGTGCTTTTTGGAGGGTTTGGAAATCTGTGTTGTGTACTAAGTTATTCCATTTTTTGGCCCTGTTTTTAAAGTGTTAGTGAGACTGCAGGAGTTCATAGACATCTTTGTGCAAGGATGAATTTCGCTTGCAACAGTGATAGATCCCTCATGTTAAAATGCTACAACTCTCTAGTACATATAAGTCTATTCCAGCCCCAGCTGGAAATATTTAGCTCAGGCCGCAACAACTTGTGCTTTTATCTCTGGAGGTTCATCCTCCAGAGCCACAACCATCCCACAAGGACCTGCCATATTCGTCAGGCTTCAGCAATGACACCACCTTGAAAAACAAGCTGGGTGAGTTTAGTCATGACATTCTGGTGGCCAGCAGTGGCATTAACTTCTCAAGCCCATGGATTTTCAGGGCTTTGGTTTATGGTTTTCAGTGTGACACACTCCTGACGCAGCCCACTCTGGGTGGAAGAAGAACATGTTATAATTCCAGGCGATGGAATGCTGTTTTGAAGGGTATTGATATGATATCATGTAGCCTCTGGCAATTTCTCTCTTCTCTTTTTTTTTTCCTCTTTTTTTTTTTTTTTCCAGTGGTGGAATTCACTCTGTTATTCATTTTCTGATTTTGATTTTCTTTGAACTTTTTCTGTTTGAAGAGATGAATGCTGGAGCACTGTATCTCATATAATAGCTCTTCTGTTGTGCCTGATTTCCATTCAATGGCATGCTATGGTGTTTTATATAGCAATGCAGTTGATCAAAGGCATTTTGTGTCATTGCTGGAGTCATTAGCGACTTCTCAGCATTGTACATCTGAATATTATGACCGTGGCATACCTGTGAGCTTTTGTCTGAGGAAAGTATACGTATAATGAAACATAGCCCTGTTTTCAGGCTCGAACTATGGTTTGCTGGAAGTTGTTGCTTGTTATTATATGAATGTTTTAATGGGAGAAAAACAACTGCAGTTTGTCTTTCTCTGAAGGTAAATCCCTTGAGCTCAGTGACCTAAAGTTTATGATTTTAACCCCTTAATCATCATCTCCCTCTACTACATAAATGAGTGATTCTGTAAGGACTGTGTAAGGACGTCTCCTTTGAATCTGTTTGCTTTTCTCCTCGAATGTGGAAGGACTTTTTTTCCTCAAAGGAGCGTTCTGTTGTTTCTACAGAGCAACATTTCACCCTCTGAGGACTTCACACTCCAAGCATCACACCCCAGAGTGTTATTCTTTTAAACGGAGGAAACTATAGGTTTACAGAAACATCTCTGAATGGGGGAATTTCTCACTCCTGTTTTTCAAAGCTCACATACGTGATGCTACAGTTACAGAGCATCAGCATTTTCTTTTTAAAACCTTTTTTAGAAAGATGTGAAACTCAGCAAAAATATCTGTTCTAGACTGAAACTTGACATATAAATGGTATGCCTAGGAGCACTTCTTCTTTTCCTTGTAAAAATGTTTCAGTCTGTGTTTGATGAATATACTTATGGCCTTTGTCAACTGCAGCTTTTTGCCACATTCTTGAGCTGTGATTTCACAAACTAGATTCCCCTTCTGTCTGAGAGATATCATTTTAACAACATCTTCCCCCTTATTCTCTTCTTTCTGTTTCATACCCTCACATACTGTGCCTTCACTTCTCAGCTCTGCAGGGCATAGGACTATACCTGTCCTGTAAAGAGATTATAGACAGGAGTTTCTTCATGCCTGTAAAAATGTATCAAGTAATAACAGTATGAGATTTAGGGGAAAAAAAAAAAAAGATTTCACTTGCTCTGTAGAGACTTATTACATCTGAATGCTGTGAAAATTTTGCATGCATGAAAGACGCTTCAGCCTGAGGATGCAGGGAATCTCTTTTGAGATGGGGTGTTCAGAGTAACCTTGGGTTGCCGCAGTACTTGGCGTGGTCCTTGAGAACAGAGGTTCTGGGCTTTCAGGGTGTCCCTTGCTGATGTCCAGAAAGAAATAAAAAACAATGGGAAAGGAAGAGGTGGAAAGATTGAGTTACAGGCAGAGTAGGAACATGTATGTAAAAGAGACAACCAAATCTGCAAGCAGACCCAGGGCCCCGGACCATGTAGAAGTTTCTTCTTCTTTGAAGATGTGAAACTTCAGAACTGCAAAACCAAAGAGTCAAAAGCTATGAAATGCTAATATTAAGGAAGTCTACTCATATTTTTTCAGTCCACTCCCAAGTGTACTTTGTGTAGTTTTTGATTACATTTCCTGCAAACATGATTTGGAAGAATTGGCTGACTCAAGTCATTTAGCTCAAAGGTTTAAGACTTCTTAAACCCATGTTTTTGGGAAAAGACTTTCCCTGTGATACTTATTGCATGGTCATTTGTGTCTTCATTCAAAGCAGTTGCCAATGGCTATAGGCAGAACCAAAACTGTGAAGTACCTGATCCAGTTCCCAAGATTCTTCATGGCTTTTCCTATGTTCCACAACAAAACTGTTTCAAGTTTCATGTCCCATGTTTCAACCATTCTCACCACTCTGTCAAAATCCATTGGAAAATATGTTTGTTCCTTAATCTCTCATGTTTCGTATATCTGAACCTTGCAATAAATGCATATGAGATCAACGAAAGTCACAGCAAATCTCTGGGTAGGATTTGGCAGCATTGATAAGATCCCCCATCAGTTGTCTTTTTTCCAGACTAAAAAGACCCAAGTCCTTCAGCCTTTCTTCACAAGAGAGATGTTCTAGTCCCCTAATCACCTTGGTAGCCCATTGCTGTCCCCTCTCCAGCAGTTCCCTGTCCTTCTTGAACTGGGGAGCCCAGAACTGGACACAGTACTCCAGGTGTGGCCTCACCAAGGCAGAGGAGAGGGGGAGGATGCCCTCCCTCCACCTGCTGGCCACACTCTTCTTGATGCACCCCAGGATGCCATTGGCCTTCTTGGCCACAAGGGCACATTGCTGGCTCATGGCCATCCTGTTGTCCACCAGGACTCCCAGGTCTCTTTCCACAGAGCTGCTCTCCAGCAGGTCAGCCCCCAACCTGTCCTGGTGCAGGGGGTTATTCCTCCCCAGGTGCAGCACCCTATACTTGCCTTATTGAATTTCATAAATTTTCTCTCCACCCAACTCTCCAGCCTGTCCAGGTCTCTGTGTATGGTGGCACAGCCTTCTGGTGTGTCAACCACCCCTCCCAGTTTTTTACATGTTTTCACATGTAGTGTTGGTGGGCTGCCATCATTCTAAACAACCCTCTGCTTTGTTTCTCAGACAGGACCATCCTGGTGGATATGGCTCTTCCCCCTCTAAGAGGTCTCTACATCCTGGGGACCCTTGAGTTCCCCAGCAACTCCAGCAATGTCCTGAGTGCAGCCTGTATAGTGGTGGTGGGAGGTACGCTGAAAGTGGGTAAGTGAGCAGCCTGTCTTCTGGATGCCTGGGGTTTATTTCTGCTCTTGACAGACAGAGAAAGTGGGAAAAAAGACTGTATGGTGTTACTGTAAACATTCTTGCCCTTGTAATGTCACATAACTCTCTGGGTATCTACAATTTGGACACCCAGGATCCATGTTAAGCCCAATGATTATCCACTGCAGCTAATTACCTGTTCATTTAATAGCAATATATTACAAACAGGGCTACCCTAATCCCACTCAAGTCAGTGGCAAAACTCCTGATTTCGTTGTGGCTGAGATTTTATCTGATATGTGTCAAAATCCTCCCTACTTCATGTGGGGCTGTTTTATGAGACAGTAAATCCTCAGGGCAGGATCTACCTTAGCGTTCAGGCGGTGCCTGGTGTCTGTGGGCATTAGTAAGGCACTTTCTAGGTAGCATAGAAGTATTTAAAGCCAACATAAACAGAGTCACAGAGAATCCCCAGAGTGCCTGAAAATCCCGCAGGAGCATGAAACTGGCACAGCTGGATTCAGCGCATTTGTTCCTCTCATCCCTCTTTACAGATGAGCACCAGGACTTCAGGGAGGTACCACCTTGCCGCTCCTTCTAGTGGTTTCAGAGTCCCCAGTGTCACTGGGGTTGTTCCACATTATTTGCAATGGATAGGATCATTTTTTTTCCACGAAGAAATAATTACTCACATAATTCCTTTAAAATATCAAGGTTCCTAAAGCCAGGCATTGTATTTACTTACAGGAATCCTTAGGATGCTGGGATCACATTGTTGATCACTGCTTGACCTTTCTCAAGATTGGTTTCATGAACTTTAAAAAGAGAATTTGTTTGTGTAATCACCTCCCGAGGAAGTCTGCTCCAATATTTGTTTGTTGTTAATCTCAAGGGACTGTTTTGTTAATACAGTACTGACCAAAAGAGTTATTTCGTTGCCTTGTGTTTTTATTTGGAAGAAGGGGTTTGAAAGCCTAATCTGGGAGGTTAATATATATACTTATAAGAGTCTCAATCATTTCTTACTTACACTCTTTTGTAGTTTAAATATGGTTTCATATTGGTTTTAAGAAAAAGCATGTGTTCATTGCTAAAAACACTTATTAAAAAACATTGAGGCACTTCTTTGCTGCACAAACTCTCCTCCAGCACATCTGCAAGTAGTAATGATACTAAAAGCCAAACAGGTATTTGCAGCTGTTGAATCGTAGTCCAGCATCTTCTGGAGAGGTATCCCTGCTCTAGTTTCAGCTGTGAGATGATAGGTAAGTAGAGACTCTGCAAGTTTCCCGTATCTCATACTGGCTCCTATGCTTGCTTTTTTTTCCCCTTCCTCTTTCTCTTCCCATGTGTTCGAGGCCTAAAGGTAACTTCTTGGAGCCCATCTGTCCAATCCTGACTGTTCCATGCCCGAAGGAAGGTTTTGAAGCCCATCTGTCCAATTCTACCACACCCTAAAGAAATCCTGACACAAAATAGATAATGAGACAGTTTAGTAAACAGATTTAATAGATGTGGACATCAGCATTCAGCATTGCCTGAGCGGGATCTGAGATTGACATCACGTGAGCCAAATCCCCAGGTCCTCCCTGTTGTGTAACTTCTCATGCCCTGTTTTCAACATCGAAATCTTTGGTCACATGCCATTGCTTCTAATTCAGTGGCCTGAGCCAAAAGACTTTCTGGTGGAGGCTGAGTATTTTGTTCACTTAAATTGCTAGAGAATGATGATAAGTTCTACAAACAAAGCTTGGACTTTGGTGCCCTCCAGAGCACTTGAAGTCTTATCTGCAGGGAAAAAACAGAGTCAGATGGTTGAAACAAAACTAAAGTACATAGGAACTGAGTGATGATGAGAAATATATAACACAGGAAAAAAAAACAGTATAAATTTGGAGTTTATGAAACATCAACCAAAACCTAACTAATTTTATTAAAACAATAATTTTCAGGAAAACTGGGATGAGAAAATACAGTGACGGAGATCAGAATTCTTGGGGCATCTTTGTTCCTGAAGGGTTTGTCATCACTTTCTTCTTCAATGTATGATCACAATCCAGTGTGAATTATGATCAACAGGATCACTGGGAGATGTGAGATGATTAAATCTCTGAGGGGCTTCAAGAACTCTGTCAGAGCCCTCAGACAAGCCAGAAGTAAAATGTATGGATCTATCCACACAGTAAATTCTCCAGGTGTTCTTTGCCCTTCAGTGCTGTTGGACCCAGGAAGACTTTCTGATTACTTCTCCTCTAGTAGTCCTAGCTCATGGATAAGGAGCTTCTCTCTTTCACTTAAACTTTCATAGTCTCTTCATTCATGGTGGTATTCACAATAGCATTTTAGAAACACCATTTATTTCTACCTCCCTGTGTTGCCATGCTGTAAAAAAAATTAGCTGTTTTTCCAGTTTATAGAAGGAGAGTTTGATGTTCAGAGAAGTGATTTGCTAAATATCATTAGATATATTAGATATCAGAATGAGCAAGGAGATGTTGAGCTCAACATCTCAGAGGTTTTTTTTCGGTTCTTTGCTAGATGGTTCCATTCATTTTAACTCATAAGTCAGCATTAAAGCACAGATGATATGTGCAGAAAATGCCCTGTTCCACTGCGAAACAAAGCCCTGAGCTCCTGATAAGGCTGCAAAAAATGCTGAAGTTCGTTTTGCACAAATTGATCCATTGGTCTCATCCTGAAATCCACTGTACTCGGCTGCTCTTTGCTGGCAGGCTATTTTTGCTTTTTATAGTAGAACTTGCTAAGTAATTATCCAGATAGGATTTCTCTTTTTAGTCTCAACTTGTCACATTCTTTTTTTTTTGCATATCTCGTGATGGCTGCTTGTCAGTCATGTCACTCATTTGAGGCAAGAAGCCTAAGGTCATCATTAGCTCATGGCTTGATCGTCTGGAGATGAAACCCCAGACATTTCAGATGTCTTTTATCTTGCTTGTGGTAAGAGAGCTCTAATATGTTCATTCCCCTCCTTTTCAGTACTAGTAAGAACCCCCATATTGACTTCCCAAAAGGTAAATCACTGTACTTCATGAAACGGCCATGTGTTAGTGATGATTAATGCTCAGCTTTATAATGACTATTAGGACACAAGAGAGTTTCACCAACCGACTTTTCTTTTCTGACTGCTCCAGTACCTCTATTGTGTGGGTCCCCTCTTCTTTAGCTGTGAGCTGAATCCCATCTTTCAGTCACATACTGTTCCTGCACAGCTATTCAGCTTGTGTGAAGATGGAATACTGTGGATGTACTGAGAGCAATTTTTCACCCCTGATCACAGAAAGAGTGGTTTGAAAAGTTCATTGCACTGTTTGCATGCCCTTCAATTCATCTCTCCGCCTCCATCTGTTTAGTCTTTACCCTTTTCCAAACCACTTGTTTTCTTTTAACTGATAGTATCATCTAGGGAAAGGATTCGATTCACATGTTCAAGACACCCAAATTTAAGTGTAACATGTGAACATCAGCATGTGGACAACACCTGGTTGTTTCAGTAGAGAACCAGTCAATCCAGTCAGTGGAGCCACTGCAGTCTGTGGGACTGGCCGATACAGTTATCTAGAGCACATTGCAGTCTATGCTTCATTGTCTGACCTTTGTTAGCCCAGACAGACAGACAACATGGAAACATCTACAATAAGAAACCTAAATGTAGTTGTAGGAATCTCCTTGGAAACGTGTTTCAGTTGCCTAACTATAAGGATTTTGTTTCACTTTGGGCACCCTCAGGTGTTCCATCTAGCCTCCAGCTTCTGCTTAAAAGCCATTGTTCAGTTATAGATTGCTGTCTTGTATCTGACAACTTCACATAGTGGATTTGGAGGGTGCTAGAACTCTCAGGCAGCATTAGACATCTGTATTTAGGTGGCTGAATCCTATCCTATGTGTCACACTTCTTATTCTTTGGACATTCATCTCTCAGTTCTGGCTGCTGGTTCTTACTCCACAGCTGTCTGTCTCTCATTTCTTCTGTTTATTTGGCAGCACCACCTGTAAGATACAACCCATGAGATGTCTCCTCGTTCACAGGCTACTTTTACAGGCATCTTTGCAGAGTGCAGTCTGAACACCTGAAGGAACAGTTCAGGTTGGAGAACCAACACTAGATGACTATCCAGCTGTGCATTGACCATGAATAAAAACTCCTCAGACTTTCTGGTGACATTATATCACAATGTTCAAAATAGCTGGGCAGGTAGAGTCCAAGAAGTTTTGGATTCAGGAAACATAGAGCTGATATCGGAGATGATCACAGCAAGATACTTAGCAAACTCTATTTGCCAATGGAAGGGAGGGGATCTTATCTCAGACATTTCCTTGCCCTTCCACACAACAGCTGTTGCAGAGTGTTATGGTGTAAAGAAAGGAAAGGCTGGAAGGGAGGAAACACCCACTATTCTAGGAAAGAATTGAATGGGTTTTGCTGTGGAAAAAGAAGAAAACACAACAAAAAACTGTCAGGAAGAACATCTGGAATAAAACTGAAATATGAAAACAATGGAAAAGGCTTTTGAAACTCAACAGCAAACTAGATCCAGACTGCAGTCCAGTATAAGTGAAAATCTGGGTAGAAAAAACACACCTCTTTCTCTGTTCTACCTTTTTAGTTTTCTATTTTTGCATAGTAGAGTTTTATCCTCTCCAGAGGTTAGACCTGATGAAGGATTATGACCAGCTGAACCATTGAGCTAACACGTCCGTGTGGCAATCCAGGCATCTGGACCTCACACTTCTTCAGGAAAATATGTAAGCAGTGGTGACTTTATTAACAGCATAGGTTGTTTCTTACACATAGGATTATCATATACGGGGTTGTTTTTGCACTGTGTAGTGCATGTATTGTGGTGCCAGCACTCCCTGGCAGAACATCAGCTTTAGATACCCCTTGTAGAAGGTCACACACTGGCAGTGAGGCCATTTGATGTGACATCTATCATCAGACAGACAGTGAAGGTACAAAATGACTGTGCAGTGCCTCTGTAGAAAGCCCAGCTTGTTGAAAGTTGCATGGCTGCTGCCTACACACCAAGAGATTGACCTTTGTCTGCTCTCTAGAAATACCTGAGACATCCAGAGTGGACAAATAGCTGCCTACGAGCACTGCTCAGCCTGGCAGATACATGTCATATCTGTACAGATGAGCAAACCCTTCAAATTCCACATAAACTTTACAGTTGGTAGAAGGTGTGTTTGAGGAAGCCCTGCCTGTTTTCTGTGTATGCTGTCTTTAGTCCCTCCTGACGTTTTCTGCACATATCACCAAACATTTCTATCAGCTTCTGGTTCCAGCTACCTTTGTTCTGGTTCTCTGCCAGCAGTGCCTTATTATCACACCTCATGATCCACCAGGTTGCTCAACAAATTGGTATGCCTTCCAGTTGTAGTAGGAGTATGAAGTGGGATCCATTTCTTCAGGTCTCATGTGCAGGATGGGTAATTTGACAGTTCAGTGTGATCTCATGTAGGACGTGTTCACCACAATAAAGTAGGGCAAGTAACCTGAAGTTTTCACATCAGAAGTTCAAAGACAGGCACTTAATGCCCAGATCATTCATATATGTGTTGCAGAATGATTCCAGTATTTATGGGAACTTGGTAGTTTTAACAAAACTACTTATTACCTGAGCTGTGATTTCATCTACCAGTTACTTCGCAAGGTCATCAAACTTATCCATCCCCAGTGACTTGTGTGCATTAGCTATTTTGGATTTCCTATTAGTAAGCGGAGGTAGCTGCTGTTTCCGTATCTTCATTTTCCTGAGCCATTCTGTGGGGCTGTATTTAGACTAAGCCAAAGTGCAGATCTCAGACCTTACTCAGCTTTTCCCTTTGTTTTTCTTTGTTTTCCATCCATTCACAAAGCATTGCTTTTCAAGACTTGTGGTCTTATATTTTGAACATTCTTCACTTTCTTTCCTAGTTCTTCACTTCCAAATTATTCCTGACTTTGCTGGCCCACCTCTTTAATTCTTTTTTGCCCATTTGTGTCAGCTTATTTACTTATTTTCAGTATCTTCATGCTACTTTGGGCCATTGACAAAATGTTGCGTATCACAGGGCTTGCAACACCAGACCTGTTTGAGTCAATGCCCCCTTACAGTCACCCTGTAAATTAGCATGTGCCATGTTCGTGTTGTACCAGTGTAGTTCGTTAATCAGAAAGTTTTGTGCTACTAAGCCAAGTGCCTCGGAGAAGCCAATTATATTATATCAAAGCTATTATCTTTATCAACTAAACCTGTAATCTCATTAGAAGATGATAACAAGGAAGTTTCACAGGACCTTTTTTCTATAAAACTAGGTTGATTGGCATTAATTATATCATCCACCTTTAACGATTTATTAATTGTGTTCAGAGTTGGACATTCCATTTTTATTTATTTTTCCCCTAGAATCAGTGTCAAGTTGACAGGCCTGTAATTACCTGGGGCTCTTACTTTTATCTTTGTTTGAAATATTGGCACAATATTAGCTTTCTTCAAGTGCTCTGAAACATCATGAGTGATCCCAAACTTACCGAAAAGTCTGCCTTAATAGTCCAACAAGTTTCTGGGTCAACTCTTCTGTAACACTTGCATTCAAGTTACTGAAATCCATTGATTTAAAACCATGGAACTATTAATGGAAATAAGCAAGTATTAAGATCATTTTTGTTCTAAATACACTTAAAAGAAGTTGATTTTTCTACTAATACATATATCCTGTGTTCTTTTGTGTCATATACCATTTACAGTTTCCAGCCACTGAAGCATTTCTGTGAACATTATCTTCCTATTTTTTCATTCCTTTTCTAAGGTTTTAATATAGTGATGAGCTATTATGAATAGTTTTATTATAACTTCTTTGTTTATCACTCTGATTATATTCTTGTTTTGTGTGTTTGTTTTTTCTTTAACAAGAGTAACGTTCCTTAAACTACTGTTATGCTTGTTAGGATTAAAAATCACAAATTTTAGCTAAATGTAGATGTAATTCTTTTAGAGGAGTGGGAACTTCCAGTTCAAGCCTTTAGAATTCACGTTTTCAAACATTTACCTGTGATTGTTAAGCCTGGACGCCTACATAAAAATGGTTTTAAAATTGAGCTGAGGACTGGATATATCACATAGCTATTTTTAACTGAATTAACTATAGTAAATGCTTTGCAACCAGCAGTAAAATAATAATATCAATAATAACACCAACAGTAATTCATAATGAAAATTGATAATAATCCCCCACTTTAAGGGGACATCATCATGATTAGGAAATGGTAATTGTGAATAACATTGTAAGATCAATATAAAGGTCTCCAAACATTTTTGTTGAGTCTTTCTTTGGTCTTCAGTATAGCTAATAACTGTATCCCGGGGGGTAAGGTTGACCTGAGGATTGAGAAAGGTATGTTCAGGCTGAGTATTTTAAATCACAACTTGCTGTGAGGGTGAAGCAGGAAAACAATCACTCTGCGTACAAAAATAGACACAAATGTCTCCATAACTCTTCTGCCGCTCTAGGTGGATATTTATTTAACCTAGTGCATCAGTGATGAAAGCACTTATCACTAGTTTTGCGTTCTCAAAGTAGCATTTGGTTACAGCCCAATTCCTGGTTTCCTTTTGTTCAATTAGGGAAGTTTAAAC
>VYZM01015799.1:89470-129777 GCA_013398915.1 Dromas ardeola | reverse complement strand
CCCCCCCCCCCCCCGGAAGGACACTTACAGCCCAGGCTGTTGTGGGGCTGAGGAGCACCACAGCGCCTGGGAGTTCGGTCACTCTCCACTTTTTGTTTCCCCCAGAGTGAACGGACAAAACTCGAATTTGGATTATATGGTCGTCATGCACAATGGCAGCTTCAACTCCACCCAGCCCTTCCAGGTGACCTTAACGTGCAGCTTGATGATCCTCAAGTTTCCCTTTGACACCCAGACGTGCAACTTGAGCATAGCTTCATTCCTCTACCCCGGTACGGCGGCAGGCTGAGTTTTACCACGGCTGGGCTAAATTTGCAGCAGGTGGAATAGATGAGATGGACCCTTGGCTAACTCCCGGGCTCCCTTAGCTGCACCACACGCTCACGCTGGGTTGCCAGGGTTGAGGTCATGTAACGCCAGGGAAAATGCTCTAAAACACTGTCATTCTGTTTTGGCACATTTCCCGGCAACATCTCTGGAAGCGTCTGGATGTTTTGTGGCAAGTCGTCCCCCCGCCCCACTCCCCGGGGACTGTCCTCTACAAGCCAAGAGACTTGGAGGCTTCCTGCAACAAGGCGACTCGTTCACATACAATTTTGTAGGACTGATCTTTAAGCACACCTGAAGGCCATGGAAACGAGAGGAAATTAAGGACAGTTTCAGGGGTCCAAACTGCAGTAAGAGTTCATGCCAACAGGAAGGGTTGAAAAATAAGCAGAGATGACACGAAACCCCCCAGCTCCCATCCACAAAGGACAACTGTCCTAATTTACCAGAGGTTTCCTCTCTGATCCACATTCCCAGAGGTCCGGCCAAGTCTCTTTGCCTGAGTCCCTTTTAATTTCTCCCTAATGGGCTAAGAAACGCCAGCAGTGCGAGAAACATTGCTTTCCCCCATCTGCACACACCCTTGGTTGGGAGGGAGAGGAAATAACTGATCTCTAATAAATACTTAAAATCTCCAACTTCTCTCCTCCTCTGCCTCCTGCCCAAGCAGTAAGTGACCTTGTCATGAAGACGAGACGGTCATCAGCTGAGATGATGAAGGACAGCCAGAGTTACTTCCTAACTGATGGAGAGTGGAAGTTCACCAACCTGAGCATCATTGAATACATGGAACAGCTGGATGACGAACAATTTTCTGTGGTCACCTACATGGTACTTTCATATTATACCATAAAATACCTACATGGTATTTTCATATTACATTGCACCGATTTGCCACCAAAAAAAAAAAAAAAGTATGAAACAAGAGAATTTTCTACATTAGGGAACAAGCATTTGCTCAACACAGTAACTTATCTCCTGCTCACCTGAATTTTCTCCGTCTTCTTCAACAGATTTCCATGGAGAGACGACCCACTCTGTACATTTTGAACCTGATCCTCCCAACGTGTGCCCTGTACCTGCTGGATATGGCTGTGTTGTTTGGACCCAGCTCTCTCGAGGAGAAAATCAGTTTCCAGATTGCCATCATCCTCGGCAGCTCCATGTTAGCCGTGATTCTCAACAACATCCTGCCAACTTCCTCCAACAAACCACCCGTAATAGGTACCCATCTTTATTGAATAAAAACTAACTGATTTTTTACACAGGTACCAACCTTAAGGAAGGGCTTTGGGTGTTTAGGGACATGTTCATGAAGACAGGAAGAGCTGAGCTTCATCAGCTGGCTGGAGTTAGAAGTTTTCCCCCTTCCCCACGCAGCAACTGAACGCAGACAGGATTACGCTCAAGAAAATTATGCCAATTATCAAGGGCTTTTTTTGTTTTCGTATCATTTGCAGTGGTATTCTTCTTAGGCACCTTCCTGCTCATGATCATGGCTGTGTTAGACACTTTCTTCCTGTTGCACCAGCAGCACAAATCCCTACGCTTAGACGAGGCTCTCAGAAGCTTCCAGCCAGGTAAAGCCACCCAAAATCTCTTAAAAAAGTAGGTTGGGTCACCTGCACTTTGCTGCCGGTTCCTTGGAGGGAGGGTGGGTTTCTTCAGCGCCCTGGGCAGGATCAGTCACCCACCACCCCCCCTGCACCGACACGTGCTATTTGCTGTTGGCAGAGGCGTGCGTCGAGCTGGCGGCGACAGGCGTGAACAACCAGGGCATCAAACACCTCGCCAAGGAGGGCACCCAGCTGCTGAACCTGCCCAGGAAAGGCCAGGGGAAAGGGCAGCCGGCCAAGCCCCGCTGGCAACCGCAGGACCCATTTCTGCTCGTGCTGGAGAAGGTGCTTCTCTACAGTCACTTCTTCCTCTCCTTGGTTTTTTTTGCTATTATTTCTATAAAATGGAGCGGCTAGAGACCAGCTCTGCGCAGTGCTCATTCAGTTGTTCTCCGTTGTGTCACTTCTGACCCCTCCACTGTAATTTTTTTCCTGCTTGATACATAGAGCTGCAGTTCTTTCGGTTGTCTAAATAAAATAAAAATAAAATTTAAAGCCCAAACCTGGAGGGCATGAGATACTTTAGCTCATCAGAACTACGTATGTTCTTAAAGTATCCTGTGGGCTAGCGAAGTATTTGAATAAAACAGTTGTGGAATTGGGGGATAATATCTTCATTCTATCCATCAGGAATTCTTACCACAAACACAACCATCAGAAACAGGAGTTAAAGCCCTTCTCTTACAGAGGTGTTTTGATTTTGGGGAAAGGTGTTTAAGAATTCCACCTTAGATAATTAAATAAAACAAAGTAAGTCTGAAGCGTTCGGACTATTGTTTCTGTGAGTTTCAGTGAGATCCGCATCATTCAGAAACCCAGGAGAGAGAACAATAGGATCACCAGGATTAACAGGGTGATGCTCGGGATGTTTTAAAAAAAAAAAAAATGAAAACAACTTTTATTTTTTAAAACATATCTCAAGACATCTACACTCCTTCAACTCCTTTTGCAATTGGCTGCACCTAAACCATCACGACCATCCTAGAAAACAGCCCTAGAGCTCTGCCTGTAGAACTAGAGACACCTCTCACTGCATCGCAGCTCACTACTAAATACACTCCAGCATCTCAGAAGGCTTTATTCGCTCAACTCCTGAGCAACCATTTGCCTGCAACGGTAGAACTACATTCCCTGCACCACCGGGTTACAGAGACAAACAGGGTTTATTTGCATTACGGAAGATGCAACAGGACTCAGTCTGATCAACAGGTCTAGCTGGGATCTTGGTCCTTCCTACAAAAACAAGCTCACAGGTAGAAAAGACAAAAATCGAGGAAAAGTGGGCTGTTTGCAAGTCAATGTATTGTTCCACATGCCTCAAAACCTTGGAACCTCTTGTCTAAGATCTAAGCCACAGGCTGGAGGGAAAGTACTTTATTTAAAAGATCATAGAATCTGACAGTCGTTAGACAAACCGCTTCCAGACAAGTTTACAGATCAGCAATCGGTTTGTGGGGCCAGAACGGGTATTTCTCCTTGTCCAGTTTGGTTTCAGGGAAGGCTTCATGCAAGTCTTCAAGTGTCATCTGTTCAAAGGGAATCATGCTTTTGAGCTTCTGAAGCTTGAAGGGAGAGCAGAGACAAACACGTTACAAGGCACTCGTCAGCAAGAAAGAGCAAAGCACACACAAGTAAGAACAAGGTGTGTGCCAGGCTGGGTTAAAGAGAATGTTCATTAAGCAAAGTCCAGACTTACTTGTTGCTCATACTGGGCAATACGAGCTTTGGAAGCCTGCACATATTCAGCAGTGGTCTTTGTCTGCAGGGAAGCAGAGGACGTGGTGAATACAGTTATGATACAGATGGTGACCTAGAGTGAACCCGCAACCCCATGCCTTATGTTGGCATTGACATTCATCATCATTACACTAGATAAGTGGGCAGAATCTTGATCAAATCCCAAATAGCCAAACCCTACCATGTGCAGGGATCCTCTTGCTTAACCAAAAGCCAGAGACGTGTGTGAAGACCAGAGCTAGGCTCTAGCTCAGGCTGCCCGGCCTGTGCAGATGCATGTACAGAACATCCCTTCCCTCTCACCCCTCCCCATCCTCACAGAAGTCAGAAACAACCCCAGCATTAAGGAACAGTTTAAACACTTACAGCTTCCTGCTCTTGGGCATCAATTTTGGCAGTTTGTGTATCCACTGGCTCAGGAACTTTTAGTGCACTGAACTGTACATCGAAAGAGAAAATTGTTTATACTGTTTGCTTGATTGAAATAATCCTTCACACCAACATCATTTTCCCTAGCAGCAGGGAAGCATTCCGTCCTTTTTTCCTAGGATACACTCACAAACGTGTAAGTTCACAAACTTTCTAAACCTGATCACTGCAGCTCAACTGTGTCCTTCACAAGCTGCTCTGCTCACCTCTGAGCTTAAAGCAATCTATTCTGTCCTGCACACCACCACACCTGGACACGTAATACCGCACACATTTATCATAGCTCTGTAAAAAGCAAAGCACAGCATTGCAAGGAAGCAAGAAAGTCTAATACCAAAGACTTATCATATCACAGGCTTATTTCCCCCATGACAAAGCTCCCAGATCCATCTGAGGTCAGCAGGTCCTTCCAGCCTTGGGAGGCCAATTTCCATAGTGCCAGTGACACCACGTGTCCTTCAGCAAAAGCCTCGCTCGCGCTTTTCAATTTCTGCTTATAAAGAGGATGGCAACCCCTGCAGGCATCCACCAGCTTTACATGTTTCACAGTGCGCAGAGCCACACTCGCCACCTTCTTCTGTTCAGCGAGTTAGAGAAATACTTCAAACGTTTGCTTCAGGAGAGGCACTACCCGAGAATTCACTCCTGCAGCCAAAATAATTTATCAAGTTTTCTTTCCCCAACTTTCTCACTGTACAGTGCCCTAGGTTTCCTCCTGAATGATGGCACTGAAGTGACATCCTCAAGGCCAGCAACACTCACCTGCCTGATGTGTAAAGCTGGAGCATCTGCTAGCTAAAACCAACCTTCTCTGGCAATTCTGGTGCTTTCCTCTCACACTAAAGACATTCCCCATTTAAACCTCCAAGAAAAGCAATACCCAGCCTGCAAAGATACTGACCTTCTTCTGGAACTCATCCACCATGCCAGCTTTAGCAACAGCAGCCTTGTAGTGAGCCCAGTCGATGGTCGGGGGTTTCTCTGGCAGGGCAGCCAACCTAAAGAGACAGAGCACAGCAGTCACGGCCAGTGCTAGAAGTAACTCTGCCACAGTTACTTTCCAGAGTGTCAGCAGAACCTGCTAAGTCTAGTTTAAATATCTTCAGGTCCATCATTAACAAGCAGCAACGAACCATTTCTGCTCTGCCCTTGAAATAGCCTTCGCTATACAGAGAAGAAGAGTGCAGCCTGCAGCCCTGCTCCACTTCAAACACTATACAGCATCTCTGGGTGCAGCCCTGTAGGAAAGGATTAGGCAGTTTTCACAATATTGAGCTAGAGGCAATCAGCAATATTAGCTGTAATAGCCAACAACATTTGTACCAAGCAGCAAATGCTGAAGCATTTGAGAAGACTCATAAATTTGTGCAGCATTTAACAGAACAACAAAGCTTGCAAAATGTTTTGAACGTGCCAGCGGAAACTGCTTTCACAGCACAGCTTTTTTTACATTGCAGCTATTGTTTCGCTATGGGGAAGATTTAAGTAGAGATGATTTGCCTAAAAGAGCCACCGACTATCTTGAAGGTGACCTGCCTTAATGCCTCTCAGGACATTGCTGCGGGCCCACAGTTACCGGCACCGCCTCAAACTGGTACTGCAAAAGTTGAGGGTTCAGCTGAGGGACTGAACCGACCCCACGAAGAAGTGGGGCAGACACTCACCGGGCCGACAGTGCGTCGCTGCGGGTCTTCAGGGCGTTGAACATGGCCCTCTGGTTGAGGGGCACCCTCTCGGCGAAGGCCGCCCAGTCAATGGCCTTGACGGCAGCTCTACGGCCCGCCATGCTTCCCCTGCGGCCAGGAGAGAGGACGTCAGGCGGGTGGGCAGGGAGCAGCAACAACACACCGGGACACCGCGGGGGTGAGAACGGACGACACACCGGGACACCGCGGGGGTGAGAACGGACGACACACCGGGACACCGCGGGGGTGAGAACGGACGACACACCGGGACACCGCGGGGGTGAGAACGGACGACACACCGGGACACCGCGGGGGTGAGAACGGACGACACACCGGGACACCGCGGGGGTGAGAACGGACGACACACCGGGACACCGCGGGGGTGAGAACGGACGACACACCGGGACACCGCGGGGGTGAGAACGGACGACACACCGGGACACCGCGGGGGTGAGAACGGACGACACACCGGGACACCGCGGGGGTGAGAACGGACGACACACCGGGACACCGCGGGGGTGAGAACGGACGACACACCGGGACACCGCGGGGGTGAGAACGGACGACACACCGGGACACCGCGGGGGTGAGAACGGACGACACACCGGGACACCGCGGGGGTGAGAACGGACGACACACCGGGACACCGCGGGGGTGAGAACGGACGACACACCGGGACACCGCGGGGGTGAGAACGGACGACACACCGGGACACCGCGGGGGTGAGAACGGACGACACACCGGGACACCGCGGGGGTGAGAACGGACGACACACCGGGACACCGCGGGGGTGAGAACGGACGACACACCGGGACACCGCGGGGGTGAGAACGGACGACACACCGGGACACCGCGGGGGTGAGAACGGACGACACACCGGGACACCGCGGGGGTGAGAACGGACGACACACCGGGACACCGCGGGGGTGAGAACGGACGACACACCGGGACACCGCGGGGGTGAGAACGGACGACACACCGGGACACCGCGGGGGTGAGAACGGACGACACACCGGGACACCGCGGGGGTGAGAACGGACGACACACCGGGACACCGCGGGGGTGAGAACGGACGACACACCNCGGGGCCCTGTCTCCGCCCGGCGCGGCTCGGCCGCCCGCCGCCTCCTCCAAGTGGGTGCGCCTGAACGTGGGCGGCACGTACTTCGTGAGCACCCGGCAGACGCTGTGCCGGGAGCCCAAGTCCTTCCTGTGCCGCCTCTGCTGCCAGGACGGGCCCGAGCTCGGCTCCGACAAGGTGAGGCCGCGGCGGGAGCCGGCCCCCACCCCACCCCGGGAACGGCGAGGCCCCGGGCCCGGGCGGCGACTGCTCCTCCTTAGCTCCCCACGGCAGCCGGTGTCACCGGGGGGCAGCGCCCCGACTTGCTGTACGGCCAGAGTGACAGCCCTGGCTACCGGTGTCCCCAGGGCCAGCATCCCCGACACCGCTGTACGGGGAGGGTGACAGCCCCGGCTGCCGGTGTCCCTGTGGCCACCACCCCCCCGCACCGCTCTGTGGCCCCCACAGCCCCTGACCCTGTGGTGTGGATGGGCCAATCTCCATGGCAGCTCCACTCCCTCGGTACCCAGGGGCACGTACTGCTCTGACACACACCATCTCCTCGTCCCTCGTGTCCCATTACGCGGCCACGGCTTTGGTCGCGTCCCCAAGAATGGGCCTTAGAGTCCCCTCGTGCCTGCAGGCACCGATGCCCTCCACCTCCCATGGTGACGTGACTCCCCTCAAGGAGCAAACCAGCACCTTCCCACGGTGGTTACAGCAGAGGGGGATCTAGAACAAAACTTTCCTAGAAACAGGAATTTTAATGATTTCTCACCCTGAGCATGTGCTATTTTTTTAATATATTTCATGTTGCTGTCATAAAAGATCACAGTGCACATTCCTTACACGGGTGGATAGTTTTGAAGTCATTGCAGTTTATCATAAGGATTTTGCAGTTATTCTTGTAATTGCAGGTTTTCTGTGGGTCCGCTGCACAGGATTTTATTACTATTTTGTGGGTAGGTCAGGCTGAGAATCAGTTTTTTATTGCTTCAGAGCAGATTGATTGGCAAGACGAATGTTGGTTTAAAGTGATTTGAGGGACTGATACGAAAGACTTAATTCAGAGCTGGCTCAAGAAATGCTTTTGTTTGTGAGTTGTTGGTTATTTGATGGCAATAGTTACTGTATTGCTAGAGACACGGCTGATACATTGCAATGTGCGTTTTCAGTAGTAGAAAGAAGAAAAAAAACATAAACTTTTATATGCTGTTAGCTAGAACTGGAGATCCAGTTTTCCTCCAGAGTCTCTTAGTAAAACTAGTCTGGAAATCAAATTTAGACAGAACACAGCTGCCAGCTTTTGGTTTTTATTCTTGCAGTGAAGAAAAACTGCTAAGCCCTGCTTTTCTCTCCAGGTATATAAACTCTGTTTGTCGGAGTGCTTCATTCGAAGCATCTGCCAGCATTATTGAGCTGCAGCATTTGTAGCCGAGTTCAGATATTGAAAAAAAAATGTTGGTTTAAACGTGGAGTCATTAGTACACCTTTCACAGTCAAGTGAATCCAGGTTCTCAAAGAGAAACTGTTCAATTTATTGTTTTATACTGAAATTATTTTTTTCCTGATACCATTTAACCATCCCCATTTCATTCCTGTACTCGCTCAACAGGATGAGACAGGGGCGTATCTCATCGATAGAGACCCCACGTATTTTGGTCCAATACTGAACTACCTCCGACATGGGAAGCTCATCATAAACAAGGAGCTTGCAGAAGAAGGTGAGAGAAAATTACAGGGTGAGAGCTTCAGACGCTGTTTGATAGCAGCGTCAGCAAACCATCATCAGAAACTTGCCTGAGTGCACAGGGTTCCTGACGTGGAGATGTGTCAGGGTGTAAGAAGCTGTGTTTCCCAGTAGTGCTGCTAGTTAGTACCATTAGTTTTTCAGAAGGATGCTCATTAACGTGGATTAAATCATTAGACTCTGTACCTTCCTGAAAGCAGAAGCCTTCGGCTTACAACACAACTCATCGCTGTTCTGCTTAGCTCAAAGGCTTCTGTTAGCAGAGCAGAATATCTATTAGCACATCTCCTCTCCCCCCACAGACAGCAGTTCCCTGCACGCAGGCAGCTTTGGTGACTTCCCCTAACGGGGCTGCGCAAACAAAATAGAGATTGTACCACAAGGTTTCTGATAATCCCAGGGAAAGGGGAATAATCTTTCTTAAAGATCCTCTAAGTCACAAAAGCAGATGACAACTGCTTTGGTTGGTCATTTTATTCCAGCCTGAGAACATGAGATGGATGGCACAGCCTATTCAGCATTCAGGGATTTTCTCACATCGGGGCTAGATTTGGAGGCAGGAGCAGGCGTTGCATCCTTGTAGCAGAATCATCTTCATTCTACCCTGTACACAGTAACAGAATTTCTCTCTACTTTTGGTTCCTTTCCTAGGGGTACTGGAAGAAGCCGAGTTTTACAATATTGCATCTCTTGTGCGGCTGGTGAAGGAGCGGATACGGGATAACGAGAACAGAACCTCTCAAGTAATGCCCAGGAACATTTGTGTTATGAAGTCGGTTATTTCCTGTAGTGCAGTAGAAGGACACGTGTGGCTGTAGACACTTCTAGTAGCAGTTTTTTGGTTTAGTAGTCGCCTTTAACACGGAAAAATGCTTTTAGGTCAATCCAAGGCACGCTAGGAAAGAGTATCCATTATGGTTTTATAAACACAGACCACTGGGTCATCTTGTTAGCACTGCAGGGAAAGACAATGACCAGTTCAACAAGAGGGGCCAGAAGCAAAGATGGTAATTATAAAGTAAAACATACTGTTTTGGTGTGTAAAGAACAGTTCAAACTCTTCCTTCTCCAAAGCATTTTCTTCCCTTTGTATCTGTCTCTCTGTGGCAATTTTTCCCATTGCTGCTCAGCTGATATTAACACAGCCAGTAGATCCCATTTCAGAAGAGAAATGTTTTCAAAAAGCAGTAAATGACTTTGAAAGCCAAAGAAGTTTTGCTTTCACAGGCCTTTAGACACCTAGAAGGCTTTGAAGGGAAGTGTGCCAACCGTACGTACCTGTTTTAGAATCGGTTGAATGGTCAGAGGGATGGAACCTCAGAAAGCCTGTGGGGCTCAGACTTCCTCAAATAACGAGGCAACAGAGCAGGAAAGGCTTATTAATTTCCTAGCTTGATACTAGTGTAACATTTCCTAAATTCACACTTATTTTTATTCTCCGTGCTTTAGGGACCTGTGAAGCATGTGTACAGAGTCCTGCAGTGCCAAGAGGAAGAGCTCACGCAGATGGTGTCCACTATGTCCGACGGGTGGAAATTCGAACAGGTACCATTACCAAAGGATGGCAGAATCCCTATGAAAGCTGCATATGGAATAAGCAGCGTTTGCTATGGAATTGCGCTTCACACTGTGCTTCTCTTGTGAGCGAGCAGTTTGAACTGAGCAGCATCCCACTTATGTAAGATAGCTGACAGAAAGGGAAAGGCAAAATTCACTTAAACTGCCAAGAGATATTTCATTTTCTCTCAGGACTTCTTGTATCCTTGTCAAATCCCAGAGCAGTTCTTCCCTTCTCCTGCATTTCATCACATACACCAGGCCCCAGTACAACAGCTTTATCCAGGAAAATTAATAGAGCCATGAAAAAAAACACAACACGACTTTTCTGGAAGCTCAAAGCCATGACTTCTGCATTTGCTAAAGAGGCGCTGACTGACACAAGAAATACACTTCCTGCAGATGCCTTTTTAATGCAGCCGGGTTCAGGGGTAGGTGTCACTGAAGTTGCATAGGCATTAGTTCCAGATTTGGTTCTGGAATCAAGTACGATCCTCTTGTTTAGGAAGATGGAGAACTGGAAACCAGCTGGCCTGCATGTTAATGCTATATTAAGAAACTGCAGAATAGGCTCTGTGGATTACAGCTCCGCTGTCTTCCCAATTAGTCCAGCTTCAGTACAAGTGGATGTTGTAGGAACTGTGCTGACACGAAGTGAGGCACAGGATTAGCAATAGCACTTTGCATCACTTGTTCGTATGTACCTGGTCTGTAATGCCTGAAAACTCCTATTGCGTAGTGGAGAGGCAGCCAAAAACACTGGCCTCTGCGAGCCGGTAGTGAAACCTTGTGACTAAGAGCCACAAGCCGCTTTATGGAAATGCGGTTCTACAACACCCAGGTTTTGTTGTTCAAAAATTTCCTTAACAAATGTTGCCTTTCACACATGCACGTACACATCCCAAAAAACAAACGGCTGTAGGCAGTGCCCTACACGGGAACCTGCACCGTTTCCCCTTCCCTAGTCCTGCTTTGCACGAACCACCGAGATCCCTGCCAGCCTCCTTCTTCCTGTACACTGCAAGCACGAGGAAAATTTCCTGCACGCCCCACTCCAGCAGGCTCCCACCGTCGGGAGCTGTTCTTGCCCTCCCCTGGTACTTGCATTCAGCTTAAACACCCCCAAGGGCAGCAAGGACAGACAGATAGGATGCTTTGGTCAGGGCTAGACCTCACACAGCAGTACAGCCTCTCTCCAGCTCTGAGATGGTCCAGGTTGGGTCACAGAGCAGGAACATGACGGTGGTGCAGCACCGGGTATGTCCCATGCTGAAACACGCCCTGCTGGGAGGCACACTGTAGCTGCAGCCTATTGCCAAGGTCATTCCCCAGATGTGCAACCCGGCATGGCTTCTACCCTCCCCCAAATCACACCACTTGGCGTGCTGAGATGGGTTAGGAAAGATGGTAACAGATCTGCATACTGGGGACAAAGAGAGCCTATTGCTAAATCTTAGCCTGGATGCCAGTGACTGACCAGAGCAGACAACACTCCCCTCGTGCTCTTTGGATCCAGTCACTTCATAACGTCAAAAAGACCGATTCGGAAACCTGCAGCAAAGGCAGTAGTGGTAAGAGCTGTTCTAGCCTTATTGTCCGTCAGGCTTGGGTTCTCGGAGGAGCATGTGGCCTTTCAGGTTCTCTGCCTTGTACCATTCAGTCCTGCTTAAATTAGGGATGGAATAGAAGTTTGCTATTTTAAACAGAAATCCATTCTCCTGTCCACCTACAGTTCAGTAGTCTGTAAAGCTGCCATCTTTATCAAAAGATACTTTATGTTTGTTAAGTAAATAGTGGTATTGAAATATCCAAGAGCTTTAACAGTCAAAACAGGGAGCAGGGAAGCAAAAAAAAAAAATTATTTTATTTTTTTTTTATCCTGTGTCTATCTTTTGCCCTCAGCGCAAACATCAAAACCTATTTAAAACAGAACTGGAGGTCAGTCAGTACGACAGCCCCCCAAGTCTTTCTGCAGCTGCACTGTAACCATATAGATAGTTACCTGTCTAGGAAGACTGTTGACTGCATCTGTCTCATACATAAATATGGAGCGCTCTTCTAAAATCCGTTAGGACATGGAAGTTAGGCTGCACGCTGCATATTAAAGTTTCCTAGATATACACAATTGATAAGATTCACATATGCTTTCTTCCGATTACTTAGATTTATTATCTGGAAAGCAGAACTGAGTCGTAAATGACAAATTAGCTCTGCACTCCAGGATGTCCTTTTAATGTAATAATGATAAATGAGACAGATGGGATTTCTTGGATCGAGTCCAGACCCCGCATCACAACAGTAATAGAATATAATCCTATTTATACAGATATCAAACTCCATCTTGACAGCATCTACATAAAGAATGGTGCCAGTTTGCCACGTGTGCCCTAGTTAATCTAACATCTGTCTGCGGTAAAGAATTGCCTTTCCAGTTTTTACACATCAAAGTCAAAAGGCAAGTTGAGAGCTGAGTTCAGTGTGGTCTGGGCCAGGAAGCCCACACCGCCTGCCCCCTGTGTGAATTAGCTGGATATTATACATTGCAAAATCTGTCGTGTTTTTCCTTTTTTTGCCCTCAGTAACTGGAAAATGTTCTGTTGCGTTCAGCATTACAGTTTCAGGCTGGAATTTCTTCCTGGGCTCCAGGTGCCACTAGAGGGCTCTGGAGCTCGGCAGTGTCGCTTACAGAGACACAGGAAAGCCTGTGACAGGTGAGGCCACGGGGAGACACTTCAGGTCCAGAACAGGTCTCACTGGACAGTCGTACCTCACAAAGCAATCGGAGGAATAAAGCAAAAGTCAAGACTTATTGATAGTTACCTTGTGGCTGTCTCCTGTTGCACAGCTAATCAGCATTGGATCTTCCTATAACTATGGAAACGAAGACCAGGCAGAATTCCTCTGTGTGGTGTCCAGGGAGCTGAACAATTCTACCAATGGCATCGTCAAGGAGCCCAGCGAGAAGGCAAAGGTAAGGCATCTGCTCAGATGTATTGACTTGAATTCTCCTCTGCGAAGAAAAAGCCCTTCTTACACTAGCTGATCCAAAATGTGCAGTAGCAGTTCCGTGTACCAGCTTTCCTATTCTCTCCTGTATGCATGATCTTTCTGTCTTGGAAGATTTCATGTTTTACTGTAGGACAAGAGTTAAGGCTCTTGGTATATTTCAAATTAAAATAAAAAAAAAAATTGGTGGAAAGAGAGAGACCTGAAAAAGGAGGACAGCATAGCGAGGACCTTTGAGATTGGTCACCTTTTGTGGTTGAGGGATGTCACAGCAAGAGACAAGGGATTTTTCTTTCCTCTTTCAATCCACACTTTTTTTTTTCCCCCCCAGGATAGCAACAAAAGGCGACATTCTTAACTCCTAGCAGACAGCTAAGCAGGATTTCTAGAGAAGCTGCTCAGTCAGCTTTAACCAGCCTGCCATTTGTTTTGGTAGCATAAAAGCCAGCCAACTACTCCCATATTAGTCCATCTTTCCTTTCTCCACAAAAGACGAGGACTCTGAACATGAACTTTTGCATCTAAACTTGTCCAAGGTATTTATAGAAGCTCTGTTCTTTTTCAGATTCTTCAAGAGCGAGGATCCCGGATGTAATTCAATGTCCACTCTGTTAAAACTCCCAGATGTCAAAAGGGCAGTCTAGCCGGGCAGAGCATCTCTCCGCAGTGCAACCTTGCCCTTGTACAGTAACCAAGCTAATGCAAAGCAAAGCCGAGCCTGTCCTGCCAATGGTGAATAATTCTGGTCATAACCAAAGGCTTCCCTCTTACCCTGGAAACCAAGGAAGGAAAAGACTCTTCCAGTTGGATAGTCCTTTCCACAAGTATTTGTTTTACTTTCTTGGCCAGCGCTGTATTGAATTTTTCCAACAATGGCTGGGCCGGATTCCCAGTCGGAGCCTTTGCGAAGGTTGCTCAGGTCCACAGGCCCTTGTAATCGGTCCCGCCTTCCCCAGGCTGGTGAAGGTGGGAAGATCTGGATTTGAGCTGTGCCATTTCTTGCACCCAGGTCTGCCACCAGAAAAGTGCAGGGACCTTGCAACGCTCCCCCTCCTGATTAGCCAGCCCCCCCCACATCAGAAGAACAGGGCTTTAAAAGGAGGAACAAAACAACCACTCGTAAAAAACCCACGGAAACTTTTCCATTCTTGCTTTGTATTTGTTCCTTGTTGAATTCCTAAGAGCTGAGTTGAGATGCTAAGGGGAGGGGAGTTGTGCGTACATCTAACATGGGTCTCGCTGTTAACACTATTACAGACGGGCTCCTGGCATTTTCCAAAGCCCATTACTTTGCATACATAAACAGAGACCTGTGTTCACCCAGAACAGTGATAGAGTTCTGTCCTTTATGCTTCTCTACTGAAGAAGAACGGTGACATCTTCCCCTCCAATACCCTGCCACGGCCATATCTTAGCCTGGTGCAGAGTCACACAGTTAGGGACTTGTTGCTGCCAAGTTCAGCTTTGCCTTGTTTGTCTCCAGCAGCGTGGGCTCTCTGTCCCCTTCCTTCTCGCCAGGGGAGGACTTCAGGCAGAATTTCTTTTGTACTGTAGCAAGTAGGTAGGTTTGTTTTAACCCATGAGGTCCTTTGCGGAGGAGATCCCCTATTTACATGCAGTGATTTATCTGCAGCCCCCTCACGTCCCCACCTTTAAGAGCTCACCTCAAATTACAGAGGGGCATCACGGAGTTGGGGTGGGGGGGGGGGGGTGAAAAGTTGCCAAACTGTTGTAATGTTTCGTGTCCAAAGTGATGTGTCGACTTCTGTGACTTTTGTTTCTTTCTTTCTTTTTTTTTTTTTTGGAATGCCTTGGATGGATGTGCAAAATGTTCGTTTGTGCCTCTCTTGAATTCTGATCTTAGCCAAACTGCTGTCACTGGTTCCCCTCTGTTAATCTGTGCCATCCCTAACCACGGGCATGTCCCTCCTAGTCTGGTAAATGGAATTTCTTAGGAATTTGATGCATGTTTTTCCCCTTTCATCCTGGCTTTGTTCTTTGTAGCCCAAATGTCCAGGCACTTGGGTGTTTTTGAGTCAAGTCCCAAACTGACATTAAACGCAAAGCTTTGGAGATGCTGGAATTCACAGACATTGACAAGCTCAGAGCAGGTGTTTCTCAGTAAGGTATCAGAAAATTCCTCACCTGGACTGAGGAGCTGGGCTCCTTTCTGGAGGACTTCAGCTACCTGTGGTCTCCTTAAAGTTTTGAGGTAGAATTAGGCAGGTTTCCCATCTTATCACTTGTTGCTGATGGGGCCTTGCAGCAGCAGAACGTTACCAACAGTCCAACAACCAGTTCAGCAAACAAGAATTGCAGCAAAGACACCGAGTGACACTGCTGCACTCTGCCTCCTTTCACTCCTTCTGCACCTACTCCTGCCTGTCCTCTCCCATCCTGCTTTGCCAACGTACCTCCTCCGGTGGAGGCTTTGCCTCGTTCTCAAGAATGACTGGTTAATTATCTGTGCTAGTTTAATCCTGGTAACAACGGACTGTGCCAAATGTCTTTGAATTCACGTTGTGTCAGTTCCAGGCTGTTGAAAGGCAGCAGGCTTGCCATCACACTGAAGAACCCAGCTCTTCTTCCCTCCATCTTCCCTCTTTATAACATGGTGAGATGGTTATTGGTGTGATTAGACCACACGCCTTGGCTGGGCCTAAATAACACTGTGATGTGTATAGATGTCTCTCCTCTGTCAGTATCTTGTAGCCTCAGTCATTGTCCGTCTGTGCTCACAGCTAAGAAATCAAGAAGCGCATGTATGCAAGTTAGCAGCCTAAAAAGCCCTTTATCACTCCTCTGTCATCTTTCCCTTCCTCAGAGGAGGGAATTTCTGGGAACTGGTCAAGAAATATCAAACTAAAGGCAACAGGAACTGGTCGAGCTGCTTTTGTCACATCGATGCCAGCTGAGCCCCTTGCTGTTCACACCACGGAGCTCAAAGCAACGCTAGTTGCAAAGGGAGATTTTCGGTCCGGTACAGCTCAAATAGATAAAAACAATACCTCGTTGCTTTTTTTTGTATCACCAAAAATGCCATACGTGGTGAAGCCCACCGGAGGATTGCCTGATGCAAGTGTTACGCCATCGCTCTCCCCTCTGAGCCACAGAGAGCCTAAACATTAGCATTACCAGTTGAGTGGAACAGCAGTTTAACTCATGTGCACAGGAACAACTATCAAAGTCGCATCTTGGTTTCCCCACCCCCGCACCGCTCTCCGCAGCAAGGATGTGCCGGGGGATTGAAGACCCTTTAGGTTCGATTGCAGGGTCTTTAAGTTCAACAGAACAAGCTTATGGTAGAAAACCAATGATCGGTACTGGACGCTCGAGTTCTTGGGTCATATTTAGGACCAGGCATGCAGTCCATCCAGAGCAGGTACATTCCCAGTGGAGGATTTCTCCTTTCCTGACTGTGCTAGGTCACCTTTACCCTGAGACCAAGGCTGGTCCCAGCATTATGCACCAGTTGCATCCCTTCTGTGCTCAAGACAGGGCTTTTCCTTCCATTGCCTTTCACTCAGTCACAACTATTATCAAAACTAGCGCTGAATTAGGACGAAATTTGTCCCATTCACTCTAAAAAAAGGTAGCGTGTTGTGGTGAGTAGGGTAGGTGAGCAAGGGTAGATCTACTGGACATCCAAGAGCACTCGTGCCTCTTGGGAAGGTTCACTTTAAAGCATTCATCCTGGGAATGGAGAGTATGACACTTTGGGGGGTTTTTTTTTTAAACTTTCCCAGTGGCCTAAATTGTTCCATTGTGGCAAGACTGGAAATGACTTCTTAAAGTGTCTTTGTTTCTGCACATTTTTAAAAAGAAATCGATTTTTCTCAGGGGTGACTGAGTGGGCTGAGGCAAAGGGGGCATGGTTCGCTGCAGGGCGATGGGATGGAGCAGCTCCCCAGTCCTGCAGCTGGGCCGTGGGCTCCTCCCCTCGGGTTTGCCCAAAAACCCGGCGGTTTTGTACAGTTTGTCACGTGTCAGTGCCCTTTGCTACTGTTTCTCTTTGTTTATTAAATGTGTTTGAATAACAGTTGAGATGCTGTGATTAATTTTTTTTTTTTTCAATAAAGGTTCTGAAATGGGTTTGAAAAGTTTGAACAAAGTCTGCAGCCTGCTGCTTTCTCTGCATCCATCTGCCACGTCACCACGCAAATACTGCGTTATGGGGAAAGAAATGTGAAAATTGGGTACCTGCTTCTGGTGGCATTTATAACAATGATTTG
Source organism: Dromas ardeola (assembly GCA_013398915.1). Classification (NCBI taxonomy): domain Eukaryota; kingdom Metazoa; phylum Chordata; class Aves; order Charadriiformes; family Dromadidae; genus Dromas; species Dromas ardeola. The sequence continues at coordinate 112,378 of VYZM01015799.1, read as the reverse complement.
CCAAAAGAAGACTATAATTAGAGTTTTGAGTCCTTCTAGGTTAGTATCAGAGAAAAAGGCGAACTGAAGCATGTTTCCAATTTTCTGTTATACAAAAGAATTTAAACTTTTACATTTATCCTCACCATTTCCACTGACAACCACAAGCAAGTAGAACATTAATACAAGCATTAAACGTGAGTAGCTACGAAAGGGAAGAGGATTTTTGTCAGCTTTCATTTGCTAAACCGTTACTCATCTCTGGACCAGCACACACGGCAGAAAGGTCTGACCCTTTCAGGCAGCTTTACCCCTTCCTCCACCACAAAAGCCCCGCGCTGAACATCGGCAGAGGCTTGCAAAGAGCTCTCCGCTTCCCCCGCAAGACTAAAGACACACGGTTCTTGCCGTCAGCAAGACAGAAACAGAGTGAACGTGAGAAAAGTATGCAGAGTTTCTTAAAGCTAGCTTCCCCCTGCGTTCTGAGCCTGCAGCTGACTGCTGGGCAAGAGGCTACCCTGGGCATGTGGCATTAGCCCAGAAGCCCTGGAGGTTGTTTTCAATACTTGCTCTATTACCTCTGCCCTGAAAGCTGCCGGCCTTCCCTGGGTTTGTGTCTTGAGCAAGAGCGGTGGATTAGCTGAGGTTTAGGTTCTTTACAGAGCATCGCAACTCAGAAATGCTCGAAACACTGAGGTACCAACAGATGGGCCAGCAGTGGGGAGGCAAAGAGGCGAACCAGATACTCAAGCTGTGGTGATGCTGAAGGTTGGATAACATTGGCCATTCAGGCCCAAGACAGAGGGAAAAGGAGGATGAACAAAGATGTGAGTGAAGAATGGGAAAATTTCGTTTAATTTAGTCTTACTTTTGACTACAAGTGGCTGCTGATCTGCAAGCTGCCCCGCAGGCACACTGCCTGCCTCCATCCACAGCCTCAAAGCAACGGAGCAGGTTGGCACACCCCCAAACCAGGGTTTAAGAGCAATGTGGTGGAAGAAGAGGAGACTCCCCCCGTGGGGCGGGCAGAAACCACAGCTGAGCCAAGTCACCACATAGCGTGGGTTGATTTAAGACAGTAATTTTGAAGTCTCCTTGACCCATCCCCGTATCTCCGTGCCAGACCTGACTGCAGGTCTGGGCTGCCCGTGAACTTGCCCAAAGCAAAGCCGTGCTCAGGTACCGGCAGCGTCTTGGGCAGAGATGGAAACTGCAGGGCTGGCACTGCTGACACCACATACATATTCCTTCATGTTCACAAGGCAGGACTTGTCAGCAGAAATTAAAATTACACCTGGCATTTCAGGCCCGCAGCCATAACCTCTCCCTGCTCTCCCACTTCAGGGCTGCCCTATAAGGCTGGAAAAGCCTTTGTTCAGGACCTTTAACCAGCTCCAGGTCAGCCAGGCAGGCGGTTCCTCTCACACAATGCTACATCACCATGCAGAATACACAAGAGTCACTCAGCCGTTTCTGCAGGAACCATGAGCTGGAGCCGCCAGGCCTTTGTGCCGTCCCTCGCTTTTGCCATCCAAGGCTGTGCAACCCGCTTAACTCCTTTGAGAAATCATTTCTTTACTTCTTGCTGCAGAAAACAGGCGATGCCCCAGCATTACCAAGCAGTAAGAGGTTGTGCAAGACGGGCAGCAACGCTGAATGTGTTGCCTTACCCAGAATAAAAATGGACCCTTAATAAAAGGTCCTGCCGTAGCCAGGGGCCAGCCCAAAGCCCAGCTCTCCCTGTTGCCAAAATCCAGGCTGCTCTTGGTCTGGTGCAGCAGGAAAAGGGAAAGAGGGGGACAGCTGCAACAGAACTGGCCTCAGCAGAGAGTTATGGTCCTGGTTCTTGGCTGGGTTTGTCAGAGCACCCCAGGCTGCCTTCAAACCCTGCTGCCCTGGAAGATGTGGGATGCTCAGTGGAGGCAACTCCCCAGGGACGGGCAACTCCTGTGGGCAAGGGGCTCCATCCCTGGGGCTCTGTCACCACCGCCACAGGAGGTGGACAGCAGCCAAACACACCCAAGGAAATTAATACCTGCCCGTGGCAGGATTTGGTCCCTCTTACCCATCAGAGGCAGCTGGGGGAAGTAAGTTCTCCAGGTGGCTTTGCCAGGTGCTTGGGAGGAAGATGAATAACAAAACATCGCTGAGATTTTCCGATAGCCACAGAGTAAAGCCAATAAGTAGCGCCCGCATCCGAGCTGCAGCAGAGCCATTTTAAAACCCCTTTATTGGCCTTTGCTGCATTGGAAAAGGCATAGAACGAGCAATCCCACATCCCTCCTCAGGAAGGAAAGGCTCAGGCTCCCACCAGGACTGAGCCCACCCTGGCCACCACACTGTGTCAGGGGCCACCTGGCTCCCCGGGGCTGGGGCTCACCTCGCCGCAACACCACAAAACTCTCGTTAGCCACCCCAGCCGGCAGCTCCGCTTGCCCCTGTCAGCTTTGCCTGGAGCACAATTCATTTGTTTTTCTGCCCTGCCCGCACATGTCTGTGGACAAAGAGGAAACTCGAATTGACATTAAAGATAGGAAAGGGTTTTAGCAGCATCAAGGCATCTATCAGCATCCGACTGCTTGCCCTGGGGCTCCCACAAAAAGCAGCAGAAAACTGCTGCTGCATTTCTCCTCCCCACACACGCCTGGGAGGGTGAAATCCAGCGGTGCAGGAGTCTGGCCACAGCCATAAATGCATCTTGCACAACATGTACACTCTTCTGCTCCGCCTCAGGCTCTCGCATAAAGACGAAGGTCAGTTCGTCACTTACCCACCCACCTTCACCCGGAACAAAGTAATCAAGCCAGATCTATTTGCAGACAGAAAGCCTGCATATATTTTCAACCCAGTTTACTAACTTGTTTGGGAAACAAGGACCTTAGTGGTGTCCTTCCACCTAGATCTGGTTTTAAGGCAGCCACTGAAGGTTTAACCCAACTTTCATATGGGCGAATAACCCCACGTACCCTCTCCCTTCCAGGGCTGGAGAAACACATTGGTTTCTCCGAACCACAGTAAAGAAGGAGTTGCAACCCCCTAGTAATTGCCTTCAGACTGTGGTGTAATAGATGAGCAAAGGCATCGATATTTGACCTTCTGGCAATATTTCCTACTAGAGGCCTCTATCCCTCCTAGGGGTTCCCCAGAGTTCAGCAGATGTGAATCTGATACAAGTCCATCATCAGTCTGAAGTGCGAGGAGTTCTCAAACAGATCCTCGGCGGTCTGAGCTCTCAGCTGGTCCCTGCGTCACCAAGAAAATCCTTGGGAAAGGTGAGCACCTTCCACCTGTGATTTAGCTCAGGGCAGTCTGGGCAGCAGGTCCTTCAGCACGGCCAGGAAGACACGCGCCAGTGATCTTGATTAATTCAAATGACAGTGGCTAAAAATGAGGAAAACCGTTTGGGCAACCAAGCAAAGAGCCAGGCCCTTAACCCAGGCACGGAGTTCAAGATGTCTCAGAAAAGCAGGCAGAATAGTCACTAAAGGGCTAGGAAAAACCTAATGAACAGTCATCCTCACCCTCATATTTCAGTGGGTTTTCATCTAGAATTTGAATGCAGAGAATCATGTAAAAAATAAGAAGGGGATGGTCACGTTTGCCACACCAAACAGGTTTTGCCCATGAAACAAAGGCTCAAGGCCACGTTTTGCTGTTTCCACACACCCCTGACAGCACAACCCCGAGGCGCACAGCGACCTGCATTTTCCAGCAGGATGAAGAGTTCCTGTCTTTCCTTTTTCAGGAATCACCGTGCTGAACATTGTGATCCCTCTGGGTGTGGGCTGGAAGAGCCTAGGTGTCGGCACTAAGTTGTTGGATCTCCTTTCCTGCCCTGTTGTGACTTCTAGGCATCATCTGCACCTTCCTTGGAGCAACTGCCCTTGGACAAGAGACCTGAGCAGGACCTGGCTGGGGGGTGGGCAGAGCATCTGCTGAGAGCAGCACAGCCTAAGCTGCTTCTCTTGGCTAGCTGGAGCCCAAAAACCTGCTGGCTTCCTAAAAACCATGCTCCACAAGTTCCAACTGCACACTTCAACCTCCCCCAACCTCTTCTCCACCTGCTCCAAGGATCCAGCAGGGAAACACTTCTCTTGATCCTTCCCCCACTAGGTCCCCTAATCCTCATTAATAAAAGCCAAAGTAAATGACAATTCAGAGTTTGATAGGTAAGATCTGCTAGACAGAAAATCACCATCATCACTGCTCAGGGTCCCCAAATGTCAATCCGCGGGAGAGATGGGCTGCAGCAGGGTTAGATTCTCACCCGCAGCAGCAGCACATCCCATTGTCCCCTCCTTGTGCCACGTCCTCATCTACTCACTAGAATTTTCATGCAGCTCATGATAAAGTAACTCCATTCCTTCAAAAGTCCTGCTTTTCAGGGAGCACACTACCCTCCTCACCTTCACAAATGCTGGAAATTGCTGGAATTAAAACACCAGCAGCTTCCAGATATCCTCAAAAACATCAGCCAGGTTCCTAGCAAAAGCCTCCGCCTGTTCGGTTGCCCTGTGCCAGCTTCGGTCCCCATCTCTGCCCGCTCCTGGGGTAGCACAGGGCAACGCGGCAGCTCAGGGTGTCACACAGCGCGAGCCAGAGCCACCCCCAAGCCACCTCCAGCGTGAATTTACACAAGCACATCTTTCTCAGGCTCATCTCCAGAGCCATCCCCGTTGCCTCGGAGAGAGCTGCCTTTCTTGGCACCGACCTGCCCACCTACTGCACAAAGCACAGGCTCCGGGAGAGCCACAGGCAGCCACCAGGGAGGACAGCAGCGGTCAGGAGGGCACATAAACCGTTTGCAATCACCCACCAGACAGAGAATGGCCACCAGGGTAAAGAGCAGGGACAAGCCACATCTTGCTGGATTCCTGCGAGCTGACGGGAGCTGTCAGTGCACGCTCTGGTGCCAGCTGCCTCCTCATCCCCCATTTCCCATCTTCACGCCAAGCAGCGTTATCCCCAGCACTGGCTAATGGTCACTAAACCCAGATCCAAAAGTGGGATTTCTCACCTGGTGTTACACTTACATTATTGGTGATTAATGAGCGCCAGGCAGATCTGAAGTCAACCCAGGAGAGTAGAAAACAGCGGTGAGACAGAGCAAAAGCCAATCTCAGCAAGGAGCCGGGCTTAAATGCAGCTAGGGAACAAATGGGGTGGAGGGGGTGTGGGAAGAGGCCCAGATGAGGCTGGTCAGGCTAATTAAGACCTATTAGTGCAGGCAGGACCCCGATGCCCTTTGCAGGGGGAGGATGTGGGAGCGATGCTATGGGAACTGCTTGGGAAACTTATGATAAACCAGCACTTCCCCCATCCCTGGCACAGTCCTGTTTTCTCAGCACTGGCAGAGCTGGTCGGCAGGGTTTTGCTAGGGCTGTTCAGATCCTGTCCCCGCCACAGTCTCAGGCCAGGAATCTGTTTCCAGGTGCTTGGAGAGCTCGGTTACTTCAAGGGAAGGATCAGAGCGGGAGTTTCCTTTGGGTGCTCCCACAGCCCTCAGGAGGAGCCTGCCGGAGCGGGCTGCGGACAGTGGGACCAAACCTGGGGCTGGAATAACTCCCTGCCCCAAACTGCTCTGCAGTCCCACAGCTGAAATGTCACTTAGTTTCCCTTGCTTTTAAAAAACCCAGAAACAAACACACACTTCCTCTGCAAGATTCAATGTCAGACGATGTGCTAATCTGGATCTCTGGAACAAATTCAACTGGTCTTTCTCAAAAGCAATTTGCAAGCTCTGAGGCATTTGCACTTTGGTTTCCAGGCACATGGTCAGCCCCAAAACTGCTGCTGAGGCTCCTGAGCCCCAGGCATCCACCTGTCTCTTAAGGGCTGCGAGCGACTGCTGACAAGTGACATCCCGCAGACAGAAGCCCGTAGCCAGGCTGCACCACTTGGGCTAACACTTTAACTGGAGCCAGGTCCGGATTCTCTGCTGTCAACGTACTGGGTGACCTTGGAAAAATCAGCTGGGATATAATATAACCTGGGAGAGGACAGCAAAGTAAACCAAGATCTCAGGATGAAAAGGTACTTAAAAAAGTCACTTAGAAAGGTATTTACCAAGAGAAGTGCTTGGCTTTCCCACCTCCAACAGATACTGAGTGTCCCAAAAAGAACCAGTGTATCACCCTGCTTGGTTTACAGTAAACATCTCGCTTCTGTGCATGCTGTTTTACACATTCATAAACAACGCATCCGGCAGACACGGGGGCTGAGCTGGGGTGGCAGAAGGATGCTGCTGCAGCACGCAGCAGGGTGCAAAGACCTAATGTATCATGAACAAGAAACTGTCTTCTCCATTTCCATCCCTGCTCCCAGGCTGCAGGTATCGTCCGGTCTCGGAACACCCTGCCCAGCCCCATCGCTGGGGGCTGCGGTTCTGTCCCTCACCCCCAGCCACACTCCTGCCTTCCCCCCTGGACCCTGATGCTGGGTCTCCCTCCTGAGCGGCTGCAGGGAAGAATTGGGCTGCTCTTCTCCCCACAGAGGTACCCACCAGCTGCAAGCTCTTACTGAGCACAATATATAGATACCATCATCATTTGCAGGCTAAATATAAACTTCTTCCTAGGAGGTGAGCTACGTGAATGTCCTTGTGTTTCTCAGCATAAAGGGCTGCCTGCCCTTGCAGGGAGCAGCCAGCAACTCTCATCCCAGCAGCTGCTTGTCCCCCAGCAGAGCTGAGGGAAACTGAGGCATGGAAGAAGCCAGGAGAATCACTGTGGGAGCACTCCCGGTCTGCTGCCATAAACAACAACTACTCGGGCGGCTCCATCACAGCCAGGGGAATCCAAGAAGGCTTGAATGCTGGTGTCTGGGGGTCCCTGAAAGAAGAAGAAACATTCAGACTTGAACGAGAGAAAAATAGCTCATCAGGGAATAGAGGGACTGGCAGACAGTGGCCAGAAAAGAGGACTGAAACTGCTCCCCCTTGTCCTCTCCAGGGCACCTGTCCGTCCCCAGGGCTGATAGAGGGAAGCACCTTTGCACCAGTTCATCCACTCCCAACAGATGCGCACTGTTTGCGGTAGGCACCCAGGTGTGGCTATGGCTGTGAACTTCAATCCTATTCCCAACACATTTAGCACAGGGCAACCACGTGTGTGTGTGAAAACCTGCCGGCGTTTCACGGATGTCCCTGGTCTCTCATGTTCACGGCGTGACACTGGGAGCAGGTTGCCTGAGAACATCAAGCCCATAGGAGCATGAAAGCACACACTAGCCCTCCACGTTTGCACTGTCCATCCTATCTAGGTACCCTGGGAAGGGTTAAACCAAGATTTTGCGGCATTGCTGTTGTTCGGTGTGGCACAGCCGGCTCAGCCAGCGCTGGAACAAACTTGTTCTTTTACCTTTGTGCAGGCAGAAGGCAGCGAGGAGGCCATGTGGCACTTGGCAGCACATCTCCAGGGTCCTTGCAGTGATCGTGCAGGTCGGGCTGCCCAGAGCAAAGGGTGTCCCACAGCCAGGGGCAGAAGGTGAAGGAAAGCCATGGGGTCTGCAGCCCCACTGGAGAGTCCTCCCCTGCGAGCAGGCACACAGGGAGATGCGAGGGGAGCCAGCAATCTTCTGCTGGACAAACTCAAGAGTTGGACAGGGCAGCTGGGAACAGAGAGGAGCTGTGCTTCTGCCTTTTTTTTTTCAGGTTTGCTGTTGCCGGGGAGAGGTTTTAGGCTGTCATCCAGCTAATTCACACCAGAGAGACAAGCACTTGAATTAGTTGCATTATCTGCGCCCAGCTAAAGTGGACAAAGGATTAAAGTGTGCTGAGCACCACCACCGTGATTTGCATCTCAGAGCCCCTTCCCACGGGGCCCCCTCCATTCCCAGCCCCTTTTTTTTTTTTCTGGCCGCGAGCCAGCCGGCATAAGAGCCCTGTTTACAGAAGTGATGCCTAGGTTAATATTGCAAAAGACTTCATGAAAGCTTTTAGTCGCTACTGAAGCAGAAGTATCTAACCGTGGGCCATGAGCTGACGGGGCTGCGCACACAGGGGATGAGCCGCCCACGCCGTGCACGCAGCCACGCGCCCGCTGCCCTTCGTTTGGCCAATTCTGGTCTCAGCCTGAGGTATGGAACTAACTTTCTGCCACCGTATTTCATATTTGAAATAATGAGCAACATCAAGCTATTATTAACTTATAAAGCTACACGCAAAACTCAAATGTAGCCATTGTTTTAGGGGAAAACCACCCTTTGAGTGCTAAATAAATATTGCACTGTGCAGTGACCTTATGGGCACTTTCTTTGAGCTCATCCAGCTGCCAAAGATTTTTTTATGTGTGATTATTCATGTGGAGAGGATGGGGAATGCTATTGCTATATGTTTTGTGCTGCTGGTCTCGAAAAAATCAAAACTGGAATCTCTCAGAAGAAGCTCTAGATCTAAAAAGAGGTAAAACAAAAGCCTATCCATGATCACCGGATCCTAATTAATTAACGGCTTTAAAAATGTTTTCTCACCTCTAGCACTTTGTAGATAGGTGCAGTTTTCCTGAAAGGTTCACACTGAGCTCTGCTGTGACACACGAGCTTTGTATGTTTTTATTTTTCTTGGCATTTGCAGAGTTTTTCCTTCTCTTCTCAGCACGAGGACGGAGTGACCTTAGCAATTGCCAGCAAGGGGACTCCATATGATGAAAGCAGGTGAAAGGGAAAATAAGGGCGGGAACTAGGTAAAGCCAATTCATACCTCAGAGGAGGTGTGGTCCTGTTCTGTACCTGGCTGTGGTCACAGCCTTGTGAAATATAAACGGGGAAGGCAGTTGTTTCTCAAGCAATCTGTTGCCAGGATCCCGTAGCGAGAAGGAAGGGAGGTGCTAGGAGAAATGCAGAGAAAGAGTTCTAGAGTGTCAGCTGCAAAAGGTGTGGGATACACGGGTGCCTTGGAGCCTCGGGAATACCGCCAGCCCGTCTCTGTAGGTCCGTTCGCTGGGCTGTGGGTTGCATGGTAGCTGCACTCCCTTCCTCAGCAGGCTAGCTTAGGAGGAGAAAGAAGCCATCATGTCCCAAGGAGGAGCTGCAGCACGCAAAGCTGCCAAGTCCCAGGACCGGGGATGGGCATGGATGGTCCTGCTTGCCGCAGTGCTGCTGCAGGGGCTGACGCTGGGCTTCCCCTCCTGCATTGGTGTCTTCTTCACGGACCTCCAGCATGACTTCCAGGCCAGCAATAGCGAGACGTCGTGGTTCCCATCCATCATGGTGGCCGTGCTGCACGGAGGCGGTAAGTAGAGGCTGCAGGGAATGCCCTCCACCACCTCCTGCAGTTGTGTTGCTGATGAGGGGCCATAACGAGGTCACTTTTAATATTTCATTAAGGCAGATGGTGGAAGGGATGGGGAGGTCCAAGCAGAGTGGCTGTTCATCAGTACACAGCATCTCCCAGCCTCTCTAATCACACAGTCCAAAGCTAAGTGTCCACAGACACCAAGCTCCTTTTTGCCACTCTAAGAGACAACCAAGACCTCTATTCAAAGAAGGTGAATCTCTTTCTCAGTGCAGCTTCTCCAGACCAGCAAGAACTTAATTATTTCCCATAGCAGCTCTTTGAATAAGCTGGCAGGTAGCGCTGGAGCTTGGGTGCTTTCTTGATGTATCTTTTGTCCACAAGAGCACATCTCCTTCCACGTGCCACATGACAACTGTGTTCTTCATGGATGAAAGGATGCCAAAAGCCAAGCTCCTCCGGGCTGCCAGCTGAGGCAGAGTGTTAAATGCAACTCCTTGGGCGGTGGCATAGAGTGCGCACCCAAGCAGGCATCAGGGTGGACGTAAGCATAGTTGGATTAATGCAGAATGTGGGTCAGGTGGCACCCTCCAGGTAAAGGGGGATGGAAGGAGGGATGTGCTTTGTGGATAGCGCAGTGAATCACTGTTTTTTCCCCCAAAGAAAACGTGGGCGCTACACAGGACAGGCTCCCCAGATCCCCCACCCAGCTGGATATTTCTGCATAGAAGAGAAAAACAAATCCCCGGCAGCTCGAGGAATTTCCAGTGTGGTCCGTGCTGCTGCTGACCCCTCTAAGTGCAACCCCCGTGCTTATTTGATAAACAGACTACCCAAACCTCACCAGGCAAAAGAAGCAAAGTATCCAGTGACGCCCATGTATCTGAGCTGCTCCCTGAGTTCATACCTGCCCCCTTCTAATGCTGGTGAAAGGTGACACTATAGTATGAAGAAAAAAGAGCAGGGCCCTGAGTCATGCCGATGTGAGGGCTGTGGCAGGTTCAGTCTCTCCTGAGCAGGACTTGGCTGACAGCCACCTGACACGGGAGAGAGAGTTTGCACCTTAGCAAAAGCAGTTGGGTCCAGAATTGCAAGACGCAGATGGAAAGAGACCTCAGGAGAAGCAGCAAGGGGAGGAATTATCACTGGAGGTCAGCAGAAATAGAGCAGTGTCGGTCCTGCTGCAGTTAGTGGGAAGAAGCCAAATGGGACCTACTGGCTCTGGGAAATGGTCTCAGAAGCAGCTCGGTCCCAGCATGTCCAGGAAGGACAAGTCTGGCAGTATCCGCAAGAAAATATCAATTATCTTCTTTAACGAAGTAATTGTTTCGTAGGAGGCTAGAGCCACAGTAAAAGGTAACATAAGGACAGCCAATAAATAGATCCAAAAGTTATAAATTAGACAAGGAAAGAATAGCCTCATGTTAATTATATTCACTAACAGAATTTGTCAGGGCATAGCCAGTGAATTACAAAAGAGTTGTGACTTTGTTTGCCAGTTATGTCTCCTATTGCGGGCTGTTAAAGCAGAGGAGTGCTTGCTCTTGTCCCCATAACACAACCATAAGGAAGAAAAAACAACAAAAAAACAGAGCTAAAAGTCTCCCTCTCAGGCCAAGCATGTATGGCTTCCGCTGCAACTTCTGACCTCCTTTGCGGTGGTCCAGGCTCTGTTTGATTCAAGTTCTCCAGTTACATCCATCATCTTGGCACTCAAACCTTTTCCAAAAGTGCATTCTGCTACGTCACCAGTGTCTCCTAAAGGTGCTTCTCTCTTTTCTTCTCCTTTATTCTTTTTAATTCAGAGGAACTGAAAGGGGAAAAATATATTTGTTGCAAAAATTGGTAAACTGGGAGGGGAATGGGAAAAGCAGCCCATCCTCAGAGTGGTCAGTGCAGTGAGAAGGTCCCACGCAGGAGAGCTAACCTCAGCTCAGCAGAGCTGTGGCAGGAAACAGGGAAGGGCACAGTGCAAACAATAGCTCATAACTTACTAAGCCAAACATCTCTCATTACCCATGCTACGTCCCTAGGTAAAAGCGATTAGCGATTATTTGGTTCTAAAAATCATTTGAGAGCCCTCAGGATCCTATGGCCGCTGCCAAAAGGGGAAATCCAAGAGTTTAGGCTCTTACAGGTTCCTGCTCCTAGGTATTCACGCACACATAATTCTCTGGATTGCACTCATACAAATGCAGCAATTTTTGGGGAATTATTTTTGCAAAGGAAAGCACAAAAGCCCCAGGCATGCGAGAAATAACGTTTGAAACCTAGAAAGCAAGTTAACAGGAACAAATAATGGAAAACCCTTAAGATTTTTAGAGCCAACCTCATTATTTCGGAGTGTTTGATTTATGACTTCTGGCTACGTGGGTTGGTTAAACAGCAGTACCATCCTTAATGTCTTCAGCAGGAGGAAAAACCCAGTCACCGGCTTGCTGAACCCTTTTTCAAAGGCCAGTTGAAGTCTGAGGTGAAAATCTCCCAAGCAGATCAAAATACAGACAGCTGCAGTCCTAATTTTAATAATGTTCCACTGTTCGCTTGACTATGTGGATTTTATTTCAAACCAGACGTTGATTTAGGTCACAAATATGCCACAGGTTATTTTTCCGTATGCTGATTAATTCCTAATTCTGAAGTTTACAGTCATTTTGCATTTGTTTATACAACCTTAAGTGTTCAAAAGAGGGAAAAAATAACAAAACCTGGAAAACCTTGAGGATCCTCAAAGGAACAGGAAAAGAAACTGTACCTTCAGATCCTCTTCTGCCAAAGCATACGGAGAGAAGCATGTTTCCCACTGATGGTCTGCAGGGCTGAACTAATCTTTTCCAACCCCAAAATGAAGGATGTTAAATGATATTAACAAACTGGTAATTTACCATAATCTCCTGGAATTCACCAAAACTCTACGAAAATTAAAGAACTGACTGACCTTAAACACACACCTCCATGCCTATTTGTTCATTGCTTTTTCTGAAGAAATAACATAGCTCTTTCCTAGTAAAGCCTGCCAGCAATGTCTGTACACAATAAAACCCAGGTTTCTGCACATTGGAAGCGCCCTGGTCTCGCTCCTGCCTCTGTGCTGTTTGTGCCGGAGGTGTGGGAGTGGGAACCGGGATGTCTTTTGTCCTCTTGGAAGTGGACACAGTTAAACCTACCCACCCCTGGGGCAGGTATGCCAGGACAGGCATGTGCAAAGAGCTGTACTGACAATAACATCATCTTATTCTCCTGGGAAAGATGACTTGCAGGACAGCTGCAAGACTCCACAAGCTGCAGCTTGGATGCTACTGCCTGAAGCTTAGATTGATTCCCAGGCAGACATGAATATACCTCTCCAGATGTTTTCAAATAATTCTCCTCAACGACATCTATTTTTCTCCCATTCTCCATCTATTTCAGAGCCAATCTACCTTCTCTTGCAAGGAATTTCACCCAGGTAGCAGGAAGCAAGAGCCATTTAGATCTTGTGGCAGATTATTTGAAAAACACAGTGAAATGAGAGTGGAAATATGCAATCAGAAATATTATCCTGCTTAGCATCTCTTACTCAGAGGCATAGAAATACAAGTCCTCTGGTTTTTCAAATTATTCCCAGAATTTCTATCATGTGAGAAGAGAATTACACTTGAAGGTCCTTCTTCCATTTCATTTCCAAGAGTTTTAACTAAAATCCATCACAAGGAAGCTTAGAAATCCTACCTAATGACCAAAAACCAAGCAGATCACAGGAGCTTTCCCTTCCGCTAACAACCGACCACGCACTTGGGAGGATCAGGGGCTGTATTTTCTATTCCTGGCTCCCCTATTACATTATGCTGCTGGGGCAATTCTCAGGGTTTCTAGACTAAATCCTTTGATAATTGCAGCAGTCCAGCAGGTACGACATATTTCCTTCCTCCCTAACTGCATCCTTTTTGCCTCTTTGCTTCCAGGGCCCCTCTGCAGCACCTTGGTGAAGCGGTTTGGCTGCAGGTTTACTGTGATGCTGGGAGGCCTGCTCAGCGGAGTGGGCATGGTGTCCAGCTGCTTCTGCCAGTCCATCAGCCAGCTTTACTTAACAGCTGGTCTCATTACTGGTAAGTACCAAAGAACGGCAGGAAAACCCAGCTGCTGTGCTTGGCTTGAGAGAGGGGAAATGGTGAGGGTCCAGCCGAAGTGCTCACGTTTTTCCGTTCATCTGTGAAACAGGATAAATCAAAAGCCCCACAGCACAGCAGGAATTGTATAGCAGCTAGACTTGCCCTTCACACCCCTTTAACACACACCTCATCCAGCCAACCTCACTGGAAAGTGCTTCTCTCTGGAAAAAAGCTACAGGTCTCCAGAGGGCGAAATGGAGAGCAAAGATGTCTGTTCTTTTTAGTAGCTTCTCAGCCTTTTGTCTTTGAAGAAGGGAGGATTTTTCCAATCTTGGAACATAATGTTTTGGGACGATGCCCTTCACAAGTTCCCCGGGCTTGTATTTCACCACTCCCAGTCTGGGGAAATATGGCAATATCTTTTTCTAACAAAAGAACGTGTTGGTTTTGAACAGAAGTAACAGATGGGAACTTTTCCTTTCCAAATATTTCTCCTATGCGACTGATGTTCAACCCTTGCTTTTTTTCTAACACAGAGAAATTAATTTCTTCAGCCAGGTTACTTTGGATCCTGTTGGATCTTGCAAGCCAAGCTGTGTCCACTGCATAGAGAGAAAAACAAATAACTCTCTGAGCCCTGATGAAAGTGTCAGGAAAGCAGCACTGCTTGTTGCATGTGGTATAAAACCCAAGTTTTTAATGAACAATTCCATAAAAATCTTAGGAATGGAAGCATGCCCCAAACAAGTGTCAGCTTAGATGAGTGTATTTAGTATACCCAAGAACACAAGGAGTTTAATTTACACACAACATCCTTCTTCATCCCTTGTGTGGGGTTTCTGAGTATTAATCACTGGGGGTTGTGCAGCCTGGCAGGTGAGGAAATGCTTCAGTAGTAGATGAAGTCATCTGGGGGTACACTCTGGATTTGGGCTCTTTTCACCCTTTAAGACAAGGCAGAGGGATCATGCACTGACATTTTCTCTTTCATTCCTACCTTTAGGTCTGGGATCATGCTTCAGTTTCCAGGCTGGAGTGACTGTGCTGGGCTACTACTTCGTACGGTGGCGAACGCTGGCCAATGCCATGGCGTCCACTGGCGTCTCTCTTGGTTTCACGCTGTGGCCGTTACTTTCTCAATACTTGCTGGATGAGATGGGCTGGAGAAACACTTTTCTTATCTTTGGAGGAATACTGTTGAACTGTTGTGTTTGTGGAGCCATCATGAGACCAGTTCAGCTCGCATCAGAGCCGCCACTAGAGTCACCCAAGCCTGCAGAAGAGCCAGGGAGAAGTGCAGAAGGGGCACAACTGTCCAATGGAACGTCTCCTCACACTGAGCTCCAGCAGCAAACCAGAACGACTGCATGCTTCCAGATGCTGCAGAAGCACCTGGCTTTTGACATCTTCTGTCAAAACAAAGGTTACCAGATTTACACTATTGGAGTGACCTGGATGATGATGGGGTTTGCATTACCCCATGTCTACCTTGTGCCTTACGCCATCCAGAACGGGGTGGAGGAACGCAAGGCAGCCCTCCTCATCTCCGTTATTGGGCTCATCAACATCTTCATACGCCCTTTCACAGGGCTGCTCTCAGGACACAGAGTCTTCACAGGGAGACGCATCTACCTGTTCAGCCTGGCTGTGCTCCTCTGCGGGCTGAGCAATTTCATTTGTGTCATTTCAGCCGAGTTCAGCGTGCTTATAATTTACTGTGTCATCCTCAGTATAGCCATGAGTGGCATCGGGGCGCTCACCTTCCAGGTGCTGATGGATGTGGTGGAGATGGACAGGTTCTCAAGTGCTTTAGGGCTCTTCACCATTCTGGAGAGTATCACGCTCCTCATCGGACCCCCTCTCACAGGTGAGAGAAGCTATTAAACCCATCAGGGGAAAAATCGGTTGTTTAGATACCGGTGACGAGTGTTTGGCAGCATAAAGAAGAGAAATGAGGGAGTTTCCAAACCCATGCAGGCAGATGAGTTATGGAAAGCGAGGAATATAAGAGGGAGAGTTGCAAAGGAATGATCAGCCCCTTCTCACAGCTGAAGGAGGGTCATTGCTGCTGCTGCCCGAGCATCACTGCAGCAACAGCAGCCAGTGAAAAAGCTACCCACTTGGCAGGCAGCTTTGATAGGCATGGGAGTGATGAGAGCTTTTTTTCAGTGAGTGGCAAGGCACTGAGACGAATTACTGTGCTGGGATCTTGCTGACTATGAACTATTTCACTGCTTTGCTAGTTTGCATTGTTCTGTCTACAAAGTCTCAAGGAATTGCGAACATCCCATTAAACAAATTAATTGTGATCAGAATTATTACCAACTCTACATTATTCAAGAGCCTTACAGTAAAAGCTTCTGTTCACTCTTCTTTCCAAGTTCTAGAGTGTATTCATTCTTCTCTGGAGACAAGAAAGGAGCTAGTTATGACCCCAAATCCAATAAATTATTCACAGATTTCACAGTTTACTCCAAATGCCACTAAGTGGCCTGTCTAAGACGCACCTGCTCCTGCAGTACAGCAGCAAATTCAAAAGACTAACAAGCAAGAAATGTGAACCTGCGCATGAATCCTTAATTCAAGCTTTAGTTCTCCAGACAATGAATTGTGTGCCATTCATCAGGAAAATAACGTCTGGTCTAAGAACAGGATGATAAAATGCACCATATTTCATTGTATTCCCTGGCATTAGTGTGTCAGTCACTTTTCTCAAAGTGCAAAAAAAGGTCTTTTCTTGGACGTCTCTGATAGGAGTGGCAGATGGGAAACCAAACTACAGTAAAAGCAGCTCCATTTCTATTTGTAGTCCTAAAATCTGCTAAAGAAAAAGTGCACTATGAAAAGAAACATCACCAATCTTTACTGAAGAATACAAGCAAACAAATATTATTCCAGCATTTCCATATAAATACGCAGCCTATAGAGAAGGCATCATATATTTGACCCGAGTATCGCCTTTCCATCTCTAACATTAGTGTTAAATGACCGTTTTGATATATCACACTTCTAAATGTTTGACACTGAGGGCACTTAGTGTTACTTACAATGCTTGCTGTGCTGTGAATTTTCCTCTCCCTGATTACACACTATTAGAGATAACTTTTCAGTTTAGGGACCCTAACATGTCATTTTTTGAGAGATTTCTCTATTTATTTGTTCTGCTTTCTGACCTGGGATGTAACAGGGTGACTCCCTACAAAATTCAGTGAGTGACAGTTGCATAGGGGTCCTCTGCTAAGCAAACAAAATGAATCAGCAGGTTGGGGAAAAGTTACAATTTCCTTCCTTTCCTGATTTTTCTGTGAATTGAGGAATACTTCATATAGAAACATAAACATCACCTGGGTGGTGACTACAAAAACCCCCAAACAACCCCTAGAATCTAGGGAAGGGAACTTAACTCATCTGTGAACGCTTATCTTTTGTCTATGGCAGTTTGCTGACTGATTTAGGTTTAAGATTTATGCAAATGTCACCCAGTTGCCTTTAGCATGCATCTTCTTTTCTACTAAGCTATGGCTTCTATTTCAGGTCTCCTGGTGGACATAACTAGTGATTTCCACTATGTCTTCTACAACTCCAGTTTCTTCCTGATATCAGCTGCACTATTCATGGGGCTCAGCTTCTGCGCTCTGGAAAAAAAAAACAAATTGAAAGAGTCTTCAAAAGTACCTTTGGATAATCACTCCAGATATCAATACAATGAAATGCCAACTGAACCACAGTCTGAGACGCAATCCCCTCCAGTGGTCATGTACATCACAAGCATATGAAAAGAAGGAAAAAAAAAAAGAGGAACACAAATATGTGGCCTGTACAGAGCTACACAAGGGCCAGCACTGATGGCAGATGAGAAAACAAGCGTCTGCTTTCCACAACTGTTGTCATCCTTCTGCCCTGCACTTCCACTCCGCGGGGCCATGTCAGACTCCACGTGAGCGATCCAGACCACAGGCTGAGCCCAGAACCCAGCGCCAGCCAAAGCGCCAAAGGACAAAGAGAACTGCGCTTTCCTAAAGCAAACCATGGGATAACAGCCATGGTAACCAGCGCTGAGAGACAAAAGCTGTGTCAGTTCAATTGGTTTAAGTCAGTGCCTTTAAGAAGTCACTGGAATTTCACTTACACATTTCAGTTGGTAGCACTGGACAATACGTATTAATGCCTATGTTCTTTCACAAAGAAGTATTACTGCCTCGTCTGAACATGCAATTTTGGTGCAGACTTATATGAAGTTTCCTGGTTGCTTCCCATGTAGGGGGTGGCAAGACAAACACTTTCCACAAGAAGTGTGTTGTTATTTTCCACATCTCTAAATATTATGTGGAGGCTGCTGCATGGGTTACTGAACTCAGCCAGGTCTCTAGTAAGATAAAATATTCTCTCCTACAAGGTACATATATGAGTTCTTCATGCCAAGGACATTTTCAAAGCCTCAAAAGTTCAACTCCAGAGCATCAAAAAGAAAAAAAATGTCCAAACCTTAAAAGTGCCTCCTTTGTATAACTAGTGATATCTCAAGTGCTTCTTGATGTTTCATAAAATAGGATTCATGGCTTGTGTAAACATACTTCTTTCCAGCATTAACTGGGAACCATTTTGGGGTGGGGAGGGAGGGGAAGGGGGAAAGAAGGTGTTACTAGACCCAAGAATAAGTGTATACATCCTTACATAGGGCTAAATTCAAAGCCACTGTAGGTCCCCCATGTGTAAATGAATTTCCCTCTTTGGTCTTAGACTCTCAGACTTCATTACACCAGCATTCTCATTACAGAGAAGTTTTCACAAACATAACTTACATGCCTTTTAAGCACAAGCATAACTTACAAATAAATCCGGGGGGAAAATATACTGAGAAGAGTCAAGTGTTACTCACCTTCATATCCATACAGCCTTGACTGTAGGTGGCTTTTATTGCTACACTCCTGGGAGTTAACACTTGTTCGTACTAAGATGAGAGCTGCATCAGCCTCCAGCCTCCCTCAGCATCAGCTCGAGTTGCAAACTGTTTATATTCTGTATCATTCCTGATCTGACAGAAGCAGACACAAAGCACTGGAGATGGAGATCACTCAACACATTAGAACCATCTGAAAGACAGAAGCATAAAATGAGAGTGAAATGGAAGAAGCAACAGCTTTCAACTCAACCGCAGTGCTTATCTTGAGAACTGTTATACCAAATTCCGAGCTACAAAACCACAGTTTTCATTAGAGCTGTGGGCTCCCCAGACAAAACAAACAAAAAAACCCCACACTGGATGAAACCACTGGGAAACTGACTCCAAGGTCTTCAGAGACCATAATGGCTTCACAGCTGGCTTTTACAGTGGAAGAGGATCAACCCTTCAGAAGGGTTCCCGCTCCCACCACTCAGTAGTATCTATATTTCAGTACCGCTCTAGGATTACTGAACCAGTAGGCTTTGCACTTCCTGATCAAACATATACTTAAATGACTAGTGGGAGACATACAAATCTAATCTCTCATCATACGTGTCTGTTTACTTGTGTAATGCTGACATGGTCCATAACTACAAAGTAAACAGGGACTGGTGCTCCTCAGCTTACCAAAACAATGACTGCTCTGCGTTCCTGGGAAAAACATGGGGCTCTCTCCCTCTCAAACAAACCAATGAAAAGGGATCAAGTCCTAAACCTCTTCTAGCTGTTGCAAATAAAACAGCCAAGCAGCTGAACAGATTGCTATTTTATTTCTCTGTGTAATTCTTAAATTTTAAATTCTGTTCACCTTTCTACATTCCCTTTCTGTTTTCTTCCAGAAATATGGGGTCATATTGTCCCAAATCCTCACACTGCTGCAAATGTCCTGGGCAAAAGAGGCAAGCAATGTCATAGCTACAACCCATCAAAATTCATCACAGGAAAACAAAGGTTAGTTGAAGGTGCAATAGAATGTACCTCCTTTGTGGAGCCAACTGTTCTACCTGCAATGATTTAGCTGTAGCTGGCTCATGAGCAAGCAAATGTATGCTTTAATGCAGGCCTGCAAAATGCCGGGGGGTGGAGGGGAGGTACTCACCAACTGAAGCAGACACACAAGAGATCAGCTCCTCCTACACCATGGCAAAGAATCTCAGTTTTGACTACTTCTTATCTGGGCACAGCAGTACAAGATAATTTAGGATGGAAAGTTAGGAGAGTGCTTTATAGAACTGCTTTTTGATACTCCCACACTCAACATCAGGGTCACTAGGACTTATTTGCAGAGGCAGAGAGATGTTTCTGGGAAGAAAAACAATGAATTCACAAATCCTTTATTTTAACGTTTCTCAACTTGTTGGCAAAAACTTTCTAACAGCCTTATAGAATATAAGCTGCCTGAAAACAAGGTTGCCTCCTTTGGTTCCTTTCCACCGACCCTTCAGAAGTAATCCACAACCCACAGGTTAGAAACAAATCTTGGAGAGAGAACAGGAACATTTGAGGCTGTGTTTTCACAGGTAAATAAGGTGTGTGAGCTCCCATAATAGAGAAAACTATCCCCTTCCTCTCCTGTTCCACAGCTGTTCTCTTCCACCTCTCTTCAACCTGCAGTCCAAGCTGCCTTGAGCAGGAGCTTTGTAAAGCCTAATTGAAGGGACCATGCAATGCTGAGTCTGATACAGTAAATATTTATCCTACAGGAGCGGTAATACTCAGTCCTTAAGAATCTTGAGGCGCAGAAGAAAAATAAAGCAATAAAAGTTCCTTTCATTAGTTTAAGGTCATCCCATTACACAAGGCAACCACAGCTTAATTACCACCACCCCCCAAAGCAGGGTTGGGGTTTTTTTTTTTAACACCTACAGACAGCAAAATAACCCTGGCTGTAATTATGGACAAACACGAATACCTCAGCCAGATGAGAACTTAGAACTAGCAGAGCAAAAGTTGACTAGAAATAAATGTTCCTCGCTCGCCTGGTCCCCTTTTACCCCGTCTTGCTCCTTTATCATTAACCTTGCAAGGTAAGCATTTTTGCAACAAGCACCTTTCCTTACTGCAATGAAACATTCACCAGGAAGTTCACACTGAAATATTGCAAGATCATGATCCTTAAAAGTTTTAGATACTCTGCCAATGTAATTCTTGGAAAAGTTTAATAAAAACCCAAAGGTAGGTCATGGCAAACTTACACACTCTGAAACACCTCAGAAATGCAAAAACACTTAAATGAAAAGCTTGGCATGCTGTTTGCAGACCTGGCTAATAACTGCAAGAAAAGAAACATAACTACTAGAGATGAAAATTCACTGAATTCTAAGTTTGGTGAAGCTGTCAATACCCCAGCTGTACTAGCCCATTCTGTGCTAACTATTCTGGCAAAGAGCAAGTGCTTGGAGCATTCAGACAATTAAACAATATAGCCGATACTGGGTGAGTAAACAGCCTGAGCAAGAGGCTTACATACCCCAGCCAACCCTGCCTACTGCCAAGTGAGCTTTCTGGATGATCAGGACAAACTCCCCGCAGTAAGTCAGCACAAAGACAAGAAGCGCACAGCTGGTAACAAAAGCAGGTTGTGTAAGCAGTACTAACATGGTCTGCAACTCCTGCGGAAAATCTCTTGAGGACTACAAGACCAGAGGATGTTATCAAACTCTCCTCCAGGAAGCACCTCCAGCACAGCAAATTAAATGGAAAACGTTTCTCACATCTCTTAACCAGTTTTGATTAAACTCAATACAAGACAAAGGCTAGCAGGAGCACAGCTCGCGGCTCCCAGGAAGACAAGAGGAGGTGTAACTCTCCTCCTGAATACTTCTTGCCACGCACTGCATAGTGTGACCTGGAGATGCATCACCTGAAACTCAGCCAGCACAGACACTCCAGCCTTTTCTAAACACTGCTGTCTGTGAAACCACGCCAGGGGACAAAGTTCCTACTGCTACTGTGCACGCAAAATTATACTGACTGACCACAGATGTAGTGCTTACAAACAGAAGCCATTGCATTTTTCCTCTTTAAATACTGTTTTTGACCCCTTATTAGTCAGCCCCAATATCCTTAATCACTTTTCTTTGTATTGACTAGCTCCTCTGTGTTTGCTTTCTCTTTCTCACATTAGTCATTCACTTTCTGTGTAATGACAGATGTGGCTTTAAAGTATGTCAACACTTACCCCTTACAAAGGCATACATTAAAAGAGATTTGTTAATACACTAGAAAAACATTCTAATATACAAGTAGCCTGTAGCACCTTTGCTGATCATTTTCATATATATACACGCATATATAGATATATACACACACATATATATACATGCACCGACTTAAGCTGGTAATTGTGACAAGAGTTGAAGGTGCTAGCGCAGGTCTGGCTTAAATTTTTATACCAGGTAGAAATAAACACCTTCACTTTCATATTCTCTGTCTTCCCACACCATTGCAATGTCAAAAGATTTAATGTCACTGCATTCCATGTAGCTTCTTTGCTCATCCTTCTGTTTAATGTGGTCATGGGCAGATATTTTACTACACCCAGCTGTGTGGTAGGAGAGATTATCAGCCCAACATGCTTGTCACTGATGCCGCATATTTGACAGATCAGTCCACGTTCAATTTGCTTTATATGAAAATCAACTCCATTTGAGATAATACAAAAGACAACATCTGCTCACAGCCCGTTTCCTATCTTATCTACAGAAGAACCTCCGTGCATTTAATTGCTTTAATAAAAACAACACAAATTTCTTCAGAGTTCACCCCCCCAGTTTATGATGTTTATGTACCTTTACCTTATACGTTTACACGACATGAACCACAACTGAATCCACTTGCAGTGCTTATAATCACAGTGGTTTCACTGGAATCGTGCTAGTTCAGAATCCTGTAATTGCTCTGCTTTGTGCTTAGGCCAGGGCATCGTACAACCAGGGTGGAATTACCTGCTGCTGGTTTAGTTCACTCCTCCTTGGCATCACTTCTTTTTTTATTTTCTCCAGGTAATTTCTTTCACAGTGCATGTACAGAGCCCTCTTTTTACCTTTTCCCTCAGCTTCTAATCCTTTTGCCATTTCACAAAAGGCAAAAAAACCTCTTTCCATTGTCCTTCTTTAGCCGAGGGGTTGCAATCCCATATTAAAACTGAAACTAACTAACCTCTTTATTCTCTCCAGCAGCCTTGCCCTCCCGACTCCCTCAGCCATCGCTTTACCACCTGCGTGCCCTGTATTTTACCACGGTGAACACCCACCGCCCGGGGAGGTGCCGAGACCCTTCCAGCAGCTCCGTCCAGAACCGGTTCACCCCTGGGCCGAGCCCCTGGGCCGCGGAGCCCGTCAGTAGCATCACGGCCTGGGCGGCAGCGGAGGGTTCATCCACCACCACAACTAACTGGAGAACCTGGAAGGACAGCAGTATTAAAAATTGATCAGGAAAAAAAAAAAATACATACATGTGAAATTGTTTTGAGTAAGTAACTAGCGAGTAAGATTCGCTCCTTTCCAGAGCCAAGCGTTTAAACATCGAAGTTTTGCCATATACCGCACACCACGATGCACTCATTTATTTGCAGCGATCGTTAACACGTTACACAGCCCACAGGGCAGGAAAACATCCTGCAAGGCGCCCGCCTGCCGCCCCCGGGGACCCCCGCTCGG
>VYZM01015799.1:79137-89325 GCA_013398915.1 Dromas ardeola | reverse complement strand
CCGCCCACAAAAGGGCGGCCCCCCCGCCCCACGCCTACAAGATGGCCGCCGCCTCATCTGCTCCCCGCCGCTTCATCTGCTCCCCGCCGGACTCGGCGCGACCGTGAGCGAGTACCGGCCCGCAGGGGGGTGCCCGGGGGAAGGGAGGGCCGAGCTTTGGGTGTCTTACAGGGGCTAGGCGTTTAGAGGCTGAGCTTGGGGCATGGCATGGCCGCTGGGGCCGGGATGGAGCTGGGGCGGCTGGAGTACTTGCAGGCCCTGGTCACCGAGTTCCAGGTGACAGACAGCCAAGGTAACCCCCGGCACTGCTGCTTGCTTATATTCTTTCTGCTTAGCATATTTCCTCACACACCTGACACTTCTCCGTTGCAGAGGCCAAGGAGCAGGTGCTGGCAAACCTGGCCAACTTTGCCTACGATCCCAAAAACTACGAGTACCTCCGGCAGCTTCAGGTCCTGGATCTGTTCCTTGACACCCTCACCGAAGACAGCGAGACCCTCGTGGAGTTTGCGATTGGTAAGGACTGCACCTGAAGGGGGGATGATGGACCAGGGGACGCCGGGCCTGGCGCCTGGGTTTGGTGGTTAATCTCCCCCCGGAGAGGCAGATGGTTGTGCTGCAAGAACAGCCCCACGCTGTGCTGGTCAGGCCTGGTTTAGTGGAGAATGAGTGGAACAGGGAGACAGGTAGGAGGGAGGCATCTCCCCCCCGTCCTCACAGAGCTGCCGTGCTTAGGGAAGATGTTTTCTGGAAAGGATTCCGTGCCCCCCCCCACCCCCGACTGTAAGTAAACAGTATCTGAATGATTTCTTAATGAAATCTGTCCTACAGAGCAACAGTCATTAATACATAAATTTTGCCATGTATAACGTATGGGTCCAATGTTATCGTTCTGCTATTGACAACCAGTCTTCTGGAATACTTAGTTGAAATGTTTTAATAAGTCCTCTGAGGAACTGCCTTACAGTGATTCATCATGGCCTGAACATAAGCTAAGGGGCCAGATCCTAATTGTGAGCGATTCCATGAGATGATAATAAATATATTTGATTTTTAAGGTTCGTGGCTGAGCTATGCCAGGGTATGGCTGCACCTTAAGGTTTCAGTTACACGTGTTCTTTACCTCTTGGCTAGTGCCGTTATCTTCCTTCTCTAAAACATCTGCAGTGAACTGGGCTTGTAGCCTCCGTTAATGTTAAGCAATGCTGGAATTCTTCATGCTACGGAAGAGGTTATGTCCAGCAGTAACAGTGCCCTCTAATGACATACAGGAGGAGGAATGTTCTGGTGGAAAATCTCTGGAAAGAATCAAGAAAACGTTGCCCAGGAAGCCGTTAAGAATTTTCTGTCCAAATCTCACAGAAAATCTGGATGCTTATTTCTGTATTAGGAAAAAGGAGTCAGCAGTGAATTTGAATCTTAGTTAAGAAAAAAGATGAGAGTGTGGAGAGCAGAGTTTGTCTTGCACGTGTCAGATATTTTCTTTTGCTGTTTCAGGCGGTCTTTGTAACCTGTGCCTGGACAAAACTAACAAAGACTACATCTTGGAGGCAAATGGGGTAGAGCCTGTAATTAACTGCCTCTCCAGCTCCAACGAGGAGACGGTCATGTCGGCAGTCACGACGTTGATGTACCTGACAACGCCGCAGTCGCGCCAGCAGACCACAGCTCTCCCAGTGGTGGAATGCATGCTTCGTTTCTCTCTCTCGGCCAACAGAAGGTTAAGCAATTTGGCAACCATCTTCCTGGAGGACTACTGCACACCGCCGCAAGTGGAAGAGGCCAGGAATCTCAGCAAACACACCGCGGTGGGGATTCCTCTCCCCAAGGACTGAAGCTGTCGGAGCAGCATAGAGCTGCTGAGAGGGAGACCTCTCTCTGTTTTCCCAGGCCTCCACTTTCTGCTCAGCAGGTCAAGCGTGTGTCAAGAACAACATTAAAGAGGGGAATTGGTCATACCACCACTGGATTTTAGTTAATAAAGAGGACGGTACAGGACTACCATGTCAGTCAGGCCAAGCACGCAGCTAAAACTGCAAGCAAATATTTAAAATAAAACAGGTCATGGCTGTTGGAGAGCAGGTTGCCAAGTGCAGCCCAGCACCCAGCTTGCACAGATAACCCTTCCCAGCAATGAGGGGGTTTTTCTGCTTGGGTTACTGGGCAGCTTATATCCCCTCTGGTTCCTGGCTGGTTTTGCTGCAGCTCTCCTCTTCAGTGTCAACTCAAATGACTTTGAAATGTCACATAAACTTTATTCCTCCTGCAGAAGAAAGGCGTTTCCCTGCCCTGGCAGTTTGCAATGTTACTGCATCCTTTTTGATACTAAATATGCCATCCTATCATCATGGCATAGGCACCAGGCTAGTAAATCACTACACAGGGCAGGTTGTAGCTATCCTATAAATCAGGAAGTTGTTTTTTCTTTCATTACCACTGGTGAGAAAGGTGACAATTCAAAAAAAAGGGCTCATGGCAATCTGGCTCATGAGAACAGCTGTCTTGTAAAACCTTCTCTTAATAAAACATTAACTTAAATGCTGTGTAAACAGTTTTGGATAAGCTCATAAATATTTCTCTACAGCACTTGCAGCCCAGCCTTCGCCCACTCTTACTGGTGCACATGGGCCAGAAATTGAAGCCAGCTTGGTTTCCTTTCATTATCAGCCAATGATGCAAAAGGCAACCCAAAAGCCAGGGTGGCTGAATACATAAAATTTAAAAGAGTTTGGCTGTTGAGCACAGTGCTCCCTGACAGACACCCACGCGGTGTCTTCTCAAATTTCAGAGCTTTACTTCTTCCTCTTTCTCCCCACCCCCCCCCCGCCTCTGGCCCCAGTCGGCCAAAACCAAATAGGAGTGAGGTTAAAAGCACGCACACAAAAAACCAACCCACAACTACTTGTATTTTATAGTTTCTCTTCACCATCAGCAAACATCCAAAACAACTCTACAGAGATGAATTAACTGAATGCAGAGCAATTCTTCCACAAACCTGGAAAGCAGTCAGCTCTGCAGCATGTCTAACAAGGGCAGCTCATTTCTTATAACTGACCCCTCCTAACGCCCCTGCCTGTCTGACGGCGCTTGCTGCCTCCAGGGAATGGGTTTCCCTGCCAGCGGGAAGAGCACGGCATCCCCTTTTCGCATCACCGCCTGCGCTTGCTTTCCAAGATGCCTTTCCAATCGTCCGCCCAGGAGAGCAGCCGGCGGCGCGGCGCCTGCAGCTGGAGGTGCCTGTTGTGGCAGCAGGTAAAGAGGACGTGCTCCCAGCTCGGGTTCAGCTCCGCGCCTGAGGAGGGCAGGGAAAGAAAGCTGGAGGCAGCTGGGGGTTTTCCTCCCCAAGCTAACAGAAAGCGATGCAAATGCTTTTCAAACCTCTAATGGTATCCTTGTCATCAAACAGCAAGTCGGCAGCTACGACGGTCTTATCTCGGGTTAGAATAATCCGCTCCACAAACTCAGGTCCCAGATGTTTTTCTACCCACTTATACTGCAGAGGCAAGAAATAAGAAAGGAGAAAATTCTGCCGCACTGTGAGTTTGCACATTTTTCAAGTCGGATCAGCCCTCGTACAGCAATCTTTTCCCCCATAAACCTACATCTGTGTCTGCGAATCCCCGCCACAGAGACTGGCTGTGGCCCAGGATGCTGATTTAACCTGTACTCGTAATGGCCTTCAGTCAGCACGGCGTTTGCCGTGCCTAATTGCTGTCAAGTTTGCAAGCGGCGCTGGCTGCTTGCCCCGAGCACGCGGATTGTGCCCACCTAAGTCATTCCAGTGACTGAGGTCCTCCCCTCCGTTCTTGTGCCAGTGGCAAACAGGGCTAATCCCAACGCTACAGCCTTCTCTTAACTCGGGATTGGCCTCTTTCAGGACAGCTGGAGATCTCAGGCTCCAGATTTAGACAGAACAAGGTTTTGTTAGTTGAGGAGCCTCCAGTGCGGAATCCTCTGGGAACACCCCATCCCTCGGGGCCATGCTGCAACCATTCCTTTGCTGGAGCCCAAGTCTCACAAGCCATCTCCAAGAGGACAGGGCTCACGTGCCCCGCAATAAGGCTGGCATCACAGGGCACTCCGAGATTCCCTGTCCTACGCTATTGCTGTGTCCAGGCAGCTGCCCCTCATCCAGAGGGCTGGCAGGGACACTACTGTCTTTGTAAATTAATGACTCTGACTTGGGTGCTCTGAAATAGCAAGGCTTTGCAAAAGCAGCATTCAAACCAGTAGAATAAATTCTCTCCCACCTTTTCCACGATGCAGTGCTCATATTTCCGGAGAGGACTTGTGCAAATAAAGACTTCAGTGCTGAAAAGAAACAGCCTTCATTAGCAGTCGGGGGAAAGTGCGTAAGATAATGGCAAAGGGCTGCAGAGTGCAAAGTTTCCTTACTCCTGCATGCGGATCATCTCCTGTATAGCTTCAAGGGCCCCTGGAATTGGATCCAACTCTAGAAAGAAGCCAGGGGATTCGTAGACACTGGCTACCTTTTCCTGCAAGAGATAGGAGGACAATTAGCAACGCCTGCGCTTTATCCCAGTTCTGTGCACAACAGTTGTCCAGTTACCCCATGTATAACAGCCATCAAAGGCTTCAGAGGGTGAGGCGATGCTTCATGTCTGGAATGGATTTAAAGTTTCTCACCTTTAGGGTTCTGGGGAAAGTCCAGCTCGGGCACACAAGAAGGAGAAGTTACTCTGGGTGGCTCGTTTGGAGCAAGGAGGCAGAGCTGATCCCGACCTGGCTTTGTTTCCACAAGCATCTCCATGAGCAGCACCACAAAGGCGGCGCTGACCTACAGCTTGACTGAGAGAGGGAGAGCTCACGCCTCGCCCCTTCCCAGCAGGTCTCTCTCTACTAACTCTTGTGAAAATCGAAGGAACAAGTTTGAAGCTTCTGCTTCTCTGCCACATTTGACTGAAATTTGCTTACGGCTGCGGAATTTACCAGGGACACGTGGGTAGACACATGTACCCCCCAACAGCCCTCTTTTCCTTCAGAACAAACAGGGCAATATGGTGACCATGCTAATTACCATCCTCAGTGGAGACACACTCAGAGGTCAGCACACCCACGCGTTTGGGGTTAATCCTTTCAGACCAGAACAGCTCAGCAAGAGGGAAAGAAGAGAACAGGAGAGTTAGGAAAACTACGTTTCTTTGCTGCTTTCTATGATTTTCAATCACACACTACAGTAACAGCCGTTAAAGGAGGAGATCCTGACCTTGGCATGGCCAGCTGCTCCTCGGTGATAACGTGCTGGTGCAAAGTCTACTCAAAAGGGTGTGAGACCGCAGCAGGAGATTCAGAGGTGGATCCCTGTGCTGCCCCAAGAACCTTTGGCTTCATCAACTGACCTGTGCCCCTCTGTGGGTCCCAGCTGGGGCTGGTGGTGATTCGGCTGGGTCCCACCTACCGCTCCCCGCCTCTGACCCCAGCACACAACCTTAGCAGTGGACGGAGCAGGGCGATTAAGGGGATCACAGCTTTATCCCTTCTCCCTCTGCACCTGCTCCCGGTGGTAAACCCACCTTCCATACAAGCATGTGGGACGCCACAGGAATCAGGGAAGTCATTAATGGCAAACAGGTGGGAAAGGAGGGTCTCTCTAAAGTTATAATCATTTTTAAGTAGGAAAGAAACAAGATTACTGGAGGGGCAATGTTTTGCCAGGCTAAAGTGGCCAAAAATGGTGTAAAAAGGTAAAAGGAATTTAATATGCTACAGTACAGTGGCATCTTTAATCGCTATAAGGGGAAGTAGGATTTCCAGGGCAATTCCTGTGCCTCTAGTTAGGACTCTCCTTCCAGTCCTTTTTTTTTTTTTTTTTTTTAATTTACTGATAAGACATTCTTGCACCTTTTACTACTAGGAAGTTCACTGGTTTGAGTCCAACTCTGGTTAGTTAATTTTAAAATTTGCTACCCGGCGCCCGTTCAGCAGCCTGCGTTAAATCAGAGCGTTTCGGTGCAGGTCGCAGTAGGCGGCTCCTCTTTTCACACAGCCCATCCTGACAAAGCACCCGCGGCAGCAGCCACAAGGGCTAAGTCCACTTCCAGGCCTAAGTTGCATTTTCAGGCAGAGAGGTTGAGCTTCCAGTATCTCTTCTACCCTAAGATACACAAATCTTACCTTCCCTGGGGTCATACAGTGAACTTCAGAGGTGCTGAGACAGCATTTTTCTGCAAGCAGTAAAGTCTTAACGTTCCTATACCACAGAATAATTTAGAAAACTTAGTTCTTGGTAAGTATTCTTCAAAGGCAGGCTGGCAGCCTTTGCTTAGAACTTGTACAAGATTGCTTTATGGTGCAGCTGATGGTCTCCTTGCTCTGTATCACCGGTGGAACATCAACATAAAAACCATTTGAATTAAGCAGCAACGAGGAGTCAGCATTAAACAGGTCTCCCAGCTGACAGTGCTCACCCAGCTAGCGTAATTTACAAATACTCATAAACCAACAGCCAGAAATTTGGAAGCACTGCCTGGATTCACATGCAAATCAGAAGAGTTTAAGGAGTCTAAGTGAAGACGTGGCAATCTGATCTGCCCAGATCTCCGTTTCCATGCAAAGCCCCACTGATCCCAGCAACAATTCCCTGGAGCTCTCCCCAAGGAGATTCAATTAGAGAATCGGGGCTTCTGCCTGAAAGCTCTTTTATCCTACAGCAAGGCACTAGAAGCTGGCAAGTTTCCACCACGTCACAAAAATGTCTGGCTTTGCTGGAAACAGGAATTTGATTTGATGACTCTTAGAACCAAAAGCCATTTGTCCAAAAAAAAAAAAAAAAAAAGTTACTGGAAAAAGAAAGTAAAACGATTTTCTTTCCTTATTCTCATCCCACCGCTGTTGAACCTTCGCTTTTAACTTCCATTAGCAGGAAAACAACTCCCACACAAAACTAGAGGAATCGTATCTATCCCTAAGCTTTCCCATTTGCAATACTTAAAATAACTTTAGAAATTTTTGCCACTGCTGGAGATGTCCAATCCTTTTTTGAAACTGTCTGGGTTAACCAGCCGTGGTATTTACATAAAACCTGAAGGAGCTTCAAATCTTTAAAACTTTATTGTTCTGCCAAATGTACGTAAAACAGCCCAGAGATCCAGAGGTTACCGGAGGAGACAGACACACAACACAACTACACCAACCTAATTTCCTTAGGAAGCCAGGCTAATAACGAACAGCAAGATAAGAGCTTTCTGCCACTGCTGGTCTGCGCGGGATTCAAACCAGTTACCTGGTTATTTCATTGACACACCTACGGTCTGGGAAGGAACAGGATGAGCATGAACCAAATTAGGGAATGGGAATGCGAGAAATAGAACAGAACACAACTTTCAGGACAGATCAGCTTGTAGACTGTCCAAATAAAAAGCCACGACCCCTTAAGTTACTTGCAATTTTTTATCCCACTATACCCAAATGGGATTCACTCAAGGAATACTCTCTTAAGCAATAGATCGTGTTCGTTTATATAAAATGATAAACAAATCATGCCTAGTCCCTGTATTTACTAGTTCTGAGAAGTTTCGAGCATCGATAGTCATCGATTACAGCTTGGTCAGTTTGGAGCCTGTGGAAATACTGCCTGAACCCATCAGGCGCTCCCGTCCCTCAGAGCGGTGCAGGAGCCCCTACCACACCATGGAGCAGGAGGGAAATTAATGTGAATTGTCATTTCTTAGCAGTAAAAAAAACCCTACAGGCTCAATACAGGATCTCAAAATTAGCAACGAACTTCTCAGGGGCAGTGCACGGCACAGCCTGGGCCAGCATCCCTCCATGTTCTTGCAGTCCCCGACTGTCCTGCAATAGCCTGAAGGAAGCGTGAAGTCCGGATTCACAGTATTTTTAATTTTGCCTTGCAAATGCCTCGCCTCCCATATTCATTCAAGTCATTAGCAAACGTTAAAAATAGCAACAATTTGCACAGATGTAGGGTGTACCACAAGCTTTTTACATACTATCCCAGATCGTTTACTGTGCGCTTTGCTTGTCAGAGCACGCAGAGGGAATGATATAGATACGGGGGTTTATTAGCTGTACAAACCCCATATATATTTTTTATATTTCTTGCTACATTAACACTTGTGGAGAGCTCAGCGAGCCTTAGGTAAGTTATTGCTAGTGCTGCATAGCAAGGGCAGCTCACGAGTGGGTAAAGAACACGCTGAAGATGGTTTGGCGAATAGTTACATCCAGTTATTTTTATAACAGAAACACTCATGGCCAATTCCCACACCCCCCCCTCTCTGTAAGGGGCTCACACTCACACACACTCTCACACACACTCTCACACACACACACGAAGACGAATTATCGCTATACAAATTAAGGCTGTCGGCATCAAACAACCCTTCGTAGCACCCCCCTAAAAAGAAAAACTAACCCTCCCCTCTGCTTTGCGGTGGGAAGAGGAGATTCCCTTCGCCCCCAGGGCACAAGAGGGAGGCAGGGCTTTTGTAAAGCAGGAGCCCCCTCCCCGTTTTCCGTCCCGCCGGCTCCCCCCCGGCCCCGGCCGCGCTCACCCCCAGGTCCTCCCGCAGGCTGCGGTACTGCTCCCGCACCGAGAAGCCCCTCCGCTCCGCCAGCTCCACCCGCGGCTCCCCGGGGAAGCGGGAGACGAAACCCCGCAGCACGGCGCCCTCGAAGTCGGCCAGGACCCCGTCCATGTCCACCAGAACCCGCAGCGCGCCGGCCCCGGCCATGGCCACCGCCGCCCGCCCCGGGCCGGCAGCGGGGCGGGCCCTCCCCGGCCGTGCCCATTCCCGCTCCCGGCGGGGGAATCCCCTCGCCCGAGCCCCGGCTGGGCTCCGCGTTTCATACCGGCTGTTAAGGAGCGGCAGCCCCGGAGGGGGGGCCCAGAGGAGACAAAAATGACCGAGGGCTGGAGCCCCTCTGCTGTGAGGACAGGCTGAGAGAGCTGGGGGGGTTCAGCCTGGGGGAGACCTTAGAGCCCCTTCCAGTCCCTAAAGGGGCTCCAGGAAAGATGGGGAGGGACTCTGGATCAGGGAGTGGAGCCAGAGAACGAGGGGGACCGGTTTTAAACTGGAAGGGGGGAGATTTAGATTACACATAAGGAAGAAATTCTTGGCTGTGAGGGCGGTGAGCCCCTGGCCCAGGTTGCCCCGAGAAGCTGTGGCTGCCCCATCCCTGGAGGGGTTCAAGGCCAGGCTGGATGGGGCTTGGAGCAACCTGGGCTGGTGGGAGGTGTCCCTGCCCAGGGCAGGGGTGGCACCAGGTGATCTTCCAACCCAAATCATCCAAATGATCTCCCCTTCCAACCCAAACCATTCTATGTAGGAGAGGAGGAGCCCATTAGAGCAAATCCAGTTTTATAGTTAAGCACCTAGGGCTAGAGCTTCTCCAAAACCGACTTGGAAAGCCAGGGTAGTTTTAGGCACTGGTTCTTCCAGGAGGAGGGTGGAAAAGGCACATTCCCTGCAGCAGAAACACCAGTTCTGCACATTTCCGCTGCTTCGGCTTATCACGCTGCAGATCCCCTCCAGGACAGTAGAGAACTTCATGGTTTGGTTTCCCTTCCACCCCTCCTCCCTTGTCAGGTTCTTTTTTTTTTTTGTTTCTTTTTGTGGTGAGGAGAATAAACTTTAATTTCCTCCATTTTCTTTAAAGAAGAAAGCATTTTGGATAAAACAGACTATTTATATCAAGCCATATTCCATGCTTCTCTGAGCTAGATGATAAAAATGAAGAGGTAAGCCAGACACTTTCTTCAGGGGAAGATGGCACAAGATGGTGAACTCAAGGTGTAAGAACCCTCCTCCTCTGCTGCATTCCACCTCTAGTAGAGTAAGGCAGGTTGGCAGAGACAAGGACAACTGAGAACAAAGCAAAACCAAACCTATGAAATAAAACCCACACAGGAAACACTGCTTCAAAATTTCTATATTATTTACTTTTAAGCAACAGTCCAGCTTTGTGAAAGTACAACACACACTTTAAAGGATGAGATTTTCACCTCATGGTCAAGCACCAGCATGATCATGCACAGCATTGAGTCAGTTGTAAAAAAAATGCCCTGTAATTTTTATTTATTTATACGATCCACTCCACCTTCACTGAATAAAGTCTGAATAAATCCCCTCCTAGCATTAGGCCAGGCGGCTCTGGTTGTCAGCCCTCTATTTGGCACATACCCTGCTTCCTAGTAGTCCAGTATCA
>VYZM01015799.1:68469-79114 GCA_013398915.1 Dromas ardeola | reverse complement strand
TTTTTTTTTTTAAAGGCAGCATGGTGTACACTAACCACTTTATGATTTATATGGCACAGCAGGGTTCAAGGCATTTACCACATGCAGTCAATGAAGCCTTTTAGATCCCCAAATCCCACATGTGGAGGAAGGGACTGCTCTTGCTGATTGTTTGCTGGCCTGTTTAACCAGGATTCTAGACCCTTGTAAAGCTAAGGGGTTCTAAAAAAACCTCAGTACAAAAACCCTCTAAGCACACTTAGAACCAATCTACTCTCCTTTGAATTACATTTACTATACTTCATAAAGCTTTCCCTCAAGTCTATCACTAGAAAACACTCATGTCACTTCCAGTAGATCTGGGGGAAACACAGGACAGAAGTGGGAAAAAAACCAACCCCTTGATCTCAAAAAAAAAAAAAAAAAAAAAGATGGAGTACATAAAGTGCTTCTTTTTAATGAAAGAAATTCGAGATGTACAGTCAGGCTCAAGTTGTGCAGTTCACAAGCATGGGGGAAAGAAACAGACACGAGTTCAAAACAGTCAGGAAGGGAAAGGTTTAACCGAGGACTAGGCTGGACTTGCCACCGGGTGGATTTCTCCTGGATGGTGCAGGTGCTGGTGCTACTGGGCTAGGAACAGGTGCAGCAGGCAGGGATTTTTCTTCATTCTGACCTGGGGCAGCTTCTACATCAGCCTCAGTGTTTTCTAGAAGAAAAGAAGCTTTTAAAGTGTTTGATGTGGATGAGGAAAGCCAGATGTTTCGCTGCCTTAGACAGATCAGCTCCTGTGAGTTTTCCCCAGGCTTACAGCCACACTCGAGTGCTGCTGTAACCTGCTGGCAGCACCGACTTCAGCCCTCGGAAGTGTTTTTCAGATGAACTCCGATGCCTTACGGTTCAGTTTCAGGCATTCAAGAGCCACATTCACTCAGCTGCTATTAGGGGGACTCCAGCAATTTTTTTTTTATTTTTTATTTTTAATGACAAGCAGCTTAAGTCTTGTACATATTAGTCAGCATACGACCATGACAATTGTAACTCAAGTCTGAGCAGGTGCTGGAAACCAAGTCGCAGAAGCACCAGTACTCGTAAGCGAGAGCTCAGATTCAAACTACATTCCCAATTTCGTAACTAGAGGGAAGAGGATCTGGCACACACTTCTGAGGTTTCGCACAGAACAAACAGGGAACAGCCATGCATGGGTAGGCTCCGACCGTACATTCCCTGGAAAGCGCATGATAGTTTCATCTATTTTAAATACTTCTGAACGACAAGTGAAGACAGGACACAGGAGGAATTCTTCACAGGAAGCACTTTAGATACTGTAGCAAGTAACTAATGTATCTGCTTCATTGACAATTCACTCATGAGCACAGCAAGTACTTTAGCACCTCACATTGTTAGAGAGTAACACAATCAGTTATGAGCCAAAGGCACAAATCGGCACCAAGTAGCCCCTGACACTTGGCGGGGCGAGGGGAGTGGAGCTTCACTGCCAGCTCTGTGGAGACCGACTTCACCTGTTTTTAACAAATCCCTTAGTTTTGTCTAGTGATCACTAGTTCTTGCTTTGGAGGATTCAGGGAACATCTGCACATTCACCTTAACCTCCGTCTTCACGATGTAGTAAGTCTTGATCCCTCTCCCCTAGCCTTGTCCTCAACTGAAGGGACACAGCTATTTCAGTCTCTCCTCGTAAGGCAGCTGCGGCACCTCCTTACCTTTCCCATTACCTTCCTCTGCCCTTGCTTACCATCAACTACAATCTTCTGGTCTTTCCATTTCAAGGACCGTATACACAATCCAAAATGTGGGCATATCATTGTTTACAGAGGCAAAGGCATTTCTTGTTTCCCATTCTCTTCCTGATGATATTCAATATTTTGCTGGCACCTCCAAACATTTCAGAGAACTGCCTTCAGTCTTACTACTGAAAGACCTTGGCGGTTAATGCTGCGCAGAGCTGAACACAAGACTGGTGTGGTTTAGGTGTTGGGGCTTTTTTCTTTTGTCCCCTAGATGCATTACTTTATACTTACTTATGCAAAGATTATCTCACCACCATTTTACCTGCCTACCTTATTTAGTTGAGTCCTCCTGACAGCGAGATTTTCTCACCATCAGCACAATTTGACTACTTGAAAGAGCTAATATCACCAACAGAATTGGAGACTTCACTGTTCATTACCTTTTCCAGGTCATGGATGAAGGCACTGAATAAAACTAACCCCAGCATCGCTTCCCATGGCTCATTTTTCCAACCTGAAAAGCAATCACTAAGCCCTACCCTTTGCCTCCCGTTCTTTAGCTACCTTCCTAGCTACAGAAGCAGCTTTCCTCCAGTCCTGTGGCAACTCAGTTTATTTTTTTTCTTAAATAATCTTTGATGCAGAATTTTATCACAAACACTGAAAACCCACTTGTGTCCACTGAACGCCCTGTATCCATGCTTGTAATACTCTCAAAGAACTCCAGCAGCTTCATATAGTCTCCATGCAATCAGAAATAGTCTGCAGTATAGATTCTCCGCTGTATTCCTTAACCCACAGGCACATCTGAACAAAACAGTTCATGTGAAGTTTTAAGCGTGAAGCTCGTGCGTACCACCGCCTGCTTACTCAGCAAGCCCAGAACAACGGGGGCCGTGCCCCCTGCGCACACAGCGCCGAACGCTGCATTGTCTGTGCCCTCCGCAGCCAGCCCCAGCGCTGCGCGGTGCTCGTGGTGATGGTCTGTCCACCGAACGCCAGACTCCACCTTCCTGTGTGTCACCGAAAGTCAGTCACTGGCGACAGTTAACGGAGTGCTGCCCAGTTCTCCTGAGCTAGTCACATTCATTAAGTACACAGCGCAAACTGAATCACAAAAGAAACAAGAACTGCTATCACAGGAGACTTTGGGGAAGTTTCTGTTAGTGCTTAGAGGCTCACGTAACCAGCTGACATACACATTAGTACTTCCTACATAAATAAGTTATAGATAAGTTTGCTGATCTGGGCTGCATAGGGAAGAGTGTGGCCAGCAGGCCAAGGGAGGTCTCTACTCTGCACTGGTGAGGCCACAACTGGAATACTGTGGCCAGTTCTGGGCTCCCCAGTTCAAGAGAGACAGGGAACTACCGGAGAGAGTCCAGCGTAGGGCAACAAAGAGGGATTGGAGGGATTGAGGGATTGGGAGCATCTCCCTTAGGAGGAAAGGCTGAGAGAGCTGGGACTCTTTAGCCTGGAGAAGAGAGGGCTGAGGGGAGATGTTATCAATGCTTACAAATACTTAAAGGGTGGGTGTCAGGAGGATGGAGCCAGGCTCTTCTCAGTGGTTCCCAGTAACAGGACGAGGGGTAACGGGCACAAGCTGGAACACAGGAAGTTCCGATCAAATATGAGGAAAAACTTCTTTACGGTGAGGGTGACAGAGCACTGGAAGAGGCTGCCCAGGGAGGGTGTGGAGTCCCCTTCTCTGGAGACTTTCAAGACCCGCCTGGATGCAGTCCTGAGTAACGTGCTCTAGGCAATCCTGCTTTAGCAGGGGAGTTGGACTAGATGATTCCTAGAGGTCCCTTCCAACTCCGAAATTCCATGATTCCATGAATCTAGTAACTAAAGTGGTAAATGCAACAGGATCAGATCAAATGTTAAAGTTCTTCCCTTATCAGGAAGGGTATAATCCCCGAAACAGCTTTCTGCTGAGTGTACTGCAAACCATTGGAAACTTTGATGCACAGAAAGGAACTACAGAAAAAAAACAGGAAGAAGACCGCTGCAAAAGCAACACGTTTTCTTCCCCTAGATAGACATGATTAAACAAATACGCGTACCCCACCTGACACCTACCTGGGGTTTTATAATCAGTTACATACAGAAAATTATTTCCAAATTCAGAAGAACATTTTTTTTAATGATGGAAACCTGTTAAGCATCTAGTTATGCTGAGAACTCGTAAGCAGACAGCTTTTATTTGGAGGCGTATTCATTCATCCCTTTTCAAGCCCCGGAGACAGTTCTACAACATCAAGTATGAAATCACAAGTGCGACAGGTGGGATATTCACCAGCTCACGTCTGCCATCTCACACAGCAGGAACGTCAAGTGGTGGAGTGACACAGCTGCCTCAACAAGGCTCTGTGCTCCATTAAGCTATGATACCCAAAGCTATCAAACACTGTAAATTAATTTAACAATTCATTACAATTCTCACTATCTGCCACAGATGCCATGTCCAGGAAGCATAAGCTTTCTACTCCTTCCTAAGTGACATCAGTGGAAGTTTAACATTCAAACATTTGCCTGTCATTTTTATTTCATCTTGACCATCTTCAAAAATGTAATTTTTAGTCACGGCCATAACATTTTTTTTTTTTTTAAACCACCTCCCAGCATATGTTTACTTGGTACTTGATAGAACTTCCTTCACTGTCACCTACCAGAAAAAACAAACCAAAGGCCAACAAGTATGACACCTGTGAAAATGGGAACTTGTTCTAAGAGTCAGGAATATCATTTTGTATTCCAAGTTTCAGTCAGCTGTTGCTCACCCTCACCAGGCAGCCCTATTTCTGCATCCTCCCATCCACCTCTTCTTGCCTCACCGCTGCTTGCAGGCTCTCATCTGACCCCATGGTGAGCTGGTTTAAACAAGTACCAGGAAAAGCAGCACAGCCCTTAGATCAGTTTACTTCTATTATCAAACCACATCCTCCTACTTGAGGCATAAACTCTAAATGCCTCCGGTGCTAATTAAGACCAGACAGACATGGGAAAGAAATACTAAAGAAGCCTGTATAGTTCGATGAGAAGCAGCCTGCTAAAGAAGCAAAACTTATTTTGGGAAAAGATACCACTTAGGAGGTAGTTAAAAAACGTTCTGGAAAACCTCACACCCTCCCAGCAGAAGTCTTTTCAGGACCCGGAACTGCTAATGGCTCTTGTGATTTCCCACAACTCTTAGGTGTTGAAAGTAGCACTTAGAAAGTACCCGGTCAACATACACATTCCTCTCATCAGGAAGTAAGCTATTCTTAAGGTGAATCTTAAAATGGAGAGATTTCCAGCCTCACAGCTAGAAAAAACACTTCAAGGTTAGCATGCATGCTGCTAGGGGAAATGGCTCTCTTTACATGAAATTTGCAGTATGCATATGAACTTCCTTGGCAAAAATCAGCATTTAAAAAGCTACAGGAACTTAAAAGCTAGTTAATGCAGACACTTTCAGATGCAGTAGCTGGTTTTGATTATTTCTGTGAATGTAGTGTTTCCTGTATGAGAAGACAATAGGAAAGAAATAATTTCTAAACTAAAATCCACTAAGTTGACTGTACTATTTAATTATAAGCTACTCTAACAGCAGTTTCAATCACTAACTCTTTGCAAGATGGTATCCACCTTGCCTTCTAGTACTTAAACAAATCTTGACACCAACTGCTGCTGGCAAAATAAATGAATAAGACTGTTCTCATTTTTAACCTGATGACTAACAGGCCCTCCGCCATTTCATTCCACATCCAGGCTTCCACTAAGACAGTCAGGGCACTTTATTGATTTGATGGATTCAAGGGACAACCCCAAGCTGTCTCTCTCCTAACACACGAGGATATATCCTATTCTATTCCAAAAGCACCTAACTGCAAAAAGGCTTTTACTAGAAGAGTCCAAAGGAGTTACTTACCAGAAGTTTCAACACCACCATCTCCTCCCTAGAAGAGAGAGAAACACATTATATCTCATACTTCACAATATATTTTCCTCCTCCAGAGAGAGGTACTCAGTACTCCATGCTATGACCAGGGTGGTCAGGCATGCTGCTCTGTCTAGCAACACTTCCCAAGTGACAGACCCCATGAAGCACTTTCAGACCAGTAACGTGCTCTTTGGGACAGATATCAGAGTGGCACCGTGGGTTCTGCATACCTATTTCTGCAGATTAACACCATGGGTTTGTAAGCATCAATTCTTACAGAGCGACTAATTTAATTTCATTAGCTGTTTATTTACCTAACATCCTTTTAAAAGTTTAAACAGATACCGAAGAAATCCTGATGACCTGTAACATGTGGCATACTTGTTATTCCCACACCGTGAAGGATGTGGGTAGGCAAGAGCACTTTATTATAAACAGCATCCTCCATGAGGCAGCACCGACAGGAACCGGAACATCGGAACTGCTGAGGGTCAGTGACAAGAAAGTTACACTGTAAGCAACTAGCAACTCCTTTCTACTAAGCGACTCTTTC
Organism: Dromas ardeola; assembly: GCA_013398915.1. Taxonomy (NCBI): domain Eukaryota; kingdom Metazoa; phylum Chordata; class Aves; order Charadriiformes; family Dromadidae; genus Dromas; species Dromas ardeola. Next base: position 72,906 of record VYZM01015799.1, on the reverse strand, counting down.
CAACATTTATCTGTTAGCAAGGCCAAGAGCTTTTGTTCTATCCAGGATATTTAACTGCATTTGTGAAATACAGATGAGGTTTGTTTTGCAATGTTACTGATAAAGTTTCCTTCAATATATAAACAGCGAAACATTCTTTTCATACTGTATCTGTTCACAGGCTGCAACTTGACACAAAGATAGAGAAAGTCTTCCAGCAGCAGCCAAGGCTCCCGAATGACATGCGCTTTCATCAACTTTCATAGATTTAATATTGTTAATTACATAGTGAAACTGCAGTCACCAGGATACAAATGCACAGGAGCTCACGCAAATGTATTGCCTTAAGTCTCAGACTGGGCTACAGTACATGAGCTCCAGCTTCTGCTGTCTGCAGCTGTAACTACTGCACACAATTAAAGTATTTCGCATTGGAAGAATCTGTTTGCAAAGCCGAGAACCACAGTATTTAATACAATTAAGTAGAAAATAGAATTAGACTAAACAGTTTATTTTTGTTTTCTGTGGTAGCAGCTATAAATTTAATCTCACTTCTATTTGCTAAATTGGAACAAGCCATTTTCTGCAACAAAGAACAATTTCATGGCTCAAAACGCCTATTAATAACAAAAAATGGGTTAAAGTAATGAATTATCAAAATAAAACTTACTGTTTATAACCCATGAGGGAAAAGGTATCTGCCACAACATTTGAGATCAACAATTTACCCACCCAGTTCTTTTCAGAAAACCTAAAGCTGGAGAGCTTTAAATAACAAGGTTTCTTTTTCCCCCCCTCTAGAATTTGTTCATGCAAGTGCAGTCTACCCTTGGTTCCTGTTTTCCTAAGTTCAGAGGAATTGTTACCCTTCATCCTGTTTTTCCCTTTAAATGTAAACATTCAGCAAGCAAAACCCGCGTTAACGCTACACAACATGCTCCATATTGCTATCAAGCAGACACTTTACATAAAAAATGACGGTATTATTAAAGTCAGTAACTGAAATAAAATAAGCATTCATGCTACTGACTACTTGTTGGGATGTGAAACCAAGTCCTTTGTCAGTCAAAAGATCCACACAGAGTTTGTTGTAGGTAACTATTGTTTGTAAAATCTGTTAAAACACACAATTACACACATGGCTGAAGCTGGATTTCACACCACTTTGTTACTGTCTCATCCGTAACAGTTAAGAGCTCTGGAAAACAGTCTTTTTAGAAAAACCCAGCCCTTCATCAAAATACTGTAAGACTATCACATGGAAAAGAGAACCTCCAGGAAAAGAACAGATTCAAATCCTACAATGCCTCCAACTGTGTGAACCGTAGGTGATAAAGCAATCACACACAGAGCCTGAATTGTCCCATTATCAGGCTCTTCAGTAGTCAATGTACTGACCTTAGGATCTACAAAGTCTCCACAGTTTGCATCAGTTGAGTTTCTTCTTTGTGGTCCAGATGATTCACAGTCTTCTCTGATTTCACCTGGCTTAGTCCCTACAAGCAGAGATTGAGTCTAAGCAGGTTGCAAGATAAACTTACTGGGCAAACCGATCATAAACATGGCCATTTGGGTGTTGTTTGTGTGTTTTTTAAATTAAGGCTTTACCATTCTAAGATGTCCTGGTCCTTTAGATACCGTCTTCCAAGTTACTGTTTTACAACAGCATCTCATGCCGTTGAGGCTGCCATTTAAACAGATGGAAACTAGGGTTCCCAAGGCCATCCATACTGGAAGTGCTCTGCTGAAATGGAAGCTTTATCCCAGCTGCGAGTTTAGCAAAGCTAAAGTTCCTCTGATTAAGCGTGACCAATCAGTGCTACTCCAAATACTAAGACACGAGTTCACCTTACTGTGACTTGATTAACTTGGAGAAACTGCATCCAAAATACAATTCTCTGCTTGCAACATCTATGCCCAAAACTTCATAAAAAAAACCCCAAACCTCTGGATGCAATTCAAAATGAGAAATAAGAAAACCCATGCAAGCAGACATCATTTATAGCCCTACACTACCAAGTAGGAAGTGAATTCTGGTTTCCACAGTGAACCACTGGCAGCTTCAGGTTGATACAAAAAATGAATTAATGCACGTCAGCAGATCTGGAAACAAAGCACTACATTCTTACCCGATGATTTAGCCCAGGAAGGTGGGTTTTCTTCAGGAGTTCCAAAGATGCTGGATGCCATTTTGTTCCTTCGCACGGGTTGTTCTTTTGGTTCGTCAAAACCCAAGGAAAAGTTGGATCCACCACCAGGAGGACGCAGCACTCTGGAGAGAGAGTCAGCTTTACAACCTTGCCTGTACCATTACCAAGCTGCACTCCAACACATAAAACACGATTAATAAGCCAAGAGATCATTCTTGGCTCTTGTAATGGCCAGTCATTCAGGCTAAATTCTGTCCAAACAGAAAGTAAACGAGATGACTGTATTGTATTATGCTTTTAACAAGTGACGCAGACCCATCGTGTCTTTGGTGCATGATGTGAACTATGAAGGCAAGCTGCCTGCCAGCATTCAACCCAGGCACCATATCTCCACTACTCCTCTCTTTAGCGACACTTACAAAAATAAAATACTCCTGTACTCTACTTGTGCCCTTGCTGCACTCAGTGTCAACAAAAGCTGCTGCTGCTGCTACCAGTCTTCAGTCTGAGCCAATTAAAGAATAAAAAAAAGCATGTGGGCATGTTGAATTCCAGCTTTTTTAAGAGAACCCTGCGAAGGCTAACATTAATCCTCAAACCGGCAGCACAGAAAAGACTAAAGTTTGGCATATGAGTACTGGTTGCATCACTGATGACCCAGGGCTGCAGCCTTCACCTAGATTTGTTCCATCGGAAAAACCCTCAAAGTCTGCAGCATGGTACTGGGCTGGACTTAAAAGGTGCAATTAAACAGTTTTAAGTTAGACTATTCTTAGGAGAGACACGTGTACAAAACTCCAGGTATATAACCTAAATCTAACAATCTTCTATTAGACAGACACAAAAGAAGCCGTCCGGTACTTCATGAGTTGTATTATGGTCTGCTTTCCACTTGCAGAAATTAACAACAACAAAATAAATCTTGACATGTAAATTTCTTCAGATCTTATTTTCTGAATCATGAGATCTTTTCAAGGCTGATGTGTTAACTGGAGAAGCTAGAGAAAAGCCAGGAGAACAAAAATGTATGAGGCCATATGAGAACTGTCACAACCCCCCCAGAGATGCGAATACACCAACAGAACTGGGCTTTCAAGGCATCCAGTGCTCTGACATGAAGACCAGAACAAGCTAGAAAAGTGCACACTTCACCTTCTTTTCAAATAATTTAACAAATTAAAGTTCGAACTTTGCAACAGAAAACAGTACACAGCTTGTTAAGGCACCAAACCAAGCAATTCAACACAAAGAACGTCTCTGGTTTTACATGTCATCACCGTCGGTAATAGCATTCAGGTCTTTTGAGACTTTGTGCCTGTTACATTCCAGATACCACACCAAAAAATGCTTCTCCAGCCTACAGAGCCCAAACACCACAACGGAAGGAAAAATTCACAAAGGTGTTTGGCATGGATAGTTAGTGTTACTTAACTAGCAAACTACTTTTCTTTACAAAACTCTCCTCCGAAGATCTAATTACTAATGCTCATCTGCTAATGGGAGGATCCCAATAGATTGTATAATACGTTTTAAGAATCCAAGAACGTTTTTATTACTTGCTTTGTCTCCTTTCTGAATTAAAGGGATATGGTCTTGAATCACTCCATTATCTTTTTTTTTTTTTTTTTAGGAAATTTCCTTGTTATGGTTTTTTTTTTTTTTGAGGAAATGTCCTTGTATAGGTTTATTTTCTTAGTTACATCTGTGGCACTTACTAATTTGAAGAACAGGCTGCTCAAAGGAGGGCTTGTTCCCACATCTTAGATCACCTTTATTTTACCAGAGCAGTGAAACCAGTATTCTCTTAATGGCTCAACAGTTTCCCCTGACGGTCTTAATGAAATTAACAGAAGAGGCAACTGAAGGAAGAAAAGACATCGCTGAAACTGATAAAGAATGATCTCTCTTGCCAACCTCAGCTAGAGGTTGACAGATTTTATTAGAAGCCTCTCACAGTTTTGAGATGTCGTAACATACTTCATCAGAGCTGCATTTACCACTTCAAGCAATGAACCGCTCTTAAAATTGCACCTGATCCCCAGCGATGCCCACTGAAAATTCACCCGCAGCTCCATCCAGCAAACACTCTTGTGAAGGGCTGGGCTTGGCTTTTTTTGCTTTGTTTTAAAATGCACCCCAAAAAGCGAAACGCGAACAGGAAACACCCGCTTTGTCAGGCCAAAACCTTACAGAAAAAAGGCTTGGGGGAAAAAAAAAAAAAAGAAGAAAAAAAGAAAAAGAAGACACGATCCTCTCCGAGCCAGCTGTTCCTCCTGCGGAAACGTGGATGCCCGACGAAGTGCCGTGC
>VYZM01015799.1:53713-67683 GCA_013398915.1 Dromas ardeola | reverse complement strand
GAGGGACGGCTCCGCCGCGAAGGCCCTCAGCCCCGCCGCCCTCGCGGTCCCAGCGGCCCCCGAGCTCCCCCGCCGGACCTGGAGCTGTTCCTGCCACTGGGGTCCATGCCCGAAAAGGTGGTGGTGGTGGTCATGGCGGCAGGGACGGAGGAGACGGACGAAGGGGAAAGGGCTCCGTTGAGAGGCCAGCGGGGAGTGACGGTCCCGTGAACGGAGCACCCTCCCCCCTCCCTGCCCTGCTGCTGCCGGGGACAACTGCAGCCGCCGCCCGCACCGGCCGTCCATTTTATACCAACCTTAAGGCCCGCCCCCCTATAGCCATCTCATTGGATGATTCAAACCCAATCCCGAGCTCCTATTCGACCGCGCCCTGCCACTCTACCCCTTGGCCCTCCCCACCGTCTATTCTGAGGCGCCCTGCCTCATCCTCAAAAGCTCATTGGCGAAGCCATACGTCTGCTGCGCGGCGATTGGCTGTGCCCGGGCGGCGGAGCCCATTGTTGATGATTGGCGGGAGGCCCGTCGCTCATGTCAGGCGCGCTGTGATTGGCTTAGCCACGCGCGAGGCCAGACAAAAGTCTCGGTGGCCTTTCCCCGGCCAGGGGTGGCCGCGCCGTGAGGGGAGTCCCGGTGGACTCACCACCCACCGCCCTTCCACACACACCGCGCCCCTAGAGCCACCTCCGAGGACATCGCCTCAGCTACTATCGGGCCACCAACGCCCACCCCGCTTGGCCATGCCCGCCGAGGCCTTCATTGCCGTACTGGGAAACGGCCCAGCCCCTACGGGCCTTCAAGTTGGCTCAGAGGATGTCATGGCGGCACTCCAAAGCACATGGATGAACAACACTGAAGCCACCAAGGTGCGGGAGGTGTCCGCGCAAGGCAGCGTTAAGAGGCTGGAGAAACACCCAAGGGCCCGCGGGGACACGCAGGGCTGCTGCAGCAGGGGTGGCATGAAACCCTGTCACCTCAGGTGAACACACGATAATTTGCAGTATCCAGACGATTTTGGAGCAGTGAATTGTACTCCATAAAATTAGGATGCGCCTAATTTTAATGGAATAAAGCCCAGCAACGCTGCTCACCTGTGTCTTAACAGCACTAGGCTGCAAGCTTTTGTGCCACAAATCTTCCACCAAGTGCCAGCACAAAACTCAGACAGCACAGGATTTAAATTACCAGATGTCAGCCCTTGACCTGTCAAACCCACCTTTGATTTGGGGACTGGGAGCTTCCTGAACTCCCTGCAGCTTTCAGACACACGGATGCTTCCTTGATCACCAGAACTTTTACTCCAAAATTAACGCATCAGGACCTCCCACTGCAGATGTTATTTTAATCGGTACTTGCATAAAGGAGGGGGAAGGGGAAAAGAAACCCCCTATCTGTTGAATCCACCCCTTCCAGTTCACCCTAATAACAGCCCTTAATACCCCCAAAACACTTTTCTCCAGAAAATATTTCTTTTTGGTCTGGAAAATGCAAGCTTTGTTTGTGCTACTTCACTCTATGTACAACATGAGGTCAAGCTTCTGAATTACCACCAGCCTTAATATTAACACAACTCGGAAAAGAGCTGAACTGCTAAAACTACACAAACAGGACCACGGCATTTTATCTTCTCTAATCTAGAATCTATATAAAAAAAAAAAATCTTGTTAAAAAAAAGCCCCAACCACTATTCAGGTCCCCAGGGAACTCTCTGTCACATCACATCTTTAGATGTAGATTAAAGGGAAATTTTAAGTAACACAACACAGTTGTTTTAATTCTATTATCCCTTAGGCTTGGGCATTAAGAAGTCAAATGATACCTACTTGCGTAAAGGTAAGCATCTGCTCTCTCGGGAACTTTCAAAAGTATTTTGTCATCTGAATGCTTTTTATTCAAACCCACAGGATTTGACTCTTAAATTTGTACCCCTGAGACATACGGAGCCATTTTTTAAATTCAAGATGAAGAAAAACCCGTTCCCTCTGACAAAGCTAGTTTTAAAATTCTAAAGCTTCAGTATTTCTAAGGGCCCCACTGCAATCCAGACTGCAGGATAGTCTTTAAATAAAAGCTGCTCTGCTGATTATTTACCCATAACAAGATGAAGGGGTTTATGAAGATTGCTACAGAAACTGGGCTCAATCATCCTTCCCAGCATGGTGACGTTTGACCAAAACAATTCTCAGCAGCTGTTTGGAAAACTCTAGACACCAAACAATTCCACCTGTTGTTGAAATTCATCCGGCAACGAATGCAAAAAGCATCTGGAAGTCTGAACAAGACTGCAGAAAATGCAAGGGTTAGGCAAGGAGAGATACCATTGGTTTGAGAAAAGCCTCAGCTTGGTCATCCTCCCGTGACCAAGGGTTTCTTCTTCACACCAGTCTCTGCTACTTACGGCAGTCACAAAGCGCTTGCTTTCTTTATTCCAAGCAGATCGTACAAAAGATGTTTTGACTCAATCTGTCTTCTCTTCTTCCTCCAATTAATTCACAGCTGAAGATAAAAAGTAAGCATCGGCTAACAAATAATCCTTGTTACAGCTAGATTTGCAGGTGGCCAAAGACTTTCACATCTGAAAGGATGCAGGGTGGAAGTTCAGTGGAAGACTGGTGTCCTACAGATTCGACCATTTGTCCTACCAAGCAGATGCTGTAGTTTGCAAGTTGTGAAAGTTGCTTTGGTGCCTCTCTACATCTTCAGGTAAAGTTCGTAACAGTAAATTACCGTCTGGGAAGACGGCTTGAATTGCAATGTCCAGACATCTCTCGGAGCTGCAGAGGTGTAGTTCCGAACAACATAAAAAGCAGAGCGGCCAATTCATGCTGCTGTTCTTGTCTGGGCGTCCAGTGTTATCAAGTGTGGCAGTGTACTCCAAAGCAGTGATCCTCAGTGGAAAAAAAGGCAAGCATCACCGGAAGGGGAAGTCAGCGTCCTGAGAGAGTCCTCAAAGAGCACCTTTCATTCCACTTTTGTCTTGTCCAATTTTGCGTAAACTGTGAAGTTTTCTTAATCAAGAGCCCTTGTAGGGCATCAGATGTGCTTTAATGAGATCTATGGACTGGATGCTGAAAGGGAGGGATCTAAGCCACCAAACCAGCATAAAATTCATCACAAAGGCGTCCTTTGTGGCCACATTCACCCAGAGAGCATTCCCTTCCTAAGGAGCAAGAATCTATCTCCCATTTATTTGGGCTTCCACAGCCTCAGTCTTCCCCAGGGCTCCAAAGTCATCCTCATATCAAGATTAACTGTTAAAACCTACAGCTCTTCCCGTAGTCCCCATTCCCGCCTGCAGCTCCTCGCCAACCCATACATTTCTGTTGTCTTTCTACAGCACCCCACCGACCCTCATTACTTCTGGGATCCCCGTTGACAGCGAGAACACCACCAGCCCTACTTGATCCCTCCTGCACAAGCTGAAGTTCTTCAGGAGGAGAGGAAAATTCTTCCCCTCAAAGGGACTCAAACCATATCATAATACCAGCTGGGCTCCCCAGCATCTTTATGTTAGTCCCATGCTACTAGTGAAAAACAAAAAAAAAACAACTTCTGTAATTAAGCATCTTGAAGACCAACCTCCCTGAAAACAGGGATCAAAACCCAGTCTTCCATCTCCTATTTATCCTCACACTCATACCTCCTAACCACCAGGGAGAAGTGCTGTTCTACCAATTCATTCTGACACTAAGTACAAAAAAGCAAGATAAATGAGAGGATTAAATTATTCGCTATCAGAACACATTCAGTGTGGCAACTGGTTAACAGCCAGAATGAACAAACCGCAATAATCCAGAGAATGAAACATATTAGATTACAGTGGTAATACAATTAAGAATAATTCAAGTTATTTAAATGCTTTTAGATTGTCTTTTATTACTCCGCAACAGTCCACCATACCAGCTGATACAAGCGTGCTGAGAAGTGGCCACAATCTAAAATTATAATAATAATCCTTCAATTTATTGTTCACTTTCAATTTAATAGATGATGATCAAGGAAGCATCTAGTTTTTCATTTTTAGCTTTGAAAACAAATTGCTACTCCTTAGAAATTCCATTCTTTCCAAGTGTGTGAAGCACAGAAAGTATTATTTCTTTGAGCCAGTCACATTATACCTTTTCATTAATGTTGCAGTAACGGTCACAATGGAACCTACTGACAAAACGACAGCACTGGCATTACATCATCTGCCTCACAAGTCATGAAGTGAAGGTACCAGCAGAAAGGCATATTCTTGCGAGAAAATAATCTGGCTTTGACCATAACCTTTGGCAGAGACCCTGTATCTGTTTTGGTATCGTAGTTATCTTGAGGCAGCAATTATCCTCGTACTACTTCAGGGATTTTTCTTTTGTTGCGAACACCTCCCTGTGGCAGTACGAGAATCTCACATTACCACTTGGAGTATTTCCTTACACTCTTGGCAGTTTAGCGTATTCCATTTCCGAACAGCCCTGCCCTCCCAGAACCCCTGCATCTCAGGCCACTTAATATTGATCCTCACAAGAGCCCTATTAAATGGGTATTATCCCCACTGTGCAGATAAACTAAGGCAGCAATTTTCAGGTGTTAACTAAGGGTACCACCAAAACCAGCTGTGCTTTCAATCTGCCATTCAATCCTGTACATGAATAAAAATGCCTTACTTTAGGTGCCTGAAACAATTCTGCTTACATCTTATAACTGCTAGTGTCCATTCCACCACTGAAACACTTTGAGGGACTAGAGACCCAGCAAACGCTAAAGGCAAGGTCTTCTCATTCACAAGAACTCGCTAGAGTATTGCATCCAATTATGACTTACTCCATTCTTTTTCATTTAAAAACCATGAGAGGAATATTAACTGAATTGCACGGCAATCACTTTAGAATACATTATTTGAAAATTGTGGGTAATAATATAATTTGCCCAGGCTATTGAAAGATCCCAGCTGTTTAATAAATGTGAAAAACTTACCTCCCAACTAGCGTGACAAGACCTCTTTGCCCAGGATTCCTCTATCCTCCAACATTTGGACTTCACTAGTCCATTAGGCTACCAGTGTAAACATGAGAACTATTACAAACTAAGCCAGGCCAAGCAGCTAAGAGAACTCCAAATATTTGATCCAAATTGTTTATATCCCTGTACTTCGTACCACTTCTGAATCACCACCCTCAGCAGTAGCTTGCTTAGTGAAGTCGCAGCAAGACCACTTAGGTCCCAGCAAACAGGAGTCAGCAAATAAATTCTCTAAGCAGCAGAGGAGCAGCACCGAGAAGCAACAAGTTCTGTCATAAGGAGAGTATTTGCAAGACCATGCAGCAAGAAGAGTTCTAAAAAATTAGTTTTAAAGAAAAACAGGTTAATATTTCTGCATTGCTGTGTACACAAACATGTATCAGAATGTGCCAGCCCACTTAACAGTTTGGTAGACTAATGGAAATTAAATGTTTGAAGCTCTTAAGTAACTAAGTCACTTAAGATCTTAGAGAGTTTCTTGATTTTCATCTCATCAAAGAAACATCTCTCAGGAAAGACCATTTTATCGGTTTTTGATTGCAGTCACCATCTTACATAAACACCATTCAGCACTGTTAGAGGAACTATTTCAGAAATACGAGGAGCAAGCTCAGGCGAATAGCAGAAAGATGTTAGAAACGGAGAAATTTAGCTGATCAATGCCTCTCCATTTTTTTTAATAGCCTGTTGCAAAATACCAGAAGAAATTTCAATTCATGATGAATTAAGGAGTATTTCCAAAGCTGTCACATCAATTCAAAAGGTACGAAAGCCTTATGTTTTTCACTTTTGTACAGGGGAATTCTGGTAAGCTAATCAAAATTCATGTTAGATGGTCTCATTTTATTAACTGAACACTATGTTATAAAAATCCTGCACTGAAGTTCATGACAGATGACGTACCGCTCTACTAATTCAGGAAGTTAAGACGTTGTTTTTGAAAGCGTGCTGTTCAGTACCTGTCACTTGACTTAGATTGCCTGAGGAAAGAAAAAATAGTAGGCAAGATACAACAGGGAGTTTTAAGCTTCACAGTCTTAAGTTGGGCTGAAAAAAAGTTGTATTTAGGGAGACCTCACCCTTTCTTCAGAAACTAAAGCAAGTCCAAACATCTTTTTTTGGCCAAAGAAGATAAAGACAGCTTTCTCCTGGGAAAAGTCTTGGCATGACATCAAGTTGAAAGATTTTTATACAGTTATCAGCAGTCTAGCCAGGTTGAAAGCCAGAGATTCTAAAGCCAAAGAGCAATGTATTCCACATCTAACCTATGAAAGGCGTTGAAATATAGTCACCACCACCCCCTTTTTTTTTCTTTTTCCCCAAATAAGTTTTTTCCAGGCCTTTGTCGGTTTGGATATGAAAACATTTGTTCAAAAGAGGGAATTCCAACCTTGCACTATACCACAGAAGTCTACAAGATACATACCAGAATAAGAAATAATCTACTAAGCAGTAGAATTTCCTAGAATTAAAAGAACGGCATACAGAAGATTACATTCTTCAGATACATAGTGAAAAGTAACTGCAAAAACAGACGCTATTTTTCTTATACCTCCATTAGATGCAATTAATGCAGTATCAAATGCACTAAAAACTTGACAGAAGTCAAATAGATCATCGTCCATCAGCTAAATGCACACAGCCATCATTTTACCACAAAGTTAAAGGACTTCCACATCCATCAGGAACAGGCCTATCACGTAATAATCACTTATTGAACTGTTACAAAAACTACCACCTAAAAGTGAGCTCCGCTACCAAGTTAATGCCTAGAAGAGCATTAACTTACTGAAAACACTACAAAATATTAGAACATTCCCAGGACATCAGGGAGTGCTTTGGGGCTGTTGAACAGGCAGGTATATAATCTTTCATCAACGTCCATGGATTTCACCACCACCTCTAAACTTCTCCATGAGGAAACTCAAGAACAGCAGCCTTGTGGAAAAGACTAACGAAAAAAATCCTTGTCACTGGCTCCCTTCAGTACTTCAAGCCTTTTTCCCTTTCAAGCAGGAACACCCCCAATGGTAAAGTACAGCTTGGAATCTATGCCACCAGAGCTAAATACACCCAAAAACAGAACTCAATTTTTTATTTTTGCTTTACATTTCCAAGCATCTCCCATTTGATACCACGGTAAACTGAATGGTTAATGAAATTATTTGCTCTTTTTAACTTAATGTTTACATCAAAAAGCATTCAAATACAGAGTATAAATAAGCTACTGTAACAACAATATTGATGTTTCTATTAAAGACTGACAAAAAGAGCTCAAACCAAAGGCATTAGTAAGTAACGCAGTATTTTGCTGTTTGCCTCATCAAACATTTTTGGCTTAGCAGAACATACACACACAAAAAAATTCAAAAGAAGACAAAACTGACTTCTATTTCCAGTTCAACTACGGACTGACTGAGAGGTCTCAAGGAAGCCTTTCATTTTCCAACAGTCTTCTGACTGTAAAAGGGGGATTATGCTTACTTACCGCATAGAAAGCTGAGAATTGAGAAGCATAAAGTGCTGCAGAGAAAGAAATACAAGTGCTGAGTACTATTACTCCACAGAAAAATAAAGAAAACTGGTTATTTTAAACAAGAAGTTTATTTAAACAACAAGACGCTTTACTTGAAGGGAAAACTATCTAGGATTTTTTTTTTCTTTTTTTAAGAGTAATTTACCCCTACTTAGACAGAGATTGCTCTACATGTAACAGCTACGTACAAAAAAGTTATAAAATTGTCCTTGGTTTTACAATGATAAAAGAAAAACATTGAAATTATCCAATCAAACAAGGTATGCAAGGTTTTTGTTTTTAAACAGTGAGAGCAAAATAACTTACTGGAATATAAAGATAAAAGTAGAAGGAGCATGCCACTAACGGAGAAAGGGGCATTTTCACAGAACCAGTTTGTTTTCCCACCCCGTCTCCATTAAATGTTGATCAAAACATACCATTGGCCATTTAGTTAAAAAAAATATGCATTATGTCTGTGCACATACACCAGTTACTTTATGTACAATAGAAGGAATAGGAAAAAAATCAGAGAGAGAAGAGAGAAAACTATACTGCAGTAGTCAGGATGTGGCTGAACCAAGTCTCATTTTTCTAATTGTGAATGTGTCGCCTGCGGGAGCACAGTTCTGGAGAGGAAAGTAGCAGGTTCTTTTTTTGTGTGTTTGTTTTTTTTTTTTTTTAGTAAATTCCTCCTGTTTGCTGCTGGAACACATCAATTGTATCTTCATCCTCCATTTCCAACTATAGCAGAAAAGAGAAAAAAGGCTTTCAACTCTTCTCAGATCTATACGATAGGCTGGGTTGTTCTTACATTTCCTATCTTCACGTTTATTTTTTACGCAACTTAACCAGACCAGCCCCGCTCCCCTGCATCATCATCACTTTGTACATTTAACCTACCTCACTGTAACTCAAAAGCAAAGAAATTGCCTGGAAAAAAAAATGCCAGTTGATAACCGTTGTCCTAGAATGAATGAACTCCTATGGAAAAGATCAGCATTCATAGTATTTTAATTTCGTTGCCTACTTTGCCATTGCATCTTCTTTCTCCTATTTACTTCCTCAGTTTTACCTTAGAACATTGCCACAATTCCACTTTGCTGCTGTTGTTCAAATGTGCAAGTGGCTTCAGCTACAGCACTAAAGAAAGCAGACTATAATTAAGGTCCCTAGCCCAACCAGGCAGTAAAACCAAAATCAGCAAGCACAAAAAAATTAAACGCACTTTACATGGTCAACAATGTAACAAATTGCTGTTGAGGAACAGCAATCGTTCATTAATGTAATTCTCTTTTTTCACCGTAATTTTCACAGTTGATATTCCTGGGATGTTAATGTTACCTACTGACAAAATCTGTACCAAGACTGAAGGCGTTGTTATAACTAATGTAAGTTGTATTTCTAAACAGTCTCAATTTCTGCTCCAGGAAATCAAACTGGTTTATGGCATTTACTGCAGCTATAAATAGACTGATCCTTAGCTTCAGCATAACATGGATGGAGAGAAAAGCACCCTGTTGCCTCAATTATCAGTATTCCAAGTTCAAAAACTGCATAGATTGCAGCCATAAGCAGCACATTCTTTGGAGCAACTGCGTAGAAAATACAGATCTACTATAAACCTAAAAACAAGAGTCCCTTATTTCATAACAAGTGGTTCTGAAAAGCATAAAAAACTGTATCACTTGGAAAGGCTGATTAAACACAGCTATGTGGAACAGTATAGAAAAATACTCATCAACAGCGAACCATTCTGTTCTTGGAATGGCCTTCGTTTTAACCAATTACAAACAGACAACCCAAACTTCACAGTATGCCTTAATTTTATGCTGCTGAAACAGAGCTTCAAATAACAAATAACAGAAAATGACTTTTGTATTACAAATGCAAGTTTGCAAACAGGACCTTTGATAACATCCTGGCAAACTTTTATAAAAAACCAAAGTCATTGCTTCAGGAAAAACTCAATTCTTAACTTACCCATTCTTATCTCAGAGCTGTGACTCAATAAAGTGACAGTTTTACAAGACTCAACATCTGTACACTGTACTTCATTTTCTTATTTTATTACTACAGTAATACCTACTTACTACTGAAAGCATTAAAGTCTTAGATTCCATTTCCAATAATTCTAAAGTAATTATACCAAAATAATGGTAAAAAAAAAATTAAGTTCTATCACTAATATATACAATTACATAAGTATTATATATGAAACAAAAGCATCAACTCCTACAGCAAATTTCAAATACAGTTCTTTAATCTTGCTTCTGTTGTTTACCTGTGCAGGTGTGTCTGTTTCATTAATTGGCTGCCCATCGAACCGGAATCTGATTTGCCTCATTGACAACCCCTGGACAAAGAGAAGTAACACAAAGGGAATTAAGTCTGCTGTAAAAGTACTCACTAGTTTTCTCTTGAACTTGTCACTAGAATTGCAGCACAATCATTAAAAGCCACCATTCATAACGCATGATATAGTTTTCATACTCCCCTCATGCACTGTCTTTAAGGCATTTCACTACAAATCCTTGCAATAGGTTTTGTATTAAAAATTGCATTGTGTCCAACAACTAAGAGAACAACAGTGCCCCCACTGACTTTAAGTTAAAATAAAGCAGTTTCTAGTACACAAGTCTCACCCCAAAGCCCAGGATTTTTATAGTGCATTTTAACAATAATTCACCTAAAAATTAGTTGCAACAATTTAGGTAACGAATGTCAAACAGTAATATTCAACACTTCTTTTTGATCCTCCACAAAAGCAAAGGTATTCTAAATTTTTTTTCCAGAAATGCAACCACCATCTACTAGTTTGCAGCAGCCAAAGAGTAGCCAATGGTAACTTTTTGATCTTGAATTCCTATTAACAAGAAATCAATGGATCAAAGTTTTTCCATGCACAGCTGGAACTTTCAAAATAAGTAAAAAAAGCAATCTTCTGCTTCTAGAAATGACTGAATAGTATTTCAAACTAGCATTTCTACCACATAACAGTAATTTTGCCGACCTCTTCCATCCCCAGAAGACTACTCCTCGTTCTTGCTTGAGCCAACAGATTCAAAAAGATAACTGAAGAGCAACAAACCCTTCTACTAATAACATAAAGCTTCAAATTCACAACTCAGTTTTCAAAGGTATTCTACAGCACACTACATTCTGCAAAGGAAGATGAATAAAGTTTGCGGATACAGCCAGAACCAAGAACTGTGGTGTCTATTTCCTTCCCAGTTCTACCTACTCTCTCCACAGAGTGTCTAAAAATTCAGGAAGTCTACTCGGTTTTGAAGTAAATCCAACAGATTGCATGGTGCTGCTTTGGCACCTCTGAATTAGGAAAGAAACCTTCATTTAGCCATGCAAGAGCAGATGTAACGCAAAGAAAACTTAATGTAGTAATTATTTTTGAGAATTTGATTTGTCAGGAAAAATATTTTAATAAATATGAGTAACTTTTTGGTAAGACTTTATAGTTCACAGCAAAATGCCTTCTCTAGCGTGACTAAGATTCTGCAGTGCTCACTCAGAATATCATCCTGTTTAAGAAAACCATGTGGCTAAGTGTCATGGCAGCAACACATTTTTGCACAGCAACATTTGGTTTGAGCCCTTTTCTCAGACATTGTGTTTCTTAAAATATGTATCTCCTATTCCAAAAGTGTTGCTTTTTTGCAGGTTCTTGACAACTTTACGAGCTGAATAAATGATAGCTGAAAAGATACTGAAAACCTGCACCTTGGTGAGATTAGTATCCACAAAAAATTAAGTATGTTCCATGGATGATTCCCCCCTTACAGGAATTGCAAATAGTCTCCATCTTCTAAATGTATCATTCAAGGTTTAGTTACTTCCATTTTAGGTCTACTACATGCAATACATGATTTTTATTCTTTAAAGCTGCTAAATTCTCTACTATCCACAGCTTCCACCTCTCCAAAATTACATCTAAAATCCACAGCTTAAGGGTTTTAAGATCTGGTACACGAAGTTAGGAAAACGAACAGAATCTAACTTTTAGAGATAAGCAGAACAAATGCTTTTAAATAAAAGTTTGAGAAGTAAGCACCTAAGAAATCAAATTTAAAGGCAAGTCCATCTCCACAGAAATACCCTTTGGATACCTTCTAGCTTAAAACCAAAATCAGAAAAAATGCCACCCATTCTAAAGATTTTTTTCCTTTCTCTCCAATCGACACATGGCTTTTTTTGTTGGTTTTGGTTTTTCTTTAAAGCAGATTAGAAGTTTAGGTGAAAAGTTTTAGAATCTTACTTTTGTTTGTATCCAAGTAACTGAAGTATGAACGGTACTTCTAAAATCATCTCTCCCAGGACTTTGCAAAAAATTAAACCAATCCTCAGACTCCCAAAAAGACAGCTATAACTGCACTTTATGCTTGGAAAAAGCAATACACAGCAATTTACGTAACATGAGTTTGTATGACAGAGGTAGGAAAAACGAGCCCACAGCCTCAAACATTCACAAATTTATCCCCAGTATACCCATAATAAGACCATATTCACCTGTTCAGTAAGAGCTGATTTTCCCGGTCTTTATTTGTATCACAGAGGTTTTACTGCTCTATGTGAATTAGTTACCTCAGCATTTTATACTGATTTTATTGTATTCGATAGTATCACTGAAAATCTGTGTTTAAAGACAACCTTCCCCAATTCCAAACACTTTTGTGGAGATGGAACTTTTTAAAGGCAGACATTCATTAAAAAATCATGGACAGCAGAGACAAAATTTTCCTAATCAAAAACTTCAGAAGAAAGTGTTAAATAGCACTACTCTTATACAGGTGTTTTTAAAACTTGCAATAGCTGCCTGCAACCTGCTAGGGTGGCTGCAGTTGCCACTACACTAGCAAAATACATTGTTTTGTCCCTCAGAGGATTACTTTGACAACTAGGCCACAAGAGAAAAAACAAAGCTCATCATTAAATGTGCAAGTTCCTTCTGAAGCTAGACATTAGACACCTCTCAACCCTGAAATACTCACTGATATTCTCTCATCTTAATACAATAATACTAAGCTAATAAATCAGAAGCCTGTGACCAGACCAAGAAGTTACTCAGAGTTGTAAAAATACCTCAGTTACACAGCTCTCTATCCTAAGTTCATACTGCAGGTTCCTAGCCCACCCTTTCCATATTGATATTTTTGAGCAGTAGAGTAACAGTTGCCTCCCAACAGCCTACGTTTCCAATGCAGATTTCACAAAGATAACAACAGATCTTTATTTTACCTATTTCCTGTCACAACCCCGTCAGTCCACTCTATAAGAGATCCTAAGAACAATACACTTTCCACAACACAATTAGTTTCTGTTAAGTCTTTATCATTTTGCATATTTACACAGTTTTAAGACTTTAGTGTCTTCATCTGTCTCTATTGGAGATCAACTCTCCCCCAGACACTGGTTCTCCTGATGATCATACAAGAACCATACCTGTCGTTCACAATAGGCTTTCATTAGTTTACTAAGTGGTGTATGCCTCTTAATCTTAAACTGCACCACAGACCCATCTTGCCCTGCCACCTTCAGATTAATGTGGTCATTGTTTTCAGTCTTCACTCCTTCCTGTTGAGGAAATAAAAGAAAAAAGAAAACCAACACTTTTTTAAAAGGCATGAAACAAGAAGGTAACTTTTTACCAAAGTGCAACAGGTCATCAAAAAGTAGGAAATAAAGATACTATAGGTGTTTACCAACTTGAAAACTTTGAATTAATAAATAAAGGTCAGTACTTTTTGTTTGAAAATCATAAAAAAAAAGCCACGCATAAAAAAACCCAAGCCCTGCTAGTACTAGCTGTCATTCTTGAGAGTGGTTAACGTGCAAAGTAGCAGTGAAGACTTACTAGGCCAGCTGTTTTACAACAAATTAAAAAAAAAAGTTATTTATATCAAGGGCACAGTAATATTCAACACTACAGTTGCCAATCAAAGGAATAAAGTTATGTACCTTATAACTATGATCTCAACCACTAGGAAGTCTCTTTCTTACTGTATCTCAAACTTTTTTGTACCAGTTGAGGTACTTCTGAAGAAAACTTCAAGATACTTTAACGGACTGTATTTGAAAAGGTGACTAAATACAAGAACCAAGCTTTCTCCTTCAGAAAACGTTTAAGAAAAAGCCCTGCTTAAGGAGCAGACCGATCCTCTCGCTTCCATTAGAAGCCACACGCAGAAACTGCAGAGAACCAACTTTCAACTCCGTGGCTCCTGCTCCGATCCCGAGTTACCCGGGAAGGAGCAGATCCAGCGCTGCCCAGCTCCCCGGAGGAGCCCGGCAGTATTTCCATCTTTGTTTTCTTTGGGAGAAGCGGCCGGAGGCTGCGGGATGGCCCGGCGGGGTGCGGGTCCCCGCCGTGCGGCATATCCCCGCCGTGCGGCATATCCCCGCACACCTTCTACTATTTTCAAACTCAGTTTAAAAATGA